>JAWNNQ010001747.1:600000-924671 GCA_035044765.1 Leucophenga montana
AGTTGCGCTGCATGGTGTTGAGGTTGGTATACATAGAGAAATTTAAAGCAAATATACTCCGTGTACTAGACTTCAATCCGAATTTGATTGGAATGGATTTCATTAAAATGATTCATTCGTCAGGTAACTTTTTGAAGTAATTTAAATGCATATTCTCAACGTGAAGTGAAATTAAATCTTTCTGAAAGTGAAAACACGAAACATTTGGTAGAAATCTATTCCGTACAAATATGTCGATTCGAAATCTAGTACAGTGATTATTACATAGAAGTAACATTCATTAACTTCATCAACAATTACAGCGATGGACGCTACTATGAAACCGTAAAGGCAAACTTTGAGCGTGCCGATCGCATAACCGTGGTGCGCACAACCACCTGTTGTCGTGTCTCACCCTACCATCTGCTGAGCAACTATAACGAATTAATCTTCAATTGAACCAATTGTGTGGACAGTTTCTAGTCAATAAGAGTAAGAGAAAAGCAAAAAAATACATTTTCATTGCATATTTTCTTCTTGTGTGTTTTTGTTTTAGTTAATTTAAAATGTTTAAATCTAAATAAAATATATTTTGGAAAAAATAAAACGAAAAACATGGAAATCAGGTAACATTGCAAAACAATTTTCCAGCGTTCGAACGTCGAAACACATGCGATTTACTTGTATATAATTTATATAAATAGCTCATAAAATATCATTTCCAATTAAAATTAAAATGGATTTTTATCATAATATTCATTTTTTCTTTTGTTTTTTTTTTTGTTTTAGACTCTTGCAACACATGCAACATTTTTGCTAGCATAAACAGAACAACACATAAAGAGAAATGTATAGATTTTAACTACATATTATACTTGGTATTTGATTTAATCATGTTCAGACTTCACCACATTGTATATATACTTTTTTTTTGTTGTTTTCTTTTTTTTTTTCATTTCTTTACAACTTCAGCTGAATAACTTAGGCTAAATTTTTTTTATTTAATTTTTTTGGATCATTTACCATAGACTTAACTAATGCTCTCGCTCTTTACTTGCTCTTTTTCTTCATAAAATTACTAAAACACAGTGCCGCCATAGTCGTTGCCTTCTTCTTCTTCTTCTTATTCGGTTACTTAGGATACATTTTCTACACTTTTTTGTTTTCGTTCTTTTCCGTTTATAATTCTTTGTAAGTTTAATTTATAATTTTAAGCTGCATTTCTGGCAGCTTTCAGAGTGTATAAATCTGCTTGGGAGGGTTCATTCTTCATATATGTTTATGTAGAATCTAATTACGAGGATCAAGAGTGTGTGTGTTTGGATGTTGTGTATGGATTAGAATTAAATAGTAGTAAAGTTTCTAAAAAATATGTGGTTTTTTTTTGTTTGTTTTTTTTTTTTTTTACATAAGTACAACTAACTCGTAGATATAGATGGATAGCGCGTTGTCAGCAACATCAGGTCTAAGCTTAACTTAACTAAACTACTCAAGTGCACCCACATCCGGTGACAAACGAAAGACATGCGTTGTATTGCTCGCAGCAGCTGTGGCTAACGCAGTTGCAGTCGTTGAAGTAGCAGATGAGGCTGAATTAGTTCCTGCAACAAGGCCACTTCTACTATTACTGGATGCTGTTGCAGTTGCTGTTGTCGACGATGTTGCCGCCGTCGTCGTCATTGTTGCTGTAGCAGCTATGTTGTCAGCTGTTTCTGCTACTGCAGTTGCTGATAGGCGACTTGATGCTGCTGATGTTGCTGCTACTGGTCCTGTTGAGCCTGTACCAAGACGTTCCGGTGTACGACGCTGTGGAGCGTTGTCGTCCTAAAAAAAAAAAAAAAAAAATTAAAGCAAAACAAGAAACAACGTTAACTTCGGCAGAACCGAAGCTCTGATGCCATTCGCAAGGAATTTCACATCATTTATCAGGTATGTACTGGGTGGTAGGTTTCTATGCCCCCATATATATGTAAAGCGTCTTTCCATAAAAAATAACGTTAAATTTCAAGTTCATATCAATTATAATAAGAAGAAAAAACATAAGTGGGCTTTGGGTTTGTATGGGGACTAGAAATAGACGCGTGCTATTTTTTAGGCGCAGCCCAACGCGAGCACTGATTTTGTGATTACGAACACGCACACACGTACAGACACGAAAATACACGGTCTAACGCGAAAATATGAAAAAAAAAAAAATTTTATATCCTGTAAACATAGGGTATGCTATGTTTATAGAGATGTATGTAACAGCATAAGGAGCCGTAACAGAGTAGATTACACATATTCTTAATCAGCATAAAAAGTAACGATTGGACCATTTAAACCTTCGGTATGTAGCAATTCTATAACTTTCACATCGCTTTTCTGAACGGGTTCTGACAGTTTGTGTTTGAAGAGTCTGTCCAAGCGAATATGTACCATAAAACAGTACACACCAACACAACGCGCTGTTATCGTTTAGCTTTAATCTAACTTGTCAACATAATTTCACTTCCATTTTACTCATATTTATTGTAGGTTAAGTGAGAAACAATCGATTGATATTTACATTCAAAATAACTTGTCAGAATTATGCCACTGTAAACCCTCAAGAAATTCACAAGAAATCTCTTAACAACCAACGAGTTACAGGTTGGGTCGTGATTTGTGCGAAAAAAAACATATCGGACCGTTCTTCTTCGAAGATGGCGCTAAGGTGACTGTGACCGTCAATGGAGACCGATATCGGACCATGCTAACGAATTTTTTTATGGATAATTACGGCATAGATAAGTTTTGGTACCAACAGAACGGCGCCACAACTCTCACACAACGAGTTACGATTGCTTTATTGCGGCCATTGTACTACGCCGGTCGTCTAATTTCGCCCAATTTGATGGCTATAAACGTTTCACTATAAGGTTTTTGAAGTTCAAAGTTTATGTCAACAAGCCACGAACCCTAAAAGTCTTAAAGGACAATATCCGACAAGAAATCGCCGCTATTCAATAATTTTTAGATAATTTATCGCGATTTTGAAATTATATCCTAATTATATCCTTTTTGAACTCTTGACTTGACGTGTGTGAAGCGACCTTAATAAAAAGCCACCACATACAATTTCAAGCTGATGTTTACTTAGAAGTTTTCATACGAAATCACATAGATAGGTTGGCACACGCCACTTAGCATATTTATGTAAATCTGCTGTCTATAAGAAGAGTCATCATAACGAATTTCAAGCCGATATTGACTTAAATAAAAAACTTGTTCATACAAAAACATAAGTGTGCGGTGGATTTGTATCGGTGCTACACTAAAAAGTGTGCGGGGAGCACCAATTTGATTACTCTATAAACTTCAGCTTAAATAGCGATTTTCAGCCAAATATCTAAGAAATTGATTCCCAAAAATATGCAACAGTTAACAGACGAACATAGCTAGGTTAGATCGACTCGTCTCGACGATCTGATCTGAGAACATATGTGTATACTTTATGGGAACTAAAATGTTTACACAACTATGTGTGAATGGTATAGTTAATTTTAAAAAAACTTTTACAATACTAAGTTTGAAATACTTACATCGCGTGGAAATATATGTAAAGGCGGCATCGCATCTGCAGCTGTTTGCTGTGCATCATTAGCTTCGTCACCTTTGTCCGTATACATCATAATTTCGTGGCATAGTGGGCACCGATCCTGCACATAAAGCCATTTACGCAAACATACGCCGTGGAAAAAGTGCCGGCAACGTGTTATCTTTGCTGAGTACATTTCCTGTTTTTATTTGGAGATTAAAGTTAATAGCATTCTTCAGTTTTTAAGTACTACTTCGTAAACTAACCTGATAGCATATTGCACAGACATCATCGAAAGCCTGCAATTGTGCTGGTGTTGCCTCCGGTAGCGCTGAGATCTTGTGCACTGCTGAGCGTCGCTTCATAAACACTGACCAGCCTGCTCGCGCCTCGCACCAGATATTGAAGTAGGCATGTATGCACATCATAATCGCACGTATAGCACCGCCTGTAGCATTTTGTGCTATCAAGTTATAATTATCGGTACCAAAATCAACCAAATAAAAAATTACATGCACACACAAATAAAAGCAAAATGCGAAATGGGCATTTAGGCGGCGAAACTAAAATGTTTTATGCATTGTTTTGGATGGGAATTGTTGGGAGTGGGAAGTATGTACTAGTTGGTAGATGGAGCCTTATTATAATAACATTTTCGAAAAGTTTAGTTCCCAACAGGTTTGATTCAATCTCAACACTAACACAATAGCACAACTGCAAGTCTACTTCAGAGTATATGCAAGTTATGGTTGTTTACCTAGTAGTGGGGAATTTCTGCTATAATGTTTCAAACAATTTACTCGTTAAAGCCTTGCAGAAATGTATTCGTTTTACAAATATTTTAAAGATTTAATGTAAGCTGAATAAAGAATGTAAGAATGTTATAGTGGAGGTCATCTATATTGATCGCTGTATAGCGATGAGTGAAGACGCATTAAGGACTAGTTCTACGCTCTACTGGATGCTGTCCAGCAGGTTACATTAAGATTGTACCTGGCGAGTTTAAAACTAAGGTCGGCATGGAGAACAATGCCCTTCAATCTGTAATGGGGAGATATGGAATGAACTACGACAGAAGTAGTAATGTCGCATGTCTCGTGTATGTTTGCGCTCACCACAAACATATTTATTGGAGACACAAAGAGCAATCACAAAAACATTCATCAATTTACATGGGAATCTCATCTCCGCACTTTCTATCATTCAATCAGATCAACCACATCATCATCAATAAACTTTCCATAGGTTCCCATGTAGTTGTGAAAAACTTCGCTGTGTGGATATTGATCATTAGATATTTGTCGGGTATTTCTGACTACGTTGTCGCGGTAAAGAAGAACAGCAAGGCACAGAAGTACAATATTATATAGTTGCCGCCAAAACACCAAAGTAGCGGTTCATTTAATTTACAGATGCAAGACACTTCAGGGGGTCAAATTATAAGTGCCTGCAAAAACACTGCAAATGTAATACTTGAATTCTATTCCCAAGCCATGAATTTATGATGCTACAAGGAGGGAAGGAAATTGTCGAACGCAGGCATCTGGTGAGACAAAATTACCAAGTTGCCATGTCAGAGGCCAAACCAGCAGCCAGAACTTTGTCTGAACAATGAGCTTACTGTCATCGAAATTCAACTCAAACGTTGGCGTGAACACTTTGCAGACAAATAGCCTGGCACGGATAACTCCACCGACAATACCAACTTTTGAAATCTAAAACAGCGAAACCCTAGAAGCGCTATACCCACAACTACACCTAGCAGGGCTAAGTTTGTGAACGAGATAGGTCAACTCAGGGACTGACAGACAGCCCTGCCAAACTACTTAAGTAGGGCGCAGAAACACTCGCAGACGCTGTTATACAATATTAAAACTGCGTCAACATTTGTGCATTGGCTCACAGATTCGACGACATTAACATCCAACTAAACAGGCTGGCGGTCAACACCACTACTTCTGAATGGTCCGAAGACATAGAGTCATTTTCCTACCTGGGTACCATGATTATCACATGTAGCAGAATGCGTAGGCCAGGATAAACAAGGCTAGAGTTGCCTTTCCGACTCTACGTATGGTCTGCTGGTCTAACAAAATCTCGGGAAAAGGAAGTTCGGACATTAAAAACCATTTTGATATTTAAGTTTATTAATGTATGTGCGCGGAGACAAGCCGTCTCTGAATTTTGAATTTTTCATTGATTGCTATTAGCAGGGCCGTCGAGCGAAAATCCAGGTCCGAGACTAAAAAACTATGGGTCCCTATTTTTACATGCCGTAGCAACTGCTTTGCACTCGTCTAAAATGCGATTACATTGTTCCCAGGTTCGGAGTAATTTACTCCTTTTACTTCTCTTGACGGGTCTGTTTTTTTTTTGCCAATATTTTCGATGACATTTTGAAGAATTGTGACTTTAATGGCGGGAATAAACGATATAATGTACCGTTTCGTTTTTGGATCATCGTTGTACACTTTGTGAGAAAGGAATGTTGAAGTCGAGACTGTTCTATTTTATGATATTCCGTATAAAGGGTTTATATTTAAAGCATTTATATTTGGAGGAGGCCTAAAACCCCTGTTCCGGTTTTCAAACGGTCTTCTTTTTTTTACATTACATTTACTCTATGGTTACGGGATACCAAAACCGATACTGAAACCTAAACGATCTTGTTTAACGATTTATACCTCTATTTGTTAAAATTTTCCCCTTATTCGACAAAACTGCCGACTAAAAGTACTTAAGTACGCCGATTTGTCGACTAAAACCATATTAATTAGCAAAGTCATGCTAGGTGGATAGAAAAAAAGCTTCTATTGTAGATAAATTTAGAAAATCATTTACAATTATCTATTAATATGAACTGATTAAAATTATTATTGTTATAATTGAGTTTGTGCAAGTGTTCACAAACTAGCATAGCGCTTGTTATCTCAGAAGAAATTTAAGCGAGTTATCATTTATATTTACTCGATAACTAATAGATTGTGAGAATATTGATCAATAATTCGATATTCAAATTTTCTTTTAGAATAATATTTTTAAGGAGAAACAATAAAAATATTGAGCATTTGTTGCTTGTACTACAAACTGTTTGAGAATGAACTAGAAGTACATATTTCTTTTGATAGAAACAGCATCGTCTGGGAATGTCAGCAGTGTATAACTTTCCATCTAAATGTTCTATAGTTAAGGGCCAACTTAGTACATGTAGAAGGGTAAAATAAATCATAATATAATTTTTCAACTACTCATTTCGTTAATGTGATGCAATGTAATAATTCTTTCACACACTTTCTCACTCTACTGAAGTCAAATGGAAGCTGGTGATTATAGCGCTACTTACCAGACTCAAAGACAAGTATCCATGCGCCATTCAGGAATAGTAAAATGCCAAAACAGAATTCCACTGAGTTACCAAATGCGCGTACATAGTAAAGATAATCATCCAGTTTTTCCCAAAAGAATTGACGTCGCGCATCGAGCAAAAAAAGTGTGTAAGTAGCCAGAGAAACGAGCACCTAGGCGAATAATATAATAAGATATTAAGTAAACATTTTTTTTTTTTAAAACTCCCGTGCTCCGGTTTTGAAATTCGAATAATATGTACGGTTTCGGTTTCGCTAACATAGTTCGTATTTCAAAAGAATTTCGGCATTTGAATTTATCAGAACTTGAGAATATGTATTTCATAGTGACAATTTCAAGTAACATTTTAGCGTAACCAAATCCGAACATTTTATACGAGAATTCGTTAACTGGAGCACGGGCCATAGTTATATAAAACTTCTCTCACCTTCACAACAACCTCAATCGAGAATGCGGTGACAGCAAGCAGCCAAGTGGACGGCGTATGTTTCGCCCAGAGCACATAGAGCAAAATGATGGGCACAATTATTAGAAAAGCGCAGACGGTAAGCGCTCGCACATGTCGTTTTCTTGAAGGATTGCGTGCAGCGCTTAGCGACATTAATATAGGTGATACGATATTATGCAGAAAATGTAACAATGCAGTGACTAGCAGACACAAATTGCGACACAAACGCACAAAACGTTTATCCGGCGCTAGCGATGTTAAGCCCGTTTGCAAAGCAAGTATATAGAATAAAACCGCTGAGACAGTGCCGAGAGATTTCTCCTCATCGTTATCAACAGTCAGCAAATACCATTGAAATACACGTCCAATGTAATGGCAAATAACTGAGATGACCGCCGTCATGCCAAGCACAGCGGTTAATGTTTCACAACCATCGACAAGTAGCTTTTGCGCGGTGGGTAGCAGTTCCAGTGGCATATCGTTATCCGCTGTTGTTATGGTGTAAAGTGCTTGAAAAATTCTGCAAAGATTTGAAGAGAATTTAATTAGAGCAATGTTTAATTGAAATTTCCAGTCAAATAGAAACACTTTTTAAATCAAAATAATTAATGATATAAAATATCAATCGATTGAAGAAGAGTCTCACTGAACCGGAGCACAAATGTACTATAATACCCCGTATTCAGGTTGTTCGAAGATTTTCTCAATTTGAATTCACTTGGAATTAGCACAGTGAAATTTGTATTCCTCAAGACCTGTTCAAATAGTGAAATTCTTCCGAAAGCGAAAAGATGTATTCCGATTCGAAAACCGAAGCTCTGGCGTGTATTAAGCAATTGAAGTATGAAAAATAACACCAAATAAAAGAAGCGTCGAGGTCGGTATTTCTAGGGAGCTCATGAGTATGTAATAGAACCCATAGACTACTGGCAGAAAAGAGATATGGGTATTTCCAAGATCGAGAACGCGACATTCGTACGTCTTTAAATGTAAAAAAAAATGGCAAAAATTAACATTTTCAAAAATGTTTTTTTACGTGTTTGATGCATTTTATCAACACTATTTTTTTATATAAAAAACAAGTTCAAGTTTACTTGTCGCTTTCGAATTATTTATAGAAAACAATGCATCGCGAACGCGACAAAAAATGGAAGTCATTTTTGACTTCAATCTTGAAAAATGCGAAAGTCAGCGAAATGTGGCGAGTAACTTGGAAGTAAATACTCTTAAACCATAATAAAAAAATGTAGTTTTAGTCATTTATGGGCATTATTTTGATATATTACTATTATTTTATTTATTTTACAAGTTTTATTAGTGATTTGTAACACGACATCGCGAACGTGACAAGATTTCCACCTAGTTTGTGACAAGCATTTTTTTTATCAAAACTTACAAATGTGACAATAATAATAATAAGGAATACATATAAAATAAGCGAAAAAATATTAGGAAATTTTTTTTTTTTTTTGAATATGCTGTTTGAGCTACTTGTAGTTTAAAATGCTCATCGCAAGAAACATGATGTTTTTCTTATCCCTGGAACATTTGCCGACTGTTTCCATTTTTTTCTTAAGATTGATTTAAGTTGTAGATCCCTTAACCTGGTTTTCTGTCGTAACGTATTTCTTATAGAGCGCTTTTAAAACTATAATTTGTTTTTATCCAGTTACTGAGCTAAGGACTTCCTTTCTCAAAGCTTTTCCAAACGTTTGCTTACAGTTAAACGGTTTAACGACGTCTTCTTGTTGCTTTGCATTGTTCTCAAGATTTTTCCTGTAATTTTGCTGTCTTAGACGATCTTTTTCCCGCTTACTTTCCAGAAGCTTCTTGTTTTTGCTCGCCAATTCTTACTTCTGGCAGGATCTGTTTTATTTTTTTCTAGATATAGTCGTTTATTATTTTTACTCATCTGCAAAAAAAAGTAAGCATAATATGGAAAACAATACTTTTTTGTTCTAATATGTCCAACTTACGATGGCGAACGCGACAAAATTTTGATTCAAATTAAAACTTGCTCAAGAGCAAAAGCACACTTTTTTTTTAAGTTAAGCACATTTAACTTTGTTTGAATATTAATTTTCAATTACTTGCTTCGACTGTATGAGCAGTACTGATAGAAAACTGTGTTTTGGGATCGCGAACGTGACACAGAAAGAGCAGGGGGAAAAAAACTAAAAAATTTACCGTTTGTCGATGCTTACTTTATCTCTGTTTCTATTTTCGTATTAGTTTGTTGTTGGTAAAAAATCTTGAAAGAAGATTGGAACTATAAAACGAATATATAATAAATAACAACGAAAAGCAAAACCAGCACTAAAAGTCGCCAAAAATGAAAAAAAAAAACATATTGTGGCATTCTGTGCAAATTTTCACAACAAAAACAAAAATATGGTGTAAACACATTATATTCTTTCAATTCAAATATTTCTTTAACAATATAAAAGAAAAATTCATTTGTTTAACAACTTTTATTTTTTTCGTCGTGGTGGACCTTTTTCTGGAAATGCCCATATACTATACAGTGTCGATACACACTTTTCATCGTTCTCGGAAGAATGATCCATGTATATGAAAATTTATATTTAAGACTATTTCTATTTAAGACTATTTCTCTACGCTGACGACACTGCAATTTTAGCAGGCGATTCCAAAACACTTCAAAGTATGGAATCGCCTGCAAGATTACAGGTAGGTACCATTCTTATACTAAGGTCAAAAGTTCATATATGTATGTCTGAAATCTTTTTCGCATTGCATTGAAAAAAGTGTCCAATATCTACAAATATCAACTAAAAGACATAGCAAACTTAACCAAAATTGTTAAACTTATCAAATATTTTTTGTTATTATTTTCATTTAGTACTGAAAAAATATTGCAAATAAATACGTACGAATTTTTTTCACCAGTTGTACGTTGTGGTGAACATGGTTCGATACAAGAAACTAGTACACCGAATGAATATGTAAGAGCAACACAAACAGATCAGTATTACTTACTATTCAACAGTGCTTGTCTCGCCCGTCTCTTTCCCACTTTAGCTGATGCTCCGTTTGCACTCTACAAGCAAAAAAAATCGGGTTTCTTTATCTACCTGCATATGAGTATAAATAGAAATGTATATACATATGTACACAATTCCATGTACATGTGCAACTGCATCATTTATACATACTAGAGCACAAAACATCAAAATGTACAAACATATTTTTGGAGTAAGAAAAGTGGGCTAGAGCGTAGAGCATCACGCGAAAGCATATACTAAAACATTTTCCCATATTTCTTTTCTTGTACTCATTACAATTTCACATCTTCACAACACTTGGTAGTTTATTATATGTGCACACGATGCTTGGTTTGTGTTGATTGGTCAAACGAAAACACGCACATCTATAAATGCATAATTCGTCATTTCGAATCTGTTTTTAAAAGGTTTAATTTCTGATACAAGATGTAAATGTCTGAGTACAAAATGGAAAGTTTTTCAGGCGTTGTGTAAAGCTCTGCAGGTCTATGGAGCATTGGTATAAGATGGCAGTAAGATCTACGAAGTTTTATAAGTTTAGCATTAGTTTGGAAAATAATTATTATATCATCGTCATTGAAACGATACTAGAATTTCTTATTGTTTCGCTATTATCATTTCTTCTCTTCTCGGTGTCGATGGGCCTTTCGGTTTCAACCATTTGCCAAGTTACGTCAAAGAAAGATATATGGCAACGATGCAAAAATACGTCAAACACGCATATACGAGTATAAATCTATAAGCTCCACGACTTTAACAAAGAATCAAAGGATTGTACAGCTCACTTTTCGCAAACTATCACAGCGTGTAAAGCGCAAGATCTTTTGTTGTAAAAGTACAGTACATACATATATAAAGTTTTATTGGTCAAAGAACATTTTAAATGGATTTAATGACAATTTGAGTTTGTCATCATATATACAGCATGAAATCTATGGACAAAATGGAACCGAAAAGCTTTTATACCTTTTACATGAAATTTAAAATCGTATATATGCTAACTGAGCTGTATATAGGTTGAGACTGGAATTATTTCTTGGTAACATTTTTGGACATACATACAAAATCAATCAGAATTCTATATTGGAAAGGTGTTTTTTAGGGCTACAATTTTTCCGAGAAAGTAGTTGTATTGCTGCAAAAATAAATAATTTATTGTATTTCCAATTGAACGATTTACAGTGTCTGTCTACAATAAAAAGATTGTTACTAATGATAACAATATGACAGTAAACAGATTGATGTTATCAGTGACCTAAGTCAAACTTACAGACTGTCTCAACATACACAAATCTCCCCTACTAAAAAATAAAAATTAAGTGTCTGTATGTTATTTCTTATCTTAAGCTCATAAGGTTACTTACATATTACCAAAAAAAAAAAAAAAAAAAAAAAAACATGCGTTTATAACAATTTTGTCTGTTTGTTAATCTCCGAAATGACTGAACCGATTTTGACGGGACTTTCATTGACGGGTAGATGACTTTTCTAGAAAATTGTTGGATCTACGCCCACATATATAAAAGAGAAAAACAATATCCCTCATATCTCAACATCTATTTGGCGCAGAAGAATGAGATGTGGTGCATATAGTATAAAGTGATTGGGTGAAATAATGTCCAATTGAAAAATGGGTGGTACCACGACCCCATATAAGAGAAGAACAAAAAGACTTAGTAGCACATTATATATGCTAGGCGGTTACCCCTGAGATGGACGGAGCCCAGATAGTCACTTATGTATTGCAACTATTAAATAAAAAATAAAATATTTTGCAAAACCTAAAAGTGGATATTTTGCTTTTACGGAACTATCGCTAAAAGTGGACGGAGTGGTAGTACCGTAAGAAGCCACCATATCACAATTCAAGTTGTCATTAACTGTAACAAAAAAGTTTTTCATACAAAAAAACAAAAAGCGGGTAGTGAATTTTGTATGAGAGCTACATATACCTAAAAGTGGGCGGCGTTCGGCTATTGATACATATGAGAAGCATCCGTCCATGAGGATGCATAATAGCAAATATTCAATAATAAATAAGTTTTTCACACAAAAACTCAAAAGTTGGAGATGGATTTAAAGGGGTTTATTTTTAAAAGTAGGCAAGGCAAATTTGTATGTGTACTCCATGAGGTTAGGACCAAAATGATTTCATACTGGGCTTCAGCTAGATATTTCAAAAATTGATATAAAAAATATTCAAGAAAATTGACTTGCTGATGAAGAATATAAAAATTTTATGCGGTCTCTAACGGTTTCTTCAATGCATTATCTGGGAAGGGTATTTAAATGAGATTAATTATATATTTGTCTGTTCTGTCCGTTGCTGATCTTGGAATCCATCCACTTGGTTTTGTTAAAATTTTTATAGAATTAATGTATTGGACGAGCTTGGAAGAGCGTATGCTATTAGGATCCAAAATAATTGGTTTATTCACGCTTTCAAAGTAAAATCGAAAAATCGTAAGAACTATTGAAGGAGAATGCCATCAATGATTATAATTTAATAATACCAAAACTGCAGCAGATGGTTTTAAGCCATGATGTAATACTGTTCTTAAATAGTTTTGCGAAACATGTGTATGAATTAGTTGTAAAGAAATTTGCAATAAGGAACATTAATCAAATTAATTGATATGCACAACTGATTTTCACGTAATATATATATACATATATATATATATATATATATATATATATATATATATATATATATATATATATATATATATATATATATATATATATATATATATATATATATATATATATATATATATATATATATATATATATATATATATATATATATATATATATATATATATATATATATAAATATATATAAATATATATAAAAAGAAAAATTTAAGAAAAACATATGCGAGACATCACGATATTGATGGAACGGTCTTTCTATTTTATTAATTTTTATTTATAAAAAGAAAAAATCAGTATAGAAGACTCGTTGTAAACGCTCAAAATCCAATCATTTCCAAAGAAGATTTAAGTATTCAAAAGCGATTTCTGTTGAAAGAGTAAATGCAGTCATCGGTTCGACCACATTTACCACTGACAAATCTACCCCGTGATCCGTTTTTCACTTCCACATAGATTATTCAGAAGGTATTTCGTTAAAATGTGCCGTTTTTCACTTTCAGCAGAATTCACATGACATTGATAATATAAATTGAATAGTGCAAAGTGAATTCAAATTGTGAAATCAAGCTGAAAGTGAAAAAACGGACAACTAAAAAGAAATCACTACCGAACATTTTATTCTGAAGTGAAAAATGAAGCAAGGGGTTACATGACCGAATCAGTAGAAAGCTGCTGTATTAAAAAAATACTTTAAGATAAGAATGAACTTTATGCTAACTAATCGGGTCCTGCTGGTACGAAGAAATGGTAAAATACTTTATGGAGTGTCAAATTTTCCAAACAACTCAGAATATGAATATACTCTAGTACAAACTTATGGTAGCTAACGTAATGCTGCTATATGCAGAAGAAATCATGGTTGTATGATACCAAAATGCATATAAAAATACACTAAACGACACCGACTTGAGAGAGAAGACGCTGTATAGAGACAATTGGGAGTATTTTAAACATATTGGTCCACCAAGAGCTATAAACTAAGAAAAAGATGAAAAAGAGTACAGCAATTGTATTCTAGCTCACAATCATATCAGATATGTCACTCACCTTATCGTCCAGAATACGCGCAACACATTCGGCACATTCAAACGCTGCCATTCGTTTTCAATTAATGCCGAAAGACCAAAATTGGAAACAAAATTCATAGCATACTGATAGCCATTGTATACCGTTTTACTCGCCTCCATGGCGCTATTCATCAACGTGATTTTGGTTAATATTATGGGAATAATGCTAGCGAACAGCGGCATTAAATGCACAAAACGCGGTGGCAGCGGCAACATTCCAACAAGTATGGGACTAGTAAAGATGATCGGCATTGATTTTTGCAATGCTACAAAACGAGGGCCCAGATGTATGTATGCAAATAGCATACCCATGAGCCATTGTGAAACCAAGTGCGGCAGCAGTGACATGACGACACCACCAGAATCCAATAGACGTGTTGCATTCATTGATAGTACATCCTCTAATATGCATGGACTGCGTTCCATTAGCGCTAGTGCTGAGACATTTGACCAGTAGGAGAGAAAGGTGAGACCAAGCGATGTGACGAACATATAGACCATGACAAGATGCCGCGTCCAGAGCGTAAAGATGCAGGAGGCACAGAGGAAACCTATAATAAATGCATATAAGTTAATACAATTAATGTAAATTTATAACTCTTAAATGAATTATTCAATTAATTAATGTACAATAAATAACAAAGTGTATGTATTGGGTGTATTGGAATGTTTTCGTCGTTTTCTGTTCCCTGGATAACCTCCGATCATATGATCAAAAGCGCGCTAACTGTGAGAAGCGACACTCAACCAGGGCAGGGGAAGGGTACAAACGAGTCTATACTAATATTATAAATGTGAAAGTAACTCTGCCTCTCTACATTACATTTTCACACCTAAACCGCTGAGCCAATTTTTATGAATTTTGGTATAGATATAGATGGGACCTTGGAGAAACCCATATGATATTCTTTGTCGTGAAGCGCTGACTCAAGCCAATCCATATGAACGCAACAATTAGAAAGAAACTCAAGATTATTCATAAATAGTATGGAGATTGATGACAGTTAGGAAAAAAAAATAGGCTAGGCTACTCGATGTAGTAGTTCTACGCGTACGAAGCAGCAGGTACCAACTAGATATAAATAAAAAAAGGTTCATAAAAAGGTTTAAAAACTCAAAAATGGTGGCAGGGGTTTGCATGGGGCTACTCAAATTGGTTTCATCTGGACATATATGCAATATTATGTAAGGATTAATGTAAGATACGCCAAATTTGGCATTTCTAGTTTAATTAAAGTAAAAAGGTATCATACAAAACTTAAAAATGGAGGGAAAGTTTGTATGGGGGTCTACCTCTTATTCTGGTTCAATCTGGACATAGAGCTTAAATTTTAGTAGGAACTATGTAATATACACTAAATTTGACGTAATAACCAACAACAAACTCTGGAAAACGAAGGACTGGTTTCTTTGGGGATACCTCTTTCTATTACCTTCTTCTACCTGTTACATACATTTGCACAAACACAATACACCCTTTTACCCTCGTGGGTAAACAGTCTACTTGGCGAGCAACAGCTCAAATATAATTTATTGGCGTTCTTTGTATAGCTTTCCAATGTTTTTCAAATGGAAGTTCGACGAGCTTACATTGGATATTTGAAATGATGTCTCAAAACCGTCCAATCCATGATTTTTGAGCTGAATAATGACTTTAAATCGTTGTCTTAGCATTAAAAAACTGTGAGTACAGCTGAATTGTGCTATACCGATTCCAGATCGAAGTAAACACATAAATTGGGCGAAAACTTTCCAATACACCTAATAAATATTTGTTTGCGCGCTAAAAGCAGTACAGGTTTAAAGTACAACACATTTGCTCAGCTGTTGTTTTTTTGTTGATAAGATGACTTGAAGCAGCAGCAACAGCATTCTGCCAAGCGTAGCGGTCATGCTGACTCAACTAACTTACCAAGTAAACAAATTACAAATTTAACCGATGTTAGACCTAATATATCCGATAGGCTTGTGTTGTTTGCCAGCTCGTCCATGAGCACATTGAAGGGTGTACTCAGCATACCAGCTTCGACAGCACTGCGCGATGCATTGTCTATGGCCTGTTCGAGCATATTCTGTGTTGCATTAACGGCAGCTTCGGTGGCGGTTTGACTACTCCGGCTGAAGAATGATGTATACGGATTTAGTGTACGATTGTTGCTGTCTGTTAGTGCATCGCCGTCCATGGTTGTGCCATCCGTTGTTGTTGTTGTTGTGCTAGGATATAGACGTGTCGGTAGACCCATGCCAATTTTAAGTATCTCATCGATGACCAAAATGGGCGGTACACGCATCATGACATCCACAAAACCCAGAACTTTTGTTCGTATAGACATTTTTAAGCTTGGAGCTGTCGGGGCACGTGGCGTTCACTTGCACTCAATCGAGTTGAGTTGAGTTTGGTGGTTTGCTGCACGACACGGTGCGGTGCGGCACACGGGCGCTGCAGCGGATTTGCTTAGCGTTTGGATTGGACTGTGCCTGCTTGTCTGAGTGTCTGACTGAGTGAGTGACTTAGCAAAACGCGATTTTACTATCGTTGAGCAAACGCAAAAGCATCGCTGCTGACTTTGTTTCGGGGAACGTTTCGTTTGGCCTTCGCTTTTTTTGTTCGTTTACTAAATCGCGCCGCTCAGTTCAGCGTTCGTTTTGTCGATTTTGCAAAATGAAATTGACAAAAATATCAAAAAGCAGCAGCAACAGCTATAGTTTTTTTTTTATATTTTTTTTGTTGTTGTTCCACCTTGTCGTTCGTTTGCTTTACTTTTTCTTTCTCTCTCTCTGTCTCCACCATCAAACTTTTATACGTTTTATCACTCTTCGTTCGCACACTTGTTGTTGTTTGATGTTGCTGCAGTTCTCCGTTTTGTGGCGCTTTTATCCACCTTTTTTAGTTACATATATTCGACTTATTTTTTGTTGCTGTCGCGAACTTTACACTTTTCGCAATTTATTCTTTTTGTTTTTTCCAAAAATTTTATTACAAAAAAACAGTGTAACCTACTAAGCATAAAAAAAAATATGTTAAAAAATGACAGAGAAAAAGTCGTGGTGCACAGCTGCTCTGCACCGGTTAAAGAGTATTAGAAAATACTTTGCTACACTGTTTTGTTAACGGCTAACGGTTTTTTGAATTTGAGCATTCAAAAATATTTTAGTTTTTATACACTATACCTAAAGGAACAAGGGTATAATAAGTGTGTGCAAAGGTTTCTAACATGCAGAAGGAGGTGTGATAGACCGCACAAAGTACCGGGTGATTCATTTAGGGTTTTTGAATTTTAAATAAAACACTTAAAATAGAATTGGATGTCAAAAACTTTATTATGAGCCGAAAAAACAATCTCTCATATTTACATTTTACAGATAATTTCATTCAAATGTTGGACGCGACTAAGTTGTAGGTGGTCCATTCGGAAGGTACAATTTTCATTCACTATTTCCAGCATTGCTACCAGTATTTCACGAATCACGTAAGTACTCTTGGCTCCCAAGTCTTTAATCGGAGCTGGCTTATCGACGAAGACTTTTGACCTCACATAAGCCCAAAGAAAAAAATCCAGAGGTGTGGTATCACACAATATAGGAGACCAGTTGACAGGTCCGAAACGCGAAATTAGGTGCTCATCAAAATGATTTTTCAATAAAGCCATTGTCTCGCACGGGCTTCAATTTTAAGCAACAAAACTCCCTTGTCATGGTACGGTATCACTCGCCATCATACGGTAGGATGATTCAACCAGTTCATAAACCAGACCAAACAGTGCATTTTTATGGATGTAACGGTAGTTCATGATTCTCTTCGAGTTGCTCATCAGCCCAAATTTTATTTAATGACGTATACATTGAGCCAGAAATGTGCTTCATCACTGAAAAAAATTCGGCGCGAAAACAACGGATCCTCATTGAGCTGTTGCAGAGCCCATTGACTGAAATTAAAGCGTAAATTCAAGTGTGGCGACTTTAATTCTTGAACGAGTTAGAGGAGGAAAGGATGATGAGCACGGCGTCGAATCGATTTGTCATGGTTTTCAGCTACAAATACACAATACAGCTGAACAGCTGTACAGCTGAATAAATAATACTGATTTAAAATAAGATGACAGTCGTGATCTGTGAAAAAAAAAACAAATGAAAAAAAGAATCGTCTAAATGAATCACCCGTTATACCTATATATTCTTAATCATCAACGGAAGACGAGTCGATATAGACATGTCCGTCTGTCTAGTCGTGCGGTTGTATGGAAAAAACAGATCTGATTTTATTTACACGTACGCAGTTTGTGTGTATGAAGTCGATATGTCACGCCCACTTTTTGGAATAGCCCACTTACAAAGCTACCGCACACTTTTGTGCTTTTGTATGAAACACTTTATTTTTATTATCTAGAAAAACTTGCTATTTATATTTCTGGTTTAACAATGGAAAATAGTTGTAGTTGGTAATGGTTTTATTGTGAATCTATTTTCGAAACATTTATTTTAATCCAAATGATGTCGCTCCGAAACATGCGTTTTGAACGACCCATCCGCTTCTTCTGCCATAGAAACTCGATGTCCACGTAATTTCTGTTTGATGTTCGGGAAGAGATAGAAGGAGGATGACCCATCAATTAGATGTTTTTAGTGCTCAAAAACTCGCAATTGTGACGCGATGCGTAAGAGCTCGCAGGATAGTTTAAATATTCTTGATTAGTATCAAAAGTCAAGTCGATTGGGATGGATGTTTCGTGGACATGAACTCAATTCTTATTTCTTTCTGTATCAATTTTCGAGAAATCTAACAGAAACGTGTTATGGATCCGCTGCCTCTTTTTCGATTTTTGTAAGAAAAACTTGTTTATTATCGACTAATATCAACTCGAAATTTAATATGTTGGCTTCTTAAGAGCAGATGTTCCACGCACGTTTAGGGATAACTCCATACAAACGCATCATTCAATTGCAGAATTTTATGTTTCGTGTGAAGTTTATTAAGGCCTCGGTGCTACCGAAGTTGACGTTTTCTCTTTTAAAGCATGCTGTATTTTTTGTTGAAAGTTTTTCATCAATATAATATTCATGATACAGTTAATCAGTATCTCTCAGTCTACAAACTCATCGTACTGTGACTTAATAATTTCATCCTTAGTTATTTCAACGTGTTCGTAGTGTCAACATTGCTCGTCTCTTGTAATATTTAAAAAATAAAGAAAGTATTTGTGCTGATTTTTTTTTGAAAAATTCGTAATTGCTGTAATTACACTGATAAAGAAGAGTCCGAGAACGAAAGCTTCTCAAGAGCAGCCGATACTTTCGCAAGAAATGATGGATGTTGAAGAGACTGATGAAGATGAGGAAGAGGATGGGGAACAGACGGAAGATAAGACGGAGGAGGACGACGACGAGGACGACGACGAGGACGACGACGACGAGGAGGAGGATGAGGAGGACGAGGGCGAGAATGAGGACGAGGACGAGGAAGACGTTGAAATGGCAGAGCCCGAAACCTATATGTCCCAGACGTCACTTGGCGGTGGAGTAAAGAAGACTGCTTTGAACCCACCAGCAACTGTCCTACCACAGACCAAGCCATCAGGGTCAAAAGTCAAGCCACAAACACGTAACTTGCCCATGCCTGGCGGAGCAAAGCCACTACCCCAAACACAGCAAATGGTTTTCGAGGCAATTGAGAAGCTTAATGAACGTAATGGTTCATCGGTGCCGGCTATACTAAAGTATATAAAAAGTACGTATGTAATTTTGGATGAGGAGCGAGAAAAAAATCTGGTCTCTCGCTTTGTTAAGAAGGCAACGCAATCGGGACAGTTAGAAAAGGTAAAACGCTCGTTTCGAATACCCGCCGAAATAAAGAAATCTAGGCTAGCTGAACAGAAGTTGAGGGTGAAAAATATGAAAGCCAAAGAGAAGGCAAACAAACTAAAGGATGAAGAAAAACCGAAAAAGCCTAAAGAAAAGCAAATGGAAAAGACGACTACTAAGAAACAGGTGAGTAAAAGAACACAACGAAAATATGTTGACTTCGGTAGAGCCGAAGCTTTAATACTCTTCACACGTCTTCATTCCAATTAGGTTAGCTCATAATTATATGGAGCTTCCGTCCGGGGCTACCCCATAAAATTGGGCTTGATTAGTCATTTCTCCATACGACCATTTTTGATTCATGCAGACAAAGGACAGACAGACAAGCAGAAAGGCAGAAGCATAGTTGTACAAACAAACGACAGACGGACCTGGCTATTTTGATTCGTCTCATCGAGATGATCGAAAATGTATATACATTATGGGGTCACCGATGCTTCCATCAATGGGTTACAGACACTAAACTACGTGTGAAGCGTATGAAAAATGAAAACGTTTAATTCGGCAGAAACGAAGTGTTTATAGCTGACCAATTTTAATAGAAATATAGCTCTAGCGTGGCATACCTTACTTGTTTGGCGCTACAACCATCTATCGGTAATGGTCGATCGTAGGAAGGCGTACCACTGCTCCTGGTGCCAGTTGTTGCTAATTTCAAATTTGCGGAGATCTTCCCAGACTTGGTATTTCCAATGAGTGTCCAGCGTCAACTCGGACGTTGACCTTGCGGTCGTCTTCTCTAGGCTTGCTCTAGGCTTTTAGAGGGTTAATTTACTCTCAAAAAGGTCACGGTAAATTGTATTAGGGCGGAGAGAAGAAATTCACTGTATAAATTCATAGCACTCCCTAAACATAAAACATGTTGCGTTGGGCTAGTAATCCGGCCATAAAAAACACTACTCACTCAACAAACGGAATCCGCCCCTTGGGTCCCTAGTTCTATGTTCATATGTATTTTTATAGCCATAGATGGTAAGGATCTCTGATTTAAAACAAAAAAATACTGGTAACCAAAACCACAGATAAAAACCAGGCTACGGCCTTGAAGGTGGTAATACCCACTTCACAATACATATGTGTAGGGTAAAAAAATTAACTCTCATAATATGATATTATTCTGCTAAATTAAAAATGTTGCAGGAAAAGGCTAAACCGAAAACGGAGAAAGTCGAAACTGCTAAAGAGGAAAAGAAGAAACAGCAACGAAAATCACAAAAACCGGCGGAGTTGCCCAAAAAATCTGCTGCAACTGCAGTCGATGAGCCGTCCACTTCCAAATCGTCAACATCAAAAAAAGCAGCCGTTTCGAAGCCATCCAAAAAAACCATGACTGAACAAAATGATAATAAATCCACAGCTGGGAATGCTGGAAAATCCGGAAAACAGGTTGCGCCTAAAGCACCAAAAGCACAAAAACCGGAGGAGCTGCCCGAAAAATCTGCTGCCACTGCAGTCGATGAGCCATCCACTTCCAAATCGTCAACATCAAAAAAAGCAGCCGTTTCGAAGCCATCCAAAAAAACCTTGACTGAACAAAATGATAATATAACCACAGCTGGGAAGGCTGCAAAATCCGGAAAACAAGTTGCGCCTAAAGCACGGAAGCCTATAGGTGATCTTCTGCAGCCGGTGGTGAAATCCTCACGTAAAGCTTTAAAGAATATGGCTGCCCAGTCCACAGCATTGGCACGACAGGCTGAAGTTGATTTCGATAAGTATGAAGACAATGAGGAAGCTCAGAGTGTCGGTAAGGAAAACGAACCTAAAACTAAGAAAGGCGCTAAGAAATCTGTTGCCAAGCCGGCTACTAAGGCTGGTCGGAAATAAATAGTTGTTTAAGAATTTAAATATTTTTTTTTTCTGGTAAAGATTCATTTTATTTTATTGAGAATTTAATTTTGTGTTATTTATGTATTTCATATTCATTTTTACTGCAGCTTACAAATAAACCCAAGTCCAGACATAAAAAAAAAACTAAATTCGTTGTATCTCATATCTATTACGGGTGTCGGCGCTCGCAGTGTTGCCAACTTGACGCTGCTGTAGCAATCAAACGGCTAATGACAGCGCGCTCTTGTTTTATCAAGCGTTAGTCTATTGTATTTTTTACAGGCATACGGAAGCATATCGTTTTGCGTCGCAGTTAAAAAATGTTATCGAATTGGCTGGAAATTCGCAACCAGCCATTGTTAATGAGCTACGTCATTTACGTGTGAACAAAATGTTTGTGTATCGGACTGATCGCTGACCGCTGTATTTAAGAAAACTATGCTGAGTTGATTTATCCTCAGGAGTCGAAACTGTAAAAATTCGAGAAACGCTAACATCTAAAGTTCTATCAAAATCTACAAGGTCAAGCAATCTATTAGAAAATTTATTAATTTCATGTAGAGAGATGTTGAAAACAGAATCAAAAAATTGTAAATGAATTTATGGAGGAAGAGTTTTTTACAATTAATCCAAGATACCCTTGGTAGATTAAAATCACCCATAACAAGTAAGTAATCACTTGCTTGTAATGACTTTGAAATGGAATGAATAGCAGAAGTATGCAGCTGATAAAAGCTAACATCAGCAGATGGCGAAGTATAGGAACAAGTAATGAATAACTTACAGCTTTGAAGTCGGATAACAACACATTGGAATTGAATATCGGTTGAAAGAACTCTTCGATACTTTTCGGACTAGACATGCAGAAAGTAAACAGCGTAACTCCACACAGACGGAGACAAGTCTACAGCGATATATAATTTAATTAAACTGAAAAAATCAAAAGAATTCTAAAAACTGATTTTCCTGAGTGCCATTTTTATAGTGCCATTTTTCAGAAGGTCACTGCGGAACATTTTACATATTGATAGCTACAGAATTGCACCCAACGGAGTTAGCTTGCTATGTCGAAAGCTATTAGCTATTAACATCGATATAGGTATGAATACGTGTATGGCTCCTACTGGAATTGCAAACAACTTCATTCGCCGTTCACAGCACAACAGAAAGGCGGCTTGGGCAGCAGTTTAAAGTGTAGGAGCAAATGCCGGCAGACAACTTACTACATACTAGAGCGGCAGGCGAGTCTGTTGGGAGCTACTGCGCAAACACCCGCACCAATATGCCAAACCGCTAAGGATGCTAAACCCAGCCGAAGATCGAGCTGTGTGCCCCCATGGCCAAACTTGGATTGATTCTTTCCAGTGAACAATTTTGCGCCGCATTGAAACGAAACCAAACGAAACAAAAAACGTGAGCAAAGCAATTAATTAGTCGAACACAGAAACCCTTTTCTCCTTCGCTTCGGCTTTGCTTTTTTTCGCCAATGGATTTTGTGGAAAAATTTTAATTGGCAATTGTTGTGCGCTTTGTATGGTCATAAAAATTCCTGCACTTCTCTTTTTGCTTACTTGCTCGATTTTGCTTTTGCTTTTGGGTTTGTTTTTGCGCCTTAGCAGCGCTGAAAGGGCGTGGCTGCAGGAGATTGGAGTGGAGTGACATTGTGGTTGATTCCAATAGTATTTTACTACGTATTATACAATATAGGTCACAGGAAATGTAAAACTATTACAGGAAAAAAAAGAAATAAAACAAATAATAATTTCAACTTAAATCGTATTTCTTCATTAGCCTATGTTTTTAATATTTCAAACAAAATTAAGACCCTTCCGAATGATTCGTTGGAAAAGAAATATTCTATATTTTTAGTTAAAACTACGTGGAGTTTAACGGATATTGACAGATCCGAATACCAGGCATCCGTTTTCCATTTCCGCATCTTCTCTATCTTCGATTCAATTGATCAACTACAAGAAGCAATTTCTGCGCACTTTGAGGAGACCATCTTTTCTAACTGAATATTAACTATCAAACTTCAGAGTAAATTATTTCTGCAGAGTTACGTGAGATTTTCATACTTCTACTAATTTCGTTAATGTGATGAATTTCTATTTCGATTCAATTTCAATGGCATTTTGATTCGTTTTGGTATTCTTAGTCTCAATTTTAAAAGACTGTAAGAAAATAGGTATCTAGAAGAGTGAATGCGATGAAATAGGAGTACAATATGTACAGCATTTGTATTCCATTTAGTTGACTCGCCAGCGAGTTGAGAAGTAAAACTTCAGCTTTAAAATTTAAAAAGCGTTTATAATTCACAACTTGTTTTAAAGTACATCAGTCGCAGAAACTGCATTCGAAGCCGGAATGCCACAAAGCTGCATCACATTACGTATGTTATCCGTTAGTTACAGTACAGTACAGTTCATACCTGATACACCTGATACAGCCACTTGGGCTGAGTTGGTCGGTCCGGGGCGAAAACCCAGTCGTCCTTGGGAACGGTACAGTTCATAGCTAAGCGCTCTTCTGCCATGCCGTGTAAAGTCTGTATTTTTTTAAACCATTCACATATATGTAGTGTGAAATGGTATTATCAGTTTGTCAGAAAGTTTGTAACGCATTAAAGGATACATCGTAGACTCAATAAAGTATATTTATTCTTGATCAGCTCGACGAGTCGATCTAGACGTGTCCGTCCGTCTGTCTGTCTATCTGTCTGTCTGCCTGTATGTTGGTGCGCATTTTTGCATACATTTTTGAGATATATGTAGGTATAGTTAAATTCAGATATGGAGACTTATTTTGGATCTATGCATATAGCGTATTCCTGGTAGTGTGGTGGTTTTTGAAGAATGCATGTTCACATAGTATATAACAATAGGCATGACTTTGAAAGAGAGCTCATATATAAACTCACCGCTCACTTTTGTACAGAGTGAGGCAACATAACTTCCATTTTTTTAAAGGATGACGTCCCCTAGCTGATGGTATGATTTTCAAAACTGTGTAAAACAAAACTTTACATATTGAACCTATATTATGGAAAGAAGAGTAAAACAAAATACCATTCACACAATGTGTTTTATTATATGGTTTAAAATATTATATTATTTTTATATTGAACCCTACTAAAATAACTTGAGTAATGTTACGTAAGAAACTGAATCACCACCGCCTCTTTCCCCCATTGTAACACTTCGCAACAAATCGCGAAGCCGCCTCACCCAAATTTGTGAAAACTTTAAAATCTGAAAGCATTTATAATTCACAACTTTTTTAAACATGCCACGTCGTCAAGAATTGCATTATTTGAATATAAATCAGCATTATTTCTGTTGATTTGATTCTTATTATTCATTTTATACATTCAGTTTTTCTTTTAATATAAATTTCCTCGAAATAATGCTGTTCACTTAGCACCTTCCTTTGTTATACATATGGTTCATTTCCATTTACTTCGTTTGAAATTTGTGATTTAATTATGAAACAATAAAATAAAGAGAACCGAGTAGTAGGGAAGAAACTAAATTCAAATGTTCCATGGGTAACACATTTTTTTTTAAAGCACATTTTCTTTTCTAATACTTCGAATGAGAAGTAGTTGTTGTACGGGAGTATATAGGTATACACGGTCATTAACTTTTGCTATTCTGAACCTAAATTGTATTGCGGTCACCACTGCAGTTGTTTTCTCTGTAATTATGCGCATACTTGCAACTTACATAATTGATTTTGCCCTTCCTGTGCTGCCTCACTCGAGTGCAAAGACTCCGTGCATCCATTCCATACAACTCTTCAATAATCACATTAGTACGCTAAAAAATGTAACATGAGTGGTTTTGTGTAGTGTTTACAGTGTTTTTTTTTTTTTACAATAATTTGCATAGTTTTCCTCCACGGGTTGTGTTCGTGTTTCGTGCAAGTTTCTTATTGAATTCCAGTTGGAAATGTGTAGCGCCATAGCTCTATCGTCTGCGCAAGTTTGAAATGGAGCCTCCTAAAAGAAATTTCAAATGCTTGCTTAATTTTGTGCATGTCAAATAAAAATACAGAACAATTCACATAAGTATTATGCACAATTTCTATAGCATATGATTTAAGCGTTTTGAAATTTTATTATTTTTCACTTCGACAAAACGAGTCGCTCTGCGAGGGTCAATATTTTTTCAAAATATTCTCCTCTATGATCTATATAGTATGTACTTTTGTATACGTTCGATCCATTTGTCGATTTTTCATACCGCTTGAGACTTCTCCATAACATGGTAACGCATTAAAGACTTTTTCTGCCGACGATAATCGTTGTCTATGCAGTCTGTGGTGTGCGGGAACTAGAAGAAGTCATCACTGTACGGCGGATGACCCATTAATTCGATGTTTGGAGTACGCAAAAAGTCACTTGTTTAAGCCTTTTGATGTGCTGGAAAATTATACGTCTTTGGCGGTTGGTTCTCCACATTTTTCCGAGCTCTTCTGGCAAACAAATGATGTTCTACCATTCAGATTCAGATTTCATTTGTTTAAAAGTACTTCGTGCGTGAACATTTTTAGTTGGCTAGGTTTATCATTAAACTTCCATATAGTCGCCTGTTTTTTAAATTAGGGCTCATTTTCTCGACATATAAAGTAGGATAAAGGAAAAGATCTGAAAAGAAATTATAGCAATTTTCGGCTATTTTGGCTTAAAATTTAATATTAAACTTCTCTTAAAACTTAATGGCACTAAAAATTCACAAATAGTTTTTACATATTTGGTTTTTTTTTAAGTACGTGGCACTATAACTTCTTTCTCGTTGTTTGTTAGTTTGGTTTGAAAATGATTGAGCAAGTAAATTAGCATAGTATTAGTGTATAAGACGGACTTTAGTAAGTAAATGAAAAATTCGGTTGTTAATTCGAATAGATCCAAAAATCATTTGAAGAATCTTTCTCGCGAACACTCCCAAAGACGCTGTATCTAATCTTGTCAGGGTCCATGCTTCGGCGCCATGCAGCTGGACCGTTATTATCATCGTAGCCTTGGTTAGCAACCGCGATTTTTAATCTAAGTTCCAGACTGATGTTGTTATTGCTGGTTTATCTCTGTTCTCAGATATGCAAAGTTTTCTTCGAAACTCATAGACTGTCCAAGACGCAACTATGGTTTACGAGTGAATACCAAATATTCCTTCTTGTAAATGATCACCCATAAGCCGTGATTAATTACTTACAGTTTGTTCGTGTCACCATACTCGAGTAGCATGACTTTCTTATGGTAGATCCTGCACGACCGTTCTACTTTGGATATTGGCGTAGGATTTATTCCATCAGCAGATTAAAGAAGCATCTGTCTAAAACCTCTCTTGGTATCAAAGCGATGTGAGTGGTTCTCTCCTACTCTGACGACGCCTTGTGTGTGAGATAGCGTCATCATGCAAATTTTAACGATCTTTTCTGGGATACCAAGTTCAGACAAGGCGTTGAAAGCCGCCTTATAATTAAAAAATAGGTGGTCCGGATCTTTGTTGTAAACTCGGATCGTTCAGGATTTATCGTAATGTGAAAATTTGATCACTAATCGCCCTTTTTGCTCTGAAACCATACACTGATACTGTCCTATACTGCCGTTTTAGTATGCGGGACATAATTTTATAGACGATTGTAAGACGGCTTACTCCACGGTAGTTCCTGCAGACAGCGGTATTTTATTTCTTGAAGATATATATTTGGAGTCATTGCTTGATGAAGATCCATGTCAAACACTTTAAGAACTAACTGCATCATTGACAGTTGACCATGAGAATTTTAAAGAACTAGAGAAATTTTCTTCCATACGAATTGAAACCAAGAGACGTGGAAAGATGTTTGTGAAACTGTAAACAACTTTAGAAAAAGGTAGGGATTTTTGCATCTCATTGTAACTGGCGATGTAATTGGATCCGCTACGACAATCCCAAACACAAAAAGTCATGGATTAAGCCCGGCCAACCTTCAACATCAACGTCGAAGCCAAATAACCATGGATCCAAGCTTGTGCTCAGCGTGGTGTGATCTACTATGAGCTGCTCAAGCGGTACCGAACTCAACTGATGCGTTTGAAAAATGGCCGAAATATGTCAATAGATTTGAGCTTTATGTATTTCACAATGTGCATTAAAAACAGGAAGCAGTACTTTTGAAAGAAAGTGTGTAACTTTGTGTGTTAGAAAGGTAAATGCTTCCCAACTAACTTCTTCGGAAAATTGCATTTGGTAATGAAAAGAAAGCGTTTTGTGAACATAGATGCATGGACAACTACAACTTCGCTTCCAGAGTACCAAATGTCATGAAATTTTTGACTGGAAATTGGGAAGCATATACCTTTCCAACGCACTACATATAGGTGGCGCCACCAGAAAATGTCACATTACATGTAACCGGTATTGAAACATATTTATGTATGTATCGTATGTATATATGTATATAATGTATTCCTTATAAATCAATTCACCTTCGCTAATTATTGTCAATGCATTTGAAATTTTTGTTATAAACATGTTCATATGCCTTCACAAAGACAAACTACAGGTACTATCTATCTATCTATCTAGGTACCTATCCATCTGTTCGTACATACATACAAGTACAATATATGTCTGCCATCCCGCGCTCGCACAGATCAGAGAACACTTGTGCCATTTATGGCTGCCAACAAAATGCTTAATAATCAGTGTAATTGTCACAAACTGCAAACAAACAACTCGCATCAATGATGAGCCAGCCATCCAACTGGAATTGTTGCTTCTATGTCATTGCAATTGTATTATTTATCGCTCCAGTTCTAATCGTATCTGTCATGAAAACGATCTCCAGGGAACGATTTAATTCGCCAGCCATATAAGTAGGAAATTTGTACATTGATTAACGCGCCAATCGTTTTACAAAGCGCGAGAACGGTTTCTACTTTTTATGAGTCTGACTATTCTCGTACCATGTACCGAGAAGTGTGCGGGATAAGTATCCATTGCATGCATCGCAATTGGAACGCTAGATGTTCCATACTGCTCCCCAAGCGTTCCAACGATCGCTCGTTCGATCGATCGGTGAAGCATTGACTTCGCTGAATGTCTTTCTGTCCGCTCCTGTCCTGATTGCTCCTGCTGAAATTGCTGCTGCTGTGCGTTTTTTTATCAGTTGCTACGACAAAGTTCATACAATGTTTTTTGTTCATCTTTATACATATATATTTAGTTACTATATACGATAGTTACAACATGTGAACCGATTCATTCGTTCGTTCGTTCGTACGTTCGTTCATATTCTCAATACGCGCAGCATTTGTTCGATTACCACTCATAGATAAATTCAGTGTGCATTCTGCGAATTGAACTGCTGCGAAGTGCTGCGCATTCTCACCGACTGTGTACAAATTTATGTTGCATCAGCAGTAAATGTTGATTAGGTTTAGGCTGACCATGCTGTATAGAAATTAGTGTGATACTGTGGTATATAGTAACCAAAAGATAATAGTATTTACATATGATTCTTCATCGGAAATGTATGATAATTTATATAGGTATATACATATGCAATGTGTGAGAGCAAACAATCACATATTAAATAAATAATTATGAGTAAAAATGTCAACGCAAGATAAATCACTTTGTTTGATCAGAGCATAAACTACTTGTAAATTATAAATTATTTGTCAAATAAATAGTACAGTGGGATAAGCTTTTAAATTAAGTAAACAACTTAAAGTTTGATATGGGGGCCTCTTAAATGCGTACACTACACATATGCATATATCTTCGAATGTGATACCCCAGTTCAATGCATGCGTGGACCCATACGTGGACCAAAAATTCAGTTTTGAAATTTTGCAAAATAATATTTTCATTGCACGCAAAATCAACTTGTAATTTGACATATTGACATTGGTGGAAGCTTCACATAAACATCAAGTGGCGTGTTCCGACCACTTTTAGTCTTAAAAAATGTGACTTGGCTGATTATGTCAACATATGCTGAGAATATGTGTACCAACATAAAAAAAGATACGGTGACATAGATACGGAATTCTAATTATTATAAAGTCCGTTTTGATTAAAACACACGTACGCGCATTTTGAATTTAGCAGTCCATTGCAGTTCGGATTGTGCTCGGGATTAAAAAAAAAAAAAAAAACATTGCGTCATTTTCAGGATCGTTATTGGTAGCGAAGAAGACACACATTTAATCGGATTTCCCAAGAAAAACTCATTGTCACCATTCTTTTTTTATCTGTTTCTTCTCATTTTATTCTTGATTGTTCCATGGGTACCCAGAAACTATTTTTCTCATAGAAGTTTACCAGCATGTTATGCGCGTATTTTTTCTCACGTCCATGCCTTTTCCTCTCTAACTTTTATGTATGTCACGAACATGTTGCAGCATAGATTTCTATGATGCTCTATAAAATTTTACAAATCCTAAAAATAATAATTGTGGTTTGATGTTGCTAATTTTTAATATTATATGATTTCAAACATTGTTTTATTTTTCTATTGAAATTATATTATATTTTTAAGCTCGCCACTACCGTGGAAGTGTTTTAACCTTTTTTCTTGCTGGGCGAACTGCCTTTTGTGCAGATGTTAAATGTGTCCCATGCTACGAACAGACACATTGAGTTTTTTTCGCCAATTGAACTGCGCTTTGTCGTAGATTACGTTGAATTCTGGCTTTCAACTTTGTAACCATTTCTGGCGATGTTGCTGTTTTTGGATGTCCACCTTCGTGGCGTTTTTTGAAGCTACCAGTATCATTGTAACGTGTAATGATCCGATACACAATCATTTTGTTCACAAGTAAATGACGTAGCTCAAACACAACGGCTGCCATTTTCCAGCCGTATGGGGCCGTGGTACTATATAAAATATACTTGCCTTTCTAATATATACTTGCACGTAAACCTTCCTCGGGAGCATAGCTCTCTTTGGCCTCAAAATCTTCAAATTTCATTCATAAAATTTGGTTTTATGAATGAAATTTGTAGAATTCAATGCGAAATGGAAATTTTAGGTACAGTTGTGTTTTAGTAAAACCATAATTTTTTCATTAAATGCCCATTTATTTGTAAGTTACACAGTAAAAATTAACATAAATACATATTATAATAATGAAATAGATAAACCAGTTACATTAAATTAAAAAAAATATTTAAATTCTTAAACAACTATTTATTTCCGACCAGCCTTAGTAGCCGGCTTGGCAACAGATTTCTTAGCGCCTTTCTTAGTTTTAGGTTCGTTTTCCTTACCGACGTTCTGAGCTTCCTCATTGTCTTCATACTCAGCGAAATCGACTTCAGCCTGTCGTGCCAATGATGTGGGCTGGGCAGCCATATTATTTAAAGCTTTACGTGAGGGTTTCACCACCGGCGGTGGCAGAAGATCACCTATAGGCTTCCGTGCTTTAGGCGCAACTTGTTTTCCGGATTTTGCAGCCTTCCCAGCTGTGGTTATATTATCATTTTGTTCAGTCAAGGTTTTTTTGGATGGCTTCGAAACGGCTGCTTTTTTTGATGTTGACGATTTGGAAGTGGACGGCTCATCGACTGCAGTGGCAGCAGATTTTTCGGGCAGCTCCTCCGGTTTTTGTGCTTTTGGTGCTTTAGGCGCAACCTGTTTTCCGGATTTTCCAGCATTCCCAGCTGTGGATTTATTATCATTTTGTTTAGTCATGGTTTTTTTGGATGGCTTCGAAACGGCTGCTTTTTTTGATATTGACGATTTGGAAGTGGACGGCTCATCGACTGCAGTTGCAGCAGATTTTTTGGGCAACTCCGCCGGTTTTTGTGATTTTCGTTGCTGTTTCTTCTTTTCCTCTTTAGCAGTTTCGACTTTCTCCGTTTTCGGTTTAGCCTTTTCCTGCAACATTTTTAATTTAGCAGAATAATATCATATTATGAGAGTTAATTTTTTCACCCTACACATATGTTTTGTGAAGTGGGTATTACCACCTTCAAGGCCGTAGCCTGGTTTTTATCCGTGGTTTTGGTTACCAGTATTTTTTTGTTTTAAATCAGTGATCCTTACCATCTATGGCTATAAAAATACATATGAACATAGAACTAGGGACCCAAGGGGCGGATTCCGTTTGTTGAGTGAGTAGTGTTTTTTATGGCCGGATTACTAGCCCAACGCAACATGTTTTATGTTTAGGGAGTGCTATGAATTTATACAATTAATACAATTTACCGTGACCTTTTTGAGAGTAAATTAACTTTCTATAAGCCTAGAGCAAGCCTAGAGAAGACGACCGCAGGGTCAACGTCCGAGTTGACGCTGGACACTCATTGGAAATACCAAGTCTGGGACGATCTCCGCAAATTTGAAATTAGCAACAACTGGCACCAGGAGCAGTGGTACGCCTTCCTACGATCGACCATGACGTTTTCACCAAACGTTTTCATTTTTCATACGCTTCACACGTAGTTTAGTGTCTGTAACCCATTGATGGAAGCATCGGTGACCCCATAATGTATATACATTTTCGATCATCTCGATGAGACGAATCAAAATAGCCAGGTCCGTCTGTCGTTTGTTTGTACAACTATGCTTCTGCCTTTCTGCTTGTCTGTCTGTCCTTTGTCTGCATGAATCAAAAATGGTCGTATGGAGAAATGACTAATCAAGCCCAATTTTATGGGGTAGCCCCCGGACGGCAGCTCCATATAATTGTGAGCTAACCTAATTGTAATGAAGACGTGTGAAGAGTATTAAAGCTTCGGCTCTACCGAAGTCAACATATTTTCTTTTTGTTCTTTTACTCACCTGTTTCTTAGTAGTCGTCTTTTCCATTTGCTTTTCTTTAGGCTTTTTCGGTTTTTCTTCATCCTTTAGTTTGTTTGCCTTCTCTTTGGCTTTCATATTTTTCACCCTCAACTTCTGTTCAGCTAGCCTAGATTTCTTTATTTCGGCGGGTATTCGAAACGAGCGTTTTACCTTTTCTAACTGTCCCGATTGCGTTGCCTTCTTAACAAAGCGAGAGACCAGATTTTTTTCTCGCTCCTCATCCAAAATTACATACGTACTTTTTATATACTTTAGTATAGCCGGCACCGATGAACCATTACGTTCATTAAGCTTCTCAATTGCCTCGAAAACCATTTGCTGTGTTTGGGGTAGCGGCTTTGCTCCGCCAGGCATGGGCAAGTTACGTGCTTGTGGCTTGACTTTTGACCCTGATGGCTTGGCCTGTGGTAGGATAGTTGCTGGTGGGTTCAAAGCAGTCTTCTTTACACCACCGCCAAGTGACGTCTGGGACATATAGGTTTCGGGCTCTGCCATTTCAACGTCTTCCTCATCCTCGTCCTCCTCATCATCCTCCTCGTCGTCGTCGTCGTCGTCCTCGTCCTCCTCCGTCTTATCTTGCGTCTGTTCCCCATCCTCTTCCTCATCTTCATCTGTCTCTTCAACATCCATCATTTCTTGCGAAAGTACCGGCTGCTCTTGAGAAGCTTCCATTTCGGACTCTTCCTTATCAGAGTAATTACGGCAATTACGAATTTTTCAAAATATTTAAATCAGCACAAATACTTTTTTATTTTTTAAATATTACAAGAGACGAGCAATGTTGACGCTACGAACACATTGAAATAACTAAGGATGAAATTATTAAGTCACAGTACGATGAGTTTGTAGACTGAGAGATACTGATTAACTGTATCATGAATATTATATTGATGAAAAACTTTCAACAAAAAATACGGCATGCTTTAAAAGAGAAAACGTCAACTTCGGTAGCACCGAGGCCTTAATAAACTTCACACGAAACATAAAATTCTGCAATTGAATGATGAGTTTGTATTGAGTTATCCCTAAACGTGCGTTGAACATCTGCTCTTAAGAAGCCAACATATTAAATTTCGAGTTGATATTTGTCGATAATAAATAAATTTTTAGTACAAAAATCGAAAAGGAGGCGTCATATCAGATTTCTGCCAGATTTATCGAAAATTGATACAGAAACAGTCTTTGGATTTTGTGCTCAGGACCGTTTTTAAATCGTGTTTGCCACTCATGCGCTCTCCCACGGGATAAACAATCATTACCATAAATATGTATAATCACTTTCGTTTTTTAACAGAATTTTTTAACAGAATTTTTAACAGAATTTAATACTTGCAATATCTCCGCTTTCAGTGGACCAAATGTCATGAAGTTTAGCATTATTGAAAAATATGTATTTTCCGCGGGACTCACCTTGTACAATATGTAAAATATGCATTTATAGGCTAAAATATTAAGCCTATTCAGATGAGCGGTAGAGAGCATGTGCTTCGGAACGGTGAAAACTAACAAGAATACACGACATGGATGGGATTTGGACAGCAATTTTTTGTTTCGGCATCGCGTTCATCTCTAGTGCTGTTCCACTGTGGAGTGTAACGTAAAATTCTTTAGACCTTCTAAATTGACTGCAATACTATTATCTTAAACAAATGGTCACCCTTTTTTTCAAGCAACAACCTGCTGTTTTATGTTGCAACTACAAACTATTTTCTGTTGTTGCTGATGTTGTTGTTATCTGTTTGCCCCTTTTTGTTGGTGAAAGAAGCTCGCGTTAACGGCTGCTGCTGCCAATTGAAAGTGCTCCTGCTGCTACTGAATAAAGTCTGTCCGTCTGTTTGTCTGACTGTATCCTGCTACTGCTGTTGCTGCTGCTGCAAAGCGAGACAATGAATTAGTTGCCATTGACGCTGTTTAGTTTGGCTTTTATGGACTTAATTGGATTTTAGCTGTATTGATTATGCGCACAGACCTCTTTGGCCGTTTGGATACATTTGATTGGCATAATTGAAGACAGTTGAGGTCGAACGATCGAACTATTGATATAACAGAAAACGAAGCATCGCATCAAACATGGAAAAGCGGAAGTGTATTTATTAAATAATAAAGAAAATATTAAATTAAATTCACAAAAATTTATATTTTGTATAAAAAAATAATACGCAGAACTGTCAAATTGTGCGAAGGGCAATTATTTTTTATTATATTGAAATTGTGTTACCGCTGATATCCTTTCAATCTTTCGCATGGCCAAAATCCATCGCGAGCACAATCCAATCCAATTATCTTTTGCATTCGCAATTCAACTTGACTCGGCTCAAAAATCGCAACGCCAACATCGAACCCCGAACCGAAAAGATACAGCATATAGCTGGCTGGGCGAACGAAGATGCCCGAAAGAATAATTAGGTACTTGATTGACATGAGGGATAAGGAGACATACACTTGGTATGCCATAGCAAATTATCGAACGGCTACTGTTCCAGTACCAGCACCAGCTCCAGCCTGCCAACCTGTGCTGGTATCGTTTGTCTTGAATACGTATCGGAATCGGAGTGGTGCGGAAGTGCAGCAAGGTTCTCGTTTATTTGCTTAGCGATTTAGGTACAATACAATATATATATATATATATATATATATATATATATATATATATATATATATATATATATATATATATATATATATATATATATATATATATATATATATATATATATATATATATATATATATATATATATATATATATATATATATATATATATATATATATATATATATATATATATATATATATATATAGTGGTAATCTGATGCTAAGCCAGATAGCCACAGTCAGCCAGCCAGCCGTGTGGAGTTTAAGCTGCGCGCTCTGCTAGCCGATACTAATCCTGTCTCGATCTCTGGCGCGCGAAAAAAAAAGAAAAGAAAATGCTGCACTGCAGACAATGCGGGCCATGTGGATGCGAAACTCGTTTGGCAGCTCGTGTGTGCAACAATTACAATATGTTTAACTGCGTCCGCACGTTATCTCTGGCACTGACTAGCCGGCCATCCAGTTAACCTGCCTGCCGGCCTGCCTGCCTGCCTGCCTACCTTGACTCTGAACGGCCAAGTAATACGCTCGACAAACGCTTCCAAGTTGCCGTTGTGCCATGTCAACGATTAATCCGCAACCAGCAAACGCTTCGTCACTTGCTTAAAAATGCCTGAATGGATGCCACAGCAGCACACAGTAGCCAACCAAAGTCACCAGCAGCAGCAGAAGCATCAGTTGGGATGACCTCGCCTCGCTTAACTTATGCGCATGCGCAGCCTTCAAGCCACTCAGTCCTGCCCAGTTTCTTGTTAGTAGGTATGTGTGTGTGTGTGTGTGTGTGTGTGTATTTTGGGAAATTGTTGCTGCCGTATTAAAACGACAATTGTAGCTCATCGATTGTGTTATCGATGGCGTTGCTTCATTCTTCTTCTTCGCTCGTTTACTCACTCACTCACTCACTACCCTGTCCAGTCCTGAATCCTTAAGGCTTTGTTTTTGTTTTTCATTCGCTCATCGTCCATTTCGGCGATTTCGAATTTGCGATTAAGTTCTTATTGCCAGGAACTGCTGCCGCTGCTGTTCGTGGAAAGCCAAGTGGAGGACGATGACGACGAAGACGACGACGACAGCAGATACAAACTTGGTTGGCTACTGTTTGCATTGATCTTTATTGTTCGATTGGTTTATTTATAATAATTAGGTGTGCCCGCATGTTCATTGTGATCATCGTGCACTGTAAGAAATTATGGAAACAAAATTTTATAAAATTCAAAATTGTTATCATAAATGTGATAAAATGCTCTCATCCTATTTCCGTTCGAGAACATGATAACTGTCTAAAATGTGCTGAATCGTTTTCAGTTCGGATGCTTCCTTACAGCTACAACAACAATAGCTAAAGCGTATACCTATGATTTATGCAAGAGTGCTTAACCGCCAGTGACCTGTTAAGACTGCCATCAGTCTGGAAATCTTAGCTCTCGTTTTCCGCTGAGGTAAGTGCTTTCGAGATAAAGCCTATGCAGGCCTCAAATATATATGAGTATGGTTTATGGAATTCAAGATGCGATGGCCTTAGCCGACTATAATAAGAAGAGTCCTGCACTTCATCACTAGATCGGAGTGACTATACCATACAACAACGCTTCGAAATTGTTAAAATTTGTTCGAAAAATTCATGTTCCGTTCGCCAAACACTTCAAGAGCTACGAAATATTTATGGCCGAAATGGTCATCCAACCGAAAGTGTGGATGAAGACAGAAACCTCTCGATTCCTCATCGTTTCTAAGGAGTCGGCATTTCTGCGACCTCTATTTGGCGAATTTTCCGGACGACTTGAGCATGCATTCACATTAGATTCAATAGACACAAGAAAAGAAGCTGCGATATCACAAAGCTTGTCGTACGATCGCTGCTTGGAACAGTTGGAAAAGGATCCAGATTTGACAATTAAGATTTTGCTCAGGCGACATCATTGAGCAGCTTCTGAAACAAGAACATTTCGATTTCAGTTTGCGTATTAGCTGGAAGTTTAGAAGTTCGCCTTATGTCATTAATGTAATCTACCATTTGCACTGTATACAACAAGAGTTTATCTCGATTCACACCTCGGGACCAAATAGAGTAGCGCATTTTTATATACGGTAGGGCTCAATTGCATAAAAATGCAGTTGAAGATTTAATAAACTCGTTGGGAACGATATTGTGCGAGATGGCAGGACGCCACCGATTGATGAGAGTGAAAAATATCTTCCTCAAAGCACCATAATTAAAATAATATAATTTGGATCCGAATGGAGCAACATGCTCGAGTGTAACAGTGAACAGCACCAATGATTGCAGTCCTGAGTGTGGTCAATTGCCGCATAATACGACTCATCTCTTCAACTGTCCGTCCCGCCCGACGCATTTGAGCACTGTGGATCTATGGATGGGTCCAATTGAGGTAGTCTCGTTAGAAGTAATACAATTTTATGGGCACACTCTCGTTATTGCTCAATACGGTTCTTACATATTTTTCTATTTTATTGTAAGGAGAAACATAGAAGTCTGCTAAACTAAATTCTCCACATTTTTATTTAACTCCATTAACTCCATATCGTCCCGTATACAACATATTTTCTTACTTTGCCATTTTTTCTAAGTGTACTTGGCATTCTCTCCAGAGAATTTGAACTTACAATGCATCCTTTCAGCTTTCAACATTCAGCTGCTGACTGGCTCAGCTCATAAATTCTTAAAGCTCGCACCTCTTTTATTGTATGCGCGCACACTCGCAGCGAGCGTCATAGATTGCGATCGCGCGATTGCGCATGCGCGAAGCCCTCGGGGCATAAACTTCTTCTTGTTGTTTTCTTGCAATGGGCTATGGAGGTGAGTTGCGCTGTGCTATCCACTATCGTAAGAGTGTACCAGAGTGCAAACTGCATGGCAGACCACTTTCATGTCTTTTGCTGAATTGGCTTTCAATGCGTTTGCGTTTGTAAATTGCGCACATTAGCAGGTTGTAGCGAGGCTTATTAAGTAACTACAATTTGCGTTGCCGTCGCCGCCCACCTGCGGACAATTGGACAACGTCTGGACATACGGACGGACAATGCATGAGACTGATTAGGTTCCGACGGAGGAGGCCTACTTCGGGGCGGATAGCAAAGTGATTGTTTTATAATTGCAATTGCACTTGCATAGAGTTTGGCCAAGAGAAGTATTGTAATCGAAGGAGGCATGGCGTGTCAGGCACCACATTTATTAGCACAGCGAAATTGGTTTTGGCCGCATTGCATTGCACTGCAAATGGGTTTGGCAATTGCAGTTACAGAGTGGAGCTGCTACCAACTACGTTACTTGGCTTACATTTGAATGAATAATTGCTCAATTATGCGGTAGACGCCTTGCAGCAAGACTTCGCGTTGGAGTGCTCCAAGTTGTTGGCGAGGCGGCATTTTTTCTATTAAATTTTTTATTATTTGTGTAGTTTGCCCATTATAATTTCTTTGAATTGACATTTCCGCGAAGAAATATTTATGCGCCTCGAAATGCGTGACAAAACGCATCAAAGCAAATTAAAATTCGCACAAAAATTTGCAACGAAACGATTGATTTGAAGCGCAAGATTAGAGAGATCCAGACGCGCAGCATTGAAATGGCGCTTAGAGCTGCCCTGTCCTCTACTGTCCAGTCCAGTACCGTCCTGTTCGATTCGATGCGAGCGTGTAGAGAAGAGAGTAGGGTGAAATCGTACAATTCCGTGGACCAGTTTTAGCGGAAGCCATGCTGATGACGACGACGACGACGACGACGACGGACACGTAAGAAATTTCATACTAATTGGCATAAATACCAAGTGTCGCGCACAGTGGCAAACACGACGAAATGACAGAGAAACAGACGATTAAACGGACTAACTAACAATCGAGAGCTCACTCATTCGATTCGACTTTTGATCCATTGTGCGATCTGTACATGCAAAGTACTATGGGCTAAAAAAATTTAAATAGTTGCTCAAAAAGTCTACTTAAAATGAATACTGGAAATGAATACTGGAAAATGTAAATGACTTAAAATGAAGTTCAAAATTTTAACATAATTGAAATAAACGTATTACACCGTGCATAGGAGTATGTTGGAGCAAGCGAGTTGGTATATAGCTCCTGTATTGCTTACATTTACGAGCCATGATTTTGAATATATTACACATATAACGAGTATTTATTTATTTATATGTCCCATATAAAAACCGCGACCTAAAAGGTCTATTGTTTGTCCTACTGAGTTGGATGACCTGCCCAAAGCCTAATCTGAATGAATCTTAGTACTTTCCTAGGATCCAAACTACTCACTTGCTCCTTTCTAATAAAGTGATTACCTAGCATCTGCAGTCTGCTTCTAGCAACAGCTTCACGTTCTGCAAGAATGTAAAGAGGAGTATCCTCTTCATAGTCACAGAATCTGCATTAGAGTGAGTTATGTATCCCCAAAACATATAAATGTCTCTTTAGTCTACAGTTGCCTGTTAGCAGTCCTGTTAATATTCTCAGTTGGTTCCTAGCTAGCTGAAGCATAGTTTTCGATCTGTTCGGGTTGTAGCCCTAGAAGTAACTTTGCTTGTCGAGTGTTATTCTTTTCCCATATCGTTCTCCTTGCGGATTACTTCCGACATAGTATGTCTCCCAATGCCACAATATGGCTCAGTTCCCATCAATAGCGGCTCCTTGTGTGACAAGCTTGCCTGCTTTCTCATTACCTGGAATATTGTTATGACCCGGCACCCACAGCAGAGAAACTCTGTTATGTTCGCCTAGTTTTTCCAATAGTCCATATGCTTTAAGTACTAACTTCGTCGTAGCTACGTTGGAGTTAAGTGCCTTCAATGCAGCCTGGCTGTCTGAGAGGATAGCAATATCACAGTTGTGATAGCCTCTATCTAGGTTAAATTGCGCATATAAAGAGTATATTAGGAAAACCTTTATATTAAATTCTAGTCAATCCTCCCGAAATAAGTGTGTGAAAAATTGACTGTTCCATCTGTTATTTCGCCTTAGTATTCACGAATGTACACTAATCGGATATGTAAAATTGTTGGATTAAAAGCCAATATTTTTGGAAATTTTTGTGAAGATTTTAATACACACTCTTAAAGTAGCTAGTGTACATAATATTAAAACAAACTGATATAGGTAGTGGCATACCTTGAAACACGTGTATCGGCAGCCAATCAATTTACTGTGTAAACAATTGCATTGCATTGATGAAAAAAATACATGTAAAAAATATTTCCCACTGTAAAATGACCTTGAGCCAGCTAAAATGCATATATGTATATTAAAACATTTAGTATGCATCCCTGCCAGAGGCAAAAGTCCGGGTGTGGCCTTTAATTCTTATATTGACGAGAAAAGAAATAAGCTATTTGAATGAAGTACATGGTTCTGGGGCGCATAAGGCCGATTACGAGACGAGTAAAGACGAATTCGAAACTCACATATCGTCCGAAGGAAATAAGATAAGTTTAGTTTTTTTTATTGTACGTGAAGCTTCCACTTAAAAACATGCTATCATTGATGAAAATCTATCGAAAATGGAGAAGTTATGAATTTTTTGGCCTAAAAACCGAAAAAAAAAAACCGAATCAAATATTAGCAAAATTATTTTTGTGTAAAACTAGACCGAGCAAGCTTCACTCTCTTTACCCACTTTCTTGGTTAAATTTTTGATAAATCCCAGTTTAATATACAAGAGGGAAATTGTCATTTATTCTTTCTTCACTATAGGATCATATTTGATGTTGATTTCGGAGACCATGGTATTTGTTCTTGTGGGTCATTCCTTTTGTCTGGAATGAAGATCATCAGCTGTTCCAAAGGCTGAGAAATCAGAAATTTCTAGTATAGTCTCCTTGCATTCCACACAACGCATTAAAATCTTTAAGATCAGTGCAAAGTTTCCACTTATATCTGATATATTCCAACAATTTGATCAATGGTTCCCATATTTCTTTAGTGTTAACAGCATGGCGGCGAAGTCTACATCAAATGTGATGGCATCGTGATACATAAATAGTAGCTTGTTTTTCCGATGAGATGAGATGAGATGAGATGATACATCAGAGAAAAATTAAAATTTTTAACATGTACATGGAAAAGTTTCTTAGACCAAAGTTGTTGAGTTTTGGTTGCTCTGACTGAAATTATCAGATGTAAGATTTCTTTAGTCTACGAAAAATTATTGGCCAAAAGGCTAACTATGTTCAACCTACAAACTTCCCTATGGAACTTAGCCAGTAAGAGCAGTAGGCTTTGTATTTAGCTTAATTATTTTAGTGATTTGGCATATCCGAATCCTTCATATCAAACTTTTTATGGTCAAGTCGCAATTGTTTCATTACGCCAACATAGGAAGGTCAATTTTAAAAGGCACACAACCATTTATTTGCCAGAAGTTTTCGGAGAAGACGGTTCATCTATTTTACAAATTGACCTCGGTGCCAACACAATAACGTCTTTTTGTTCCGTCACATCCAAAAATAATTGCGTGGTTTAAGTTTTTCGACGCATGAAGGAACTGTTGCAGCCTTTAAACAGCACGTTTTTGAGGCGGTAAAAGTACTTCGAAAATTGGTTCAAACACATGCAAAAGTGTATTGATCTTCATGGAGAATATTTCGAAAACATTAGAACCATTTTCAATAACTATACTAAAATAGGATAAAGAAGTTTTCGAATATTACATAATGCTTCAAGATACTATCTGTTCCATAGTACAACAAAACGATCCATCGAATGTGATCCAATGAAAGACAACGACAAAAGAGTTGAATGAGTACATGAATGACGTTGAGTAGACAAAAAACAAATGTGTGTCTCTGTGATCGGGCAACTTTCCGATGAGATCTTCACCTTGGAAATCATTAATCGTCTGTCGCGACATAATATCGATGATGGAGATGGAGTTGTGTTGCTTTTGCTTTTGCTGCTGCTGTTGCTGTTGCTGTTGTTGTTGTCTTACGTTGCATGCAGCTTGTCTAAGCCATTTCTTGCAATTTTTGTCGCTGTTCCCTCAACGGCTGCAACGTGCAATGTGCAACGCTGGAATGCTCATCGAACCAATTGAAATTGCTGTGACAACAATAAAAATTCAGTTGCAGTTTTTTGTGCAGTTGCAGTTCGTTTGCTGTGCTGCAATTGTTGCTGTTGTTGTATCGATCGATGCGCCATCAATCGTTTGTTGGCACTCGCTGCAGCGCTCCGCTACCCGCCATTGCCCGCAATGTTACTAACAATTATACGTATATAAAATGCTGACTGATCAAGCGATTTGTAGCTGTAAATTCATCTCTATTTCGTTGGATTAGCAGCAACAGCAACAGCAACATACACAACAGCAGCAGCAGCAGCAGCAAAAGCGACAGCAGCAATCATTGTCGAGCAATTGAGCAGCAACATTTCATGTTTATGAGCATTTCTTGTACATGTTTCTGTTGCTGGGAATGTCTTATGGTTTGTATCTTTTTTTTTTCTTTTCTTTTTTCTTGTTACTTGATTTAACTGACCGCTTTGTCTACTTGTCGCTGTTAAAATCCAATTAATCGAACAATTTACTTTAGTGCGTTTGTTCACTCGCGACGCGATTTCTTAAGGTTTGCTTGAGTTATCACACTTGTTTCGCCTGGGTCCTTGCTGGAATTGAGGTGCAACTTTTTGCTTCTTCAATTTAGTTTCTGCGGTTAAGATTGGTTCAAAAGGGTGAATAAACTGTATGAGATCTATTTAAATGTGTGTGTTTTTGAGTTTTTGCAGCTATTCTCAGACCGATGGTCATGTATGGGGCGTAGTTTGTTAGCCGACAATTAAGAAGAAGACGGTACTCGAACAAATAAAAAAATGCTCCATACACCAATCTTCAAAACAATACTTATTTGAAAACCGTTCATGCATGCAGTAAATAACTTCTACAGCCTCATAGATTAGATAAACAAACCTCTCAATCCACTACTTCCTTCAACAGAAGCTTTGGCTTACTGATGTCTTAAACGAAATAATCTGGTGGATGGGAGTGTCTAAGCTGCTGAATCAGACTTATTGTATAAACGTTCTTCGTTCTTCTTTCAGATCACTGCAGAGCTTTCCAGGCAGAGATCTTGGTAAATATAGAAAGTAGTTATTTGTTTAAGTCCCCTCAACTTCGAGTCGAGACACATAAACATTTTCTTAGACAGCCATAAAATAATTGTATGCATTTGCAAGTAATTCAAGGACTGTAGGCTGCTGAAAATTTGGCTGCCAGTAGCCATTCACAGGGACATTGAGTGAAACTGTTTAGTTCACGAACTCACCTGGCAGAGCGCTTCGGCATAGATGCTTCCCCGTAAGGATTGGGATTGGTATGCCACTGGACATGTGCAAGCTGCTTAGCTGCGTATATTGTGCACGTGAAACGAAATCAATATGGCAATGGAGTAACTCGTGCCACAACACGCGGTACATAAAAAGTTCAGAGGAACTAGATAGTTCCAAGTTACTCAAATCACGAAAACCACCATTTAAGCAAACTTTATTATCCCACTTCATGAAATCATTTTATAAATTCTGCTCTCATATAAACGATCTGATAGTTATAAAAGATCAGAGTATATAACAGCACAGATTGACGTAGAGTCAAGGGTAACAAATGGTTAGAGTAACTCTTTCTTAGAATATTAGCGATGCCAGAGAAATTCATTGCTAACGCTATAGCCAAGTGATTGACGTGAGTTGTAACCGCTGGTGTATGTGATTGATTTTCTTCCTAATTATTAATCCTAGACACTCACTAATTTGCAAGAGGTATCTCCAAATAATTATTAATTTAAATATCTTGGAGAAATTAGTTAGCAAACTTATTGGTCTGTAAGACCCAAACATATTCACTAGGTAATCTGGTTTCGGAACCATCACAATTACATCGTATTTGCGTTGAGAGGGTACGTGATGAAAGTGAGTCGTTGCATTGAAAAATAGCACTAAAAACATAACTCCCATTTCCGGAAGTACTGTACGAACTATACACTCTAGCACACCATCGTAGCCAAGTGCTTTGGTGGCTTTGAGCCTTTGGAATTGAAAGCGTTCCTCATCTGGCGTGATGGTGAGATAGGTTGCAGAATTAGGTTAGGTTGTATTAGAACTTATCAAGTTTTTTTTTAACATTTCATTGTAATATCAATAAATCTTTCTATGACATATTTGTCCCTAGACTTACTGCGACTATCTGAAACCATATGCGCCGAACGCACAATGGTTTCGGTGTTGAAGATAAGAACGATCTGGCGGAACGAAAAACTTAAAAAAAAAACTTCAAATGGTTTCCAGCATAACAACACCCGCATGTTGCAAACGTGTGTAAAACCCACTTGGAAATGCTCAAAATAGGAAGTTTGGCGAACTTCACCAGCTCACCAGCTAATACTCCTTTCGATTACCACTTGTTCCGATCAATGAGACATGACCTGGCTAAACAACAGTTACGTTCTAATGAAAAAACCAAAAAAATGGGATAATTCTTGGATACCCTTAAACGATGTAACATTATTCCGATATTGAATTTCTATGCTGCCACAAAGATGGTTAATAGAAGAGACTAGCGTCCCAAAGACATGCTTATAATACATACATACATACTAAATAATTTGTTTAACAAATAATTCGAACACTTTAAATTTTGTATAGTTTAAAGTTCAATGTTAAACTAAATTAATACACATGTCCACTTACAGTTTCGAGAGCAATAAATTAAATCTCACTTACAATCGATTCGTTTCGCCAAATATCAAACGAACTGTTGATCATCCCGAAACCATAAATCTACACTTCACACCAGATTTAACCCCTTTTCTTGCATGAATGCCCCTCTTTTTTTCTCAATCTCAAAGTAAGCAGTTGCAACTTGCAGTGGAGCATGATTAGTGACATTTAGTTGTCATTTTAATAGCGACATTATTTCACAACTTCAAAATTTCAGAGAAGGCAGAAAAATGCAGTCAGAGTAGTCGGTAGTAGGTAGTGTGCTGCCTTGCCCAATAAAATCTGTACAAGTAGATAGACGGCATGCAAAACCAAAAACTGGGGGAAAAAAAAAATGTAAAGAACTGCAGCGGATTGCTTTAATAGTTGCTCGAATATCAAAGCGACAGATCAGAGCATACCGCTGCCGTCAAACGCCCGCCTCCCCATTAAACCACAAAATTTATTGCCACGACTAAAACTATATATGTACATATATGAATGGATATATGGATATATCCGAAATCACAGCAGCCGCAGTCAAAGAGATTGCCAACAACTTCTGTGGATGAAAAGAAGTACGACATCTTAATACGTGTGCTGTTGTCACTTTGTCGTGTTCCATAAATGTTTTGGGAAAGTGCTGCTCATTAATTTTCAAGTGTAACTTTTATTAGGTCTTTAATGCGTTGAGAACTTGGCACTTTGCATTAATGATGATCATGATAATTATGCTCATGCTGATGCTGATGCTGATGGTGAGGCTATTGATGCCGTTGTCTGAGCAAAGAACATGTGTGCTGTGCGAGCGCTACTTGAGATTGCATTAGTGCGACGTTCCCAACCGATCTGAACCATTGAAGCATTCAACCACTTATGAGATGCCCCACACTCAAACTCAAACTCATGCATGATCAATGCTGTGTCATATGTGCCCTGTACAACCCATTACATTAATAACCGAAGAAATAATAAAGTAGAAATAAGAGAAAATTTTAATTTTTGATGGAAACGAAGTTTTAATACGCTACAAACAAGTAAAATTTAGTTCATGAATAATAAAGAAGTTGCACATAAGGAAGTTGCACCAACGTATGGAATATTAGTGGATCTATGTAGTATATATAAAATTAATAATAATTTTGTAACCCAATGTTGCTTAGAGGAATTTTAAAGTATAATATATAATACTAGAGCAGAACAACCCATTGTTACCCGAATGAACAAAAATGCAAATATAAATTTCTTACCTGTTTTCTGCCCTTGGGAAGAGAAATTGATCTGATGAATTCGGAAAAAATTTAGAATGAATACTACATCGCGGTATGAATTTATGATTTTTTAGCAGGTAGGTCCACTATCTCAATTATATCTCGAGGTATGGAAATGGAAAACACAACACACAAATTTTCAGTTTTCTAAAATCGGTTCCATAGTTTGAAATTTATAAGCGGAAATACTTAAAAATATGGGTGGGGGGAGGGTTTGTGTTTCTAAATGTAGAGACTGAACTAAATACAAGACACTATAAATGAGTTGTTTAAAGGCTTCAACAGCATCTTCAAGTGTCGAAAAACGTTGACCTCCCTATTTATTTTTGATGTGCTGGAGCAAAAAGAAGTCATTGGGTGCCAAGTCAGAGCTGTAAGGTGGATGAGCTATCAATTCGATGTTTTGACTGCTTAAAAACTCTCTTGTGTGAACCGATGTATTCGTGGTGAAGAATAATTCGTCTACGTTGATTTGTTTTCCACAATTTTCCGAATACTTCTGGCAAACTAACAGTTGTGTACCATTTACAATTGATCTTCTATCATACTCTTAGGGAAGAGTTGCGACATAAACAGTTTTTCTGACAAAAAATAACCGAAGAAGTGCTTCGTTCGCGAGCAATTTTTGTTGGATTTGGCTAGCCTTGGTACACTTCCCATACAGTCCCCATATATAGCCCGATTTTGTTTCGGGCTCATGTGCATAGTTCCACGATTTACCTCCTATTATGTGTTTTGAACCATCGCGGTTGTATTTCTTCAACATTTCTTTCAACGATACACGATGATATTATGCAATTGTCAGATTATTCCTCATCCAAAGCGAGCAAAACTTCTTGATGGTCAAATGTTCATGAAATACCGAATGTATTCTGGTTCCACTAATGCTCAAGTACTATTCTCAATCTCACGGTATGTCATATGATATTCTTGCAGTATCAATTCTTTCTGGCACAACAACCGTTTTTCAAGACACCGTAAATAATACAAAAAGTGCTTGTACATCAAAACGTTCTGCGTACGTTTATGCTAAAAAGTGTAAAAGTTTTCAATGATAACGTCAGCGGGCACCTAAAAACCCTTAGACTTGCCAAGCCGCAAAATATAGGTATAATATACAACCTCTTATCAAATTATGAGCTTTCAGCTTGGATAAGAAAGAAGTTATTCATTCGACATCTTCAATCTGAATCTTATAGGGCATCTTATAGGGCATGAATCTTATAATGCATCTATAGCATATAATTTAAGTACAATACCTGATTAGCGGAGCTACTCACTCATCTTATAGAATCCAAAAAAAGAACATACAGATAGACATATGGACAGATAGGCAGATATTGCTATATCTGATCAAGAATGCCCACGTAGATACTTTGTTGCGTCTCCAAAACCTACTTCAATGCATTGCAAACTCTCTGACAAACTGTTAATACACTTTTCACACAACATATGAAGGGTATAATAAAGTAGAAGAAAAAAAGATGAAAACACTTCGCTCATTCGTTTGCTCATTCATTTGGTTGCCACCCACCAAAAGTATCTCAGCGATCTCTGACAACCTACAAGTGTCAATAAATCAAGCACCTCAAGTATTTACACGACTGCGGCTGTGGCGGAGACGGCGTTTTGTGCATATTTGTTTAAAAAATGCCGAATGAATGCAATCGAGTGAGTGAAATATTGTCGCAGCTAATGTTGTTAATGAAACATCGTAATTAAATATTGCCACTCGAACTATTAGAGAACGTTTGCTTTTTGCTTCTCGAAGGCATCGCATGCGACATACCTATCTCGAAATTAAACGGCGCACATTAATTATGCCGAGTTTCAGTTTGAATGTGGGGGAAGATATTTTCACTATTTACAAAACTAAAGACAAAACCAAGCAAACATATATGGTAAGTATAACAACATACTTACAAGCTAAATACAAATACTCACACCATCATATACTACATACTATGATGTCACATTAGGCATTAAAGGGATCTTTGGAATCTATTCAATGTATCTCACTTAAATTACATATTCGTACAAATACCACAACACACGACTAAATACTTCTCCATTTGAAGATCAAAGGGACGCGACGCAAGTGTTTGACGGCAGCAAGTTAAACGTTCGCTTTGCGTGTTCCAGACCCTTGAGTAGAACTATCGTATATAGCATGCATTACATCGATCATTTATTTATTTTTTTTTTTTTAAATTTTTTTTACTACATACTAAGGGGAACTATATACAAAATATGGGGCTCACTTTAGACTCCTCGTTGTCTGCTTGAAATCTTCACTGTACTCAATTAAAGTGCGCTATATGAATCGGGTACTTCTAGTAGCTCTATACGCTCAGCTGCCAGCTTGCATGCAAATTAAGCGTAGCATTTTGTGTGTGTTTGTTTTTTTTTTGTTTTGTTTTTTCTTAAACAGATTTCATTGAACATTTGTTTATTTAAAATAAAATCGTTGAAGCTCTCGGCGCCATAACCACCCGCTTTATTAGCATAGCGCCGTCATGGCTGAACTCAGCTTTAGCGATCTATACAAGCCTAAAGAATTTCCATTAATTGCTGATAATTAATTATTGTCGCTGTTGCAATATTTATGCTTTTGTATACCCTTCATTTGTTGTTTTTGGAAGCGTTTTATCAGTTTTTGTGTGGACACTCGCGCTGCTCTTGATAAAGTGCTGAGTAAATTACTTCTGTATAAACTGCATTTGTCCCCAGAAATGCTTAATTTAGTAGGCTATCTGGATTGGAGAGCATATTTCGAACTATACTACTTTTTAACTAATTGGAAGGAAAAACTCCTTGCACTCAATTATGTTACATTAGCCTATGAGGCGTCAGCGCTTTAGCTTGAGAGAAGAGCTTGGTGTATCTCATGGTGAATATTACATTGGAAGAGTTATCTGTATTCGCTCCAATAATCCATCTTATTTACTAAGCATCGTTTAAGTGAAGTTGGTTCTGCAGAGGTCTCGACGAGGCAGCCGAATCGCCAATAGAGTGAAGTTGCCGGCGTATATGGTTATCATTAGCCTATCATCCTTCACTAACGGTTTGATATGCAATAAAAGGAGTGTGTTAGACAGTGCTTAACACGCTTTTCTGTGGTACTCCAGCTCGCCAGACTATTACTTTCGCAGCGGATGTAAAAAGTCAAAATATTGGTATTTTGAGCTTGTGCAAAAATTCAGAGTGCCATACTCGGTCAATTGCTTGGCGAGCATTCATTCATTCATGATTGTGCTCTAGGGCATTAAGTCTATGCTGTACAACTCGATGAGAGGGTCCAGCAGCATCTAATGAACTCAAACTAATGGTCTGGAATGTACCCTTCGCAACACTCGACACAGAAATATTATTTTCAGTATCTTGGACACTTGACATGGAGCATAAGTGACATTTGGAGTGTCTTCTTTATCTGCAGGCGCTCTGCATGAAATCAAACGGAGTGAAAGTAGTTTCAAGTCGAATGGACCTACAATATACCTCAATATGTAGCTCATTTTAGTTGGCCTTTTAATATACCTCGTTTCATTCCAGTGAGGAAGGTACCAATTGCTTCGTAAGCACCCTTTTTAGCGTCTTTGTTGCTTTATTTAGGGCACCTTTGCCAAGCGGATTTCTGTTTAACTTTCACTTCTCTCGGACTTGACAGCTATTCAACTGGTCCAAGGATGAAGATCGTGCTTTGGCTTATATGTTCAACTAGTAGTGGCCGGAGTGAAAAGCCTATTTAATGTTTCGAGATAACATCTCGATGGCATTCTAAATTTCTTTGCCAGTATCAAATTTTTGGCTTTTAATCAACAGCGTTCTCTAGACAATAGTGGTATAGTATCAATTTGATGTTTTTCCTGAGTATATTTTGAGACATTTTCATCACATCTTTAACATGATATCTAGGCAATACCCGGCTCAATACCATTGGAGACAGCCATGTTCAACACGTCAGGCAGTTGTTGGGGATCAGTTCGCCAGTAGTTACTTTGAATGCGTTTTAGACTTGCATAGCCTGAAGAACCACCATGTATTTTTTGCATTAAATTCTTAAAAATATCGTGGAAATATTTCTGCGCCATAAAAAGTAAATAAAACTTTAATCACATTTCAAGATACTATATTATACTTAGTCGTGGAGGTTTCTTATTTAGGTTGCATACATTTCGCTCTTGAACAGTTCACACCATCTGAAAAGTCAGACTTCAGAAGTATCTTAAAAAAATCTTCTTTTTTTTTTTTGGGAAAAAATTCAACTTTAAAAAGAGATAAAAATCTTTGAAACACAACTGTGTAGGGAAAGAACTTATTTATTTATTAACATCTAAGATAAACATTTCTGCATTGTGCGCTTTACAACGATTTTATATACGGAGTTTATGCCATTGATAAAATTTTGATTTAAAACTCACGCATTTGAATATCGCAATTATTCATATCACTGAACAGGCACAATTTTTTCGGAATTAGTGGGTTGAAAATCATAGTTACATATTTCTATAGCATACACTCCAGAATAGTCTCACATTGCAAACCAGACAAACTGAATATTTTTCCATTATTAACCATAATTAATACTCGGATCACTTCAGTTCAAAAAAGGTTCAATAAAAATAAATTATTATTGATTTGTAGGTAAAGTGTTTTTCAATATTCGTTAAAACCGAAGTGAACGTTTTGTGTTAATTTATTTATTTTCTAGCGCGCTAAATTCTATAAATTATATTGTCAACAAACTTGTCAGAAGCATTTACTACTAGGAGGTCTCTGTCGCCAGTAGTAAATATTTAGTTTTACTACGTTTATGCTAATTTTGTGATAATAAAAATCGGTTTTATTGCTTAGCAAATTTGCATTATTATTGAATTTCCTGCATGTGTACGCTGGAATGCCGTCAGATACTCTAATCGTTGTAAATAGAACTAAATATCATACATAAACGTAGGAGTATTTAATGCATTCAATGAGCTGATAACTACTTAAACATACATATATCGAATTCCATTCAGATACTTACGAGATGTATCTGCATCGTTGATCGTTGATCGTCGATCGTCGATCGTTTTCACTTTTCGAAATCATAAGTTAACAAATTTCAACTGCATGCCAACTGTCCATGTCCATGCAGCAAGTCTCAAATGACACATCAAGCTTTTCCAAATAACCAATAAAATAGTTAACGGCTTGAATGTGTATCTTTTATCTTTTATTTATTTTTTATTTTTTTGTTGACTGCATTTGGCTATAAACGCTTTGCAGATTAAATAACTCGTATCGAAACTAGTGTCAAAGCGAAATAATTGCTGCCTAAAACAGAAATGTCCAACAAGTTATTTATGGATGGATGGATGGAGCTACATGGCAACGTTACAGAAACGATACAGAAACGAAACGACTCCAGAGATTATGTTGAAGATCGACAGCTTTAACATGAAAACGACAAATCGCCTGTATAGTAATAAATTTTTCAAATTATACAAAACGTTTGAATACAAACAACCTCCATAGAAAATAATTATTTTGTATACAAAAGTTTTTGCTTTCTTTTTTGATAGTGCCGGAATAGAATATAAAACCAATAATAATAGGTGGGCTGCTTGGTTGCATAATTATCTGTGATCTTTAGTATTGTGCAGAAGTCATTCGAAAATAACTCAATTCGCGCTTTAAAAGGGCCATTGGGGCACTTAATTAAATTTACGGATGACGCACATCATTAATATTTTTAAGGCGAATGTGGTATCGAACAGCAATTTAAATCAGCTTAAAATCGTTTTATGTGATCTTAAAGTGTTTGGAACTTAATATATAATAAAAAAACTTGACAATCTAGAATTTATAAATCGTTTTGAAGGAGCTAGAAATTAATTTAAAACAAGAGCGGTGGAACCGACGCTTTAATACCATACGATATCAAATTTCAAATTGATATCTAACGAAAATGTTATCCATACAAAAATACAAAAGTGATTGGTGGATTTGCATAAGAATTACACAATTTTTATACATAGAGTGTAATGGTATTATCAGATTGTCTGAAAGTTTGTAACGCATTAAAGGAGACATCGTGGACCCTATAAAGTATATATGAACATTCTTGATCAGCTCTACGAGACGAGTCGATTTAGCTATGCCCGTCTGTTTGTCTTTCTGTCTGTCTGTCTGTCTGTCTAGATGTTGTTCTACATTTTTGGAGAACAATATTCAAGATATTCGGTTGTAAGTCGGCACATAGACTTCCTTTTATTTGCAGTTTAATAGGCTACCCATATTAAAACACTTTTTAGTGTACAAACCACCCGCTCATTTACGCCTTTTTGTATGAAATTTTTTTTAATGCGGTGAACTTCTTAAAAAAGTGCATGAGAGCTTCTTATGAAAGGACTCTTCAATTATTGGTGTGATCACCCACTTTTTGGGTAGCCTTCATACATACCACCCGTCCACTTTTATCTTTCTGTATAGAAAATGTTTTTATTGCAGTCAATATCAACGTAAAATTTGACATAACGTCTTCTTATGAACGGACGCTGCACATAAATAAACAAAAGGTGTGTCACACCCACTTTTAGGAGTAGTCTCAATAGAAATTTATTGCCCACTTTTGCGATTTTGTATGGAAAACTTTCTTATTACAGTAAATATTAACTCAATTAACTATTAACTCGCTTCTTTGAGACGAACGCCTCACATACAGAGAAATCCATTATAGGAGCATCCCCATGCAAACCCACCACCCACTATTGCGATTTTACATGAAACGTTTTATTATTTCAGAAAAAATTGACTTGACATTGTAACTTCGTATGGCCTAACGCTTCGCATAATTATCAAGGAGCGTGTTACGCCCACTTTTAGGGGTAACTTGTGTGTAACAAGATGGGTGAAAATACACGAGCCAATTGTAATCTAGTATGGCAAGTATGGACGGTATGAAGATTATTTCCAGTACCTGGATAGATTAGAAAACATTACGTGGGTGCAATGGAATCTTCACTTCATTTTCTCCATTCAATTCATTCTTTAGCTCTATAAACTAAGAATGAAGAATTAGTTGAAAGCATTAATTTGGCAGATGTTGCAAACAAAGAATTAGTGGAAAGAAGAGAAAATACGGACAAAAATTTTGTTACAGTTTTTCAAACAATCTTCAATCTTAAGGTTTGTAAAGAAATGTAATGTTCTAGATTATTATGGAAAACAACTTTCATTTCATACCTTGATTTATTTTTCACTCAGCTCCAATACAGTTTTCTCAATCACCGCGAGATTCTTTCGCACTTCAGATGTCTATTTCTGAGTAAATTTTATACCTTGGATAAAGAAGCTTGCTAAAAAATTATTCCCCAGAATTTCCCAGAAGTATGGATTAGTGAAGTTAAAATTAGGCGTTGATGGATTTCGGAAAGGAATAATGAAAATATGCTCTGCCGTTTTCAAAAACTCCCAAACCAAACCAACAAAAGTAACGGTCTTGATTCTATATATTGTATATACTCTATATAGGAAAAATCTTTTCTTTGTCTCCCTTTTACGGTTATACTATAAGATCAATTTGAAAATGTTCGGTTGAACCGAAGCTCTGATAAGATTCATATGAAATTTCATATCGTATAACAGCTACATAGTGAGTGGTAGCTTTCGATGCGGGCTACCCTTAAAATTGGTTACGACATGACAATTAAAATTTATCTAAAACGTTTTCTCATAAAAAAATACCACGTAAAACTCCAAGTTGAGGCTTTAAAAAAAACTGGTGGTGTGTTGTTTGTATGACGACTACCCCAAAAAGTAGGCGGACTACGACCATTAGAAGGTAAAGGTGTCGTCCATAAAAAACCAACATATAGAATGTTAGGTAGATATTAAGTTAACTAAAGACATTTTTCATAAACCAACCACTTTGTGCAAGTCTTTCTTATTTGTTGGGCTGCCCATATAAAACACGGAACAAAGTATTTAGGAGCATACAAAAAGTAGAGACAGCTTTGATTTTACCAAATTTAGCGTTATCTTTTGTTTATCACATATTTCGCCTTAACCCTTTGACGATGGATCCTGAACCGCTATGAAATTCGTAAATCCGTAGCGTAGCGTAGGTGGTCGAAGTAGACTATTCTTTTTTTTTTATTTGAACAAGGAAGGTTGCCCGCCGTTTCTCTAAAACCTTACCACACGCTCCACCCACTGTGCAAGACGGAAAGGGAGAAAAGTTAAGTTTTTTTTTCGAATTTGGGCTGATCTGGTAGGCATCAGCCCTGGAAAAGTAGGTACTTTTTGACAGCCACCTTCATACCCTAATGAATAATACCATATTGAGGAAAATTGATGCAATAGTTTGTCCAGGAAAAATTCGAAGGTAAAAGGATCACCGATGTACTAGTGGTCGTCAAAGGTTTAAAGGAAGTATCTGAGTTGCTTTATTGCTTTATTTATTGTATTGGGTGTATGAATTAATTTCCACAGTTTCTGCAAAGACAAACGAATTTCAAAGTATGTATTACCAATCGCTTGAGCAAGTAAACAGCGTAGGAGAATCTACTTAATTTAGAATATTAGTTATTACAAAATTCTAAGAGAAGTGTACTTAAGGAAGTATTTTGATGATTTTGATTCATCTAAACTAATCTCAAAAATATATTTTAGAGATATATGAATATAAATTTCATTGGAGTTTTAAGTCGAAAACGCAAAAAAGACAAAACGTAAACATAAAACGTTTAAGCGTTACAAACTTTTGTTTAAACTGAAAATACACTACTCCACAATGTAGCTTGAGCTTATAAAAAGATATTCAAAGTCTAAATTTCAAATACATAACGTGATAAATTAAGTGTGATAATAATTTTATGAAAGGCCAAGACGAATATCGAGAAATTGAAATGAAGCTAAAGAAAAGACTTTGTGCTACAAATCAAATGAATCGTTTTTGAAACTTGAGATAAAAGCATTAATATTTACGCACATAAATCTTCTGCGCATAATAAAAATTTTGTATAATCGAACATCGACCATCGAACATCGAGCAGTGAATGAAACTATGAATGAACAAAGATCACAGAAACGATCGCTGCAATAAAGCCGAGTTCAATGAATATGCTTCCACAATAAAATACCAAAACGGTGGAGGACCTCACAATTGGCTATAATGGCGGATTAAGTGATAAAATAATTCGTTTGGCACTCATTGAATTTGAAATGTTTCAATTGGAAATTTATGGCGCGCGAGTTATTGTGCAAGATGTATTCATTAGAAAAGGAGCTAGTTGTCAACTAGAGGTCACATAAATCCCGAAAAAAAAACAACATGCAACTAACCTATCTATACAAGCAATAACCAAGAATACAATGCGAATTCGTTACAGAAATTAAACAATTAATGGCAAAAATAAAAAAAAAATAAAAAAAAAACAATTGGAACAGGTAAAGCGAAATCTCCAATGAGTGAGAGTGCTGTGGAAATTATGAATTGAAATTATTGTTAGTACCACGTTGGTGGCATTTTTGTGTAATTTAATAAAGAGCATCGTAACCCAAATCAAAGTCACTTGTGACTGCAATTCGATGTGCTACAATTAAGCTGTGTATGAAGTATGGATCTGCCAGTTTGGTCTACCGATTCTGGCGCGCCTTTATTAAGATTTTATTACAATTGGCGACTATGTTGCGAGGTGTTTGCTGGAAATCACTTGTACGTGTTTTTAATTACCACATCGAATAGGTCGGTCGCCCGGCTGCTTGCGTGCTTGCCATTCAGCGGAAATGTAAAGTTCTTAATTAAAAAGTGTAAATTTATTTTTGATGACTGTCCTATATGTATTTACTATACAATTAGTTATTTTATGTAAATAAAAGAAACAAATATTTGTACTTCATTGAATGCGACAAAAATTCGCTTTATGCAAGTTCAGAAAGTATTGGTTTTCTATAGAACTACAAGGTGTCTCTTAGATAATTAAGAACCAAAACAATCAAAATTCATAAAAAAATTAAAATTTGTGGGCTAGTTTATATGGGGGCTACCACTTATAGTGACCCGATCTGAACTTATGCGGTATATTTTATTAGGATTTACGTAAGATACAGCAACTATGGAGTTTCTAGCATAATTTATAACAAAAGTAAAACAATTTTCATACAAAAACTTACAAATTGGCGGCAGGATTGCATGGGGGCTACCCCTTAAAGTAGGTTTGGCATGTTCATTAAAAACTAGTTATCTGACGAAGAAAAAAGACAGTCTAAGTATTTAAACTTGAAGTCTCTATCTTTTATAGTCTCCGAGATCTGTTCATTCAAATATACTATCGGACGGATGGACAGACAGACATGTCTATATCGACACGTCTTCCGATGCTGATCAAGAATATATATATATATATATAAGGTCTGCCACAGTTTCTACTGCCAGTTACATACATACATTTGCACAAACTTAATATATTCTGTTACCCTATGGGTATAGCGTATAATAACACTGTCTAAACGGCTGGAGCCATACACGGATGCACTGATAGGCTAGTTTCAGTGTGGCTTCAGACCAAAGAGTTCGACTAATGACAAAATTATAACACTGCCACAAATCCTGGAGAAGACCTGTGAGTACAACAAAGACATTTGTCGATTATAAGAGACCGCTTTAGACACGCTGCTAAGAACGAAGTTCTTCAACGCTCTATCTGAACTTGGTATCCAAGTAAAGATAGTTCGTCTTTGCATGATGACGCTATCACAAAACCCGCACACCAAGCATCGTCAGAGTAGGAAAGAAGCTCCGCGAACCCTTGATACCAAGAGAGATTTCAGGCAGGGTGATGCTTTATCGTGTTACTTTTTTAATTTCTAGATGCAGTACATTCCAAATGTTCGGAAGGAAGTGATGCTACTCGCGTATGCTAATGACATTGACATCATCGGAACGAACGAACGAACGGCGAGTTATCAGGGCGTTCTTGGATTTTTGATCGCCTTAGAGTTGGCGTCGAGTTTAGGATCCGTATGAACCACGAGCTGTATGAGCTGTATGAGGTGTATGATGAGGTTGACATAGTCCAGTGCATTAAATTCCAGCGGCTGCACTGGGCTGGTCACCTCATCCGGATGAACCCTGAAGCTCCGCCACTAAAAGTTTACGACGTAAACCTGAACTTGATTGATGGACGGCGTGCTTAAGATGGCAAAATCAGGACTATGATGATCTGAAGAAGCTACGGATTGCCTGCGAAAACTTTTAGAGAATAATCTGAAGGTATGTGGGTTAGCCTTCTAGAATCAACCCTTTCAATTGGTATATGATATAAAATATGATGTGTAATGGTTAATGGATATATCATAGTAAATAGTTGGAAGAGATTCAACAGTGTTGTGAATCTCTTCCAACAAGATAGTTTGTCTGTTACAAACTACTTATTAATATTAATGTGCCATAGACGGTTTGTTTAAAGAGTAGTGGAAATATTTCAGATTCCATTGTTTTAAGTTATAAGCAGCTCATTATTACTCATACATAAATTAATTATAGGTACTTACTTGTATGTGCTAATTATATTTAATTACCAAAGTATCACATTTTATAGATTTTTCCACATCGAATCATTAACTCTACAAAAACTGCTGATAACTCAATCTATCGGCAACAAAATGCTGAAAAACAACTCGTTTCACTTAATTCGTGGCATACGCACTTAATTACCTTGTTACATTTCGACAAGTCATTCAAGTGTTAAATTTATTTATTTTCAAGAAATATTTCAAACGATTGTCTGCCATTTAACGACCATTAAAAATTATAGACAAATACAACGAAACAAAAATTAAATAAAAGAACAACTGCAAAGGACTTCGTGTTGAGTGGGAATATTTTTCATATATGTACTACTTGAATATAGAACTGTCGTCCCTGCCGTACTGGGGATATTATGCAACCTGCTGCGCTTTTGTCTAATGCAAGTCGCCGGGCTATTCATTCAAGTGGCCACTTCACTTGTGAAAATTCGAAAAAAGCCAAAAACAATCTTTTTCAATAAATTGGAAAAAAAAAATAAAGACAAGCAAAATTTCTCAATGAATACAATACTTCATTCATTCATTCAGGCATTGCAAGTTGCCATTGATAAATCGTCTGTTAGAAAGCAGAAAGTAGCTGAGCGTGTAAGTCCTTGTATGTGGGTGTGTCCAGTGCGGCTTAGAATGCAATGCATAAGGATTTAATGATGTGTGCACATCAGCGGCGGCAAATTTGCAAAGGCGACTGTAAGAACGGCTTAGCAAATCCTTTCATATTTTATAGATACTTGTTTTGTATCTACATATATCTATGGTTTTTTGTTATAAACAAGTGTCTGACACTTGAGTTTCTTAGTTTTATTCAAGTGTTTGCGCATTGTTTACCAGGACAACCCGATTAAGGATGTCTGTCGCATGCTGCGCAGGTGCTTCAGAGACAGGATCATATCATGACTTTGCGGTTTTTTGGAATTAACTCTTTCGGTTTCCTATGGGGAATTAAGCATGGCTTTGTGCAGCTCAAGTGGAAATGCGCTTAACTTGTGCATTTTTGCATAGAATTGGTTGATGTTTTGTTTCAGGCTTGACTTGCTGATTTTTTTGCATTTTGAGATATTTTATTGTAGGTTGTAAAGGGCTCAAAAATATGGTATGCTTTTCTGGCTGATGAAATATTATATATAGAAATTTCTTTAATAGAATAAGTTTAGTTTCATGTGTTTTATGAAAGTTAAGAACAGAAAATACAGACAGTGCACAGTTTGGTCATCCATTTCTATGTCAGACAGACGTCTGTCTGTGTGATTCAAATCTCTTCCTTTAGAGAACTTTGTGAACTTAAAACGTAAAATGTTCTTATTTTTATAAAAAAGGATTGAAGGCTTCAAATTATCAATAGAGCATTAGAGAACTTGACTGCAATTTGTTAGATGCTTACAAAGATAAGAATTAAAGTTATTTCTTGTTTATGTTTTAATTAATTTCCGGAATTCGGACATGAAGATCCTGAACGAATATCGGTCGCAGAGAGTATCCATACAAATTTAAAGGAAGATTGGAAAACATATGAGTGGCTAGTTTCTGTCTACACCGACGTCCTCGTCTTGTCGAGCTATAATATATAAATACTTTAAGGGTTCTGTGACATCTTCTTTTGAGTTCTATGCGTGAATGTTGAATGAAAGCTCCAATTAGCTTAGTTTTTGGCTCGTTGTACTCTTCTCTAGTCTTTAAAAAGAGTAAGATTCTGATTATAGGCCCCTTTATAGATTGATACCACTTGAGGACAGTAATTTCAAATTCTTTATTTCGGACTAAGGTAGTCCGTTTTCATATATGTTTATTTTCCTTGAATCGAGGCATATTTATAGCGCTGGAAACTGGTGGGCATTTGTCACTTAAGAAATTAATTACTGTGCCACAATGTTAATAATAATCTTCACTGTAAATATTTTCAGATCTTTTCACGCATACACAATGCAATGAAATGCGCGCCAAATATCAAACAATAGAAAAAAGAACTTTGAACATGAACAGTTGAAGTATGAAGTGCACATCAAATAACATAAACGAATCACAGTAAGTTCGCGCGCACACAGTTCGGTATCGCTGATTATGCTTCTTTTCCTACAATTCGTATGTATGATTTATGTAGGGTGAAGCGGGTGTATAAAATATGTGATTTTACGTGATTAAATTTTATTTTCTGCAACTCTCCACAACAATACATTTTCAATGATATATGAGTATCTGATTTTTCCCGACTATATATAAGCTGAGGTATTGGGAAGATTAATATATAGATTTTCCGTATTAATATATGGATTTTTCAAGTTTTTATTTAACTTACAATGTGTGTTAGTCTTTTTGTTCTCACTTCTGACCCACTTTTCATACTGATCATATTGAGCTGAAATTGAACATGCTGATATACATCCGATTAAATTTTCTTTGAGAGAAAATTAACCAATTTTTGAGAATTATATCTATATCGGTAAATCAGCCGGTGAAGCATATGTACTGAGTTATTTCTTTTTCTCTTCGAATTTACAAATGAGAGCTATCCTGTCCAAGTCCGAAGACCATAACTTCATTTTGTGGAAATTTAATTTTGTGGAGATGAACTTACTTTAGTGCAAAACCTATAGAATCTATACTGCCACTTTAGGGTCCCAAAGTTTTCTAGTCCCGTAGAACCAGTCACTCGGATAGACAGAGAGTCGGACGTCTGTACGGCCAGATGGCCATGCTTAGATATTTGATCTCGTCGTATTGATGACAAATACACATACAGGTACTTAATAAGAATATAAAACCCACCATATTCAACTCACAGATACTGCTTCACAGAGTAGAGCAATGAATTAAAATTAATTTATTGCACACTCAATACTGTCTTCCATAGTTTAAAAAGTTTTTAAAAATAGAAAGCAGCATATTTCTTTATAAGTGTCAAGAATTATTGGTTCGTCTATACTATAAATTGATGCTCACTACTTTAAATATGTTTACAAACTCCAAATCGATTCAAACTTCAAAGAGATCAGTGTGTAGTTCAATTCTTTTTTCTGTCATGGCATACAAAGGACTACATATAATCGGAATTTAATGGAGTCAATTGCAATCGAAAATGTATGAAGTGTTAGCTCAAGGAATGCAAACTGAATTGTCGTTGGTGTTGTTACCTTGGTTGTTGCTGTTGTTGTTGTTGTTGTTGCTGTTGTTGTTGCTGTTGTTGTTGCGCAAAACAAGCACAACTTCAAGGAGACGACTAACAATGCAGATCGACAAGAAAAGATGCTGATTCTGAGATACTGATGATGATGATGATGAGCCGGCAAACAGAAGTAAAAGCGATTTTGCCATTGTTCTTTGCTTTTTTGGCATGTTGTTGATGCACTTATTGTTGTTGTTGTTGCTGAAGTTGTTGCTACTAAAAAGACAAAATATCGATTGAAATAAAGCAAACAGCAACAACAACAATAACAATTGAAGATGTAGCGACAGCAACAAGCAAATCGAGAGCAGTCAGCAACAATAAGAGCAATAGCAATAAGAATAGTAGCAACAGCAACAGCAACAGCAACAGGAGCAGTCAGCAACAGCAGCGCGTGTTAGTCGCACTCGTTAAGGATTTACGAGCAATTTTTATCACTTTGAGAATCGCTGACAAATCCGGCAGCAACAACAACAACACCAACAACAACAACAACAACATGTGCATAATAATGGCTTTCGTATGAATGTTTCGCGCGTTGATGGCCAAAAGTGGCCAATAAAAAATGGCAATACTAGCCAAAAAGATCAACAAAATCAACAACAATAACAGCAACAACAACATTGGGAAATATAAAACAAAGACGAATTATAGCGCAAAATAATCGCTGCCAAGAAGCTACTCATACGAGGCGTGCTCGAAGAATCAGCAACACTATTCAAATCAGTTAATTCGCATTTAGTTTAAGATATTTTTTGATACTTATTATTGAAGTTGTGCTAGGAGACAACTGCAACACATGAATCGAGAGTAGAGTAATCTCCAAAGAGCAGTAATCTCCACGTTTCTTTGGCGCATAGTAATCCATTCAATACTACCGAAGCTTAATCATGGTTTCTTATTACGCATAATTGTCTAGGAGTCAACCTCGAGAAAATATACCTATTGCTTACATGAAACAGGCCCTCCGACAAGAAATGATGTCTTTCAGTCTTATCAGATGTAATAAAGGGTATGTACAGCTGCTCAATTCTGAGCCTGGCCAAGGCCGGAAAATCGCAAAGCAGATGTTAACTAGTTTCGTCATCCTCTAGACAGAGTCTGCACTCTGTTTCTGAGGAGAGACCTAGTTTATTTAGATGATATCTCAGTGGATAATGGCCAGTGACATAACCCAAAAGCAACCTAAGATCAGATCTATTGAGATGTTCGTTTGATTTGGATACATAGGACGAGTTAGTAGCTTGGCCTGCCGTAGATCAGGATATTGTATCCAGTACCGGGAGGCAGTACTTTTAAAACATTCTGCTATGAGAGATTTCGACTTAATCCGCTTAATTCCGTAAAGAGGTTCCGGACCTATAAAGGAAGTTGACGAACCAGTCGTGGGCACTTTCGTTTCCCGCGATGCCCTTATGGCCAGGTACCTAACAAATCGTAGGTAACTAACAATCTCCAGTCTCGAGGAGAAATTCCAAGAGGCTAGTGCTTTAATAGCCGCTTGGCTATCTAAAAGGATTGTTATTTTGGCTCCTTTAGGACCATTATCCAAAAGATATTGGGCGCAGACATCAATGGCGGGCAGCTAAGATTCAAAAACCGTGGGCCAGGCACCCATGGCAATATATATCCTGGTGTTGGGTCGAAGACACCGCACCTGTACACGAATCGGTAAGTGATGTTTCCTCTGTTTCCCTTTCTCTGTTAATCATAATTATTGCTGACAAAGCTTTTCTTTATCCACTCCTCAAGCCAGCCGTAAATAGCTTCGGTGTAATATGTAAGTTCAATCTCCTAAGGTTAATTAATCAGCAGCTATCAATGAGATCCAAATTTCTGGGAAAATGGCTGGATCCTAAGCAAAACTGAACAGAGAATGAACGAATGAGAATGTTCTCTTTCTAAGTCCACTAACACCAATTGTGCTGGAAACGCTGGACCAGATTACAAACCTGTAAGCGTACAAAGCTGACTTGGTCTTAAAATGACGAGGTGAGTACAAGGAGCATAAAATATTGCTACGCACGTTGATAATTTCGAGGGAATACTCAATGTTTACCATCAATCACCATAACATATCCAACAGTGATGCACGCAGAACTTATGTAGTCTTTATACATACAATCCTCTGGTTCAGAAAGAGTTGCTTCTAAAGAAAATTTCTTTATTCCTCAAGATAAATGCATCAAGCTTTGTATTTTTATTTCTAATCTCAAAACCAGTTTCTTAATTTTTCAGAAATTGGTTTAAAACTTGATACTTTCCATAAAAGTATATATATTTAAAATAAAGATTTCTCAGAATACAGCACTAAAAATACACAAATGACGTGACAATCAGTTCTTTACAGGTCTCTTTACATTCCCACATGTTTGTTAAATAGTATTTTGATAGAAATACTCATAGTTAAGTAAAACAAGAAGATCTCTTAATGTTTACCATTCATATAAACTGCCCTCGTTTGCCTTTTTCTTTGTTTTAACAACTTCTTGGCCATTTTATATGCATTTATTGTGCTCTTTGTTGCTGTTGCTGTTGCTGTTGCTGATGTCGCTGTTGGTTTTGCTATAGTTGTATATGGTAATGTTGTTGATTTCCTACCAATTTATGTGACATATTGATTTTAAATTGATAGGCCATTTTGCATGGCTAGCACAGACACATACAAGTAGGTATAAAGATGAAGAGCAACCAAGCGCAATCCAATTTATTTTTCAAATTTTAAATTGGCATTCCGTGCAATCGATTTTATTGTTACTCAACGCAGTGCCAGCAGCATAACCAGTGGAACATATGACTTCATCAGCACTATGAAAGCATAGATGAAGAACATCAGAAGAAGACTACCCACCTCAAATTACAAATGCAGTAAACGCAATAGTCATTCATTCATTCATGCATTCATTCAATACTCATACTCATTCATTGCTAAGATTGCGCATTACAAATGCAAATTTTATGCAATTAATGATGCAGCATCAAATGCCTAATTGCCATGCGACAACACTGATGAACGATGAACGATGAACGATGAACGATGAGCAACAGCAACATCCTGAAGGACTTTTGTGGTAAGAGCCAACAACAACAGCTGCTGATGACAATGCTGATTTTGTACGTGTTGCGCATGTTTTGTCAGCGCCAGTCAACGACACGACTCTGGAGCGTCATCCGTCGAGAGGCTTGGGCGTAATTATAAAAGCATTGAAAAGCGTTAATTAGGCAGGCACTACCTAGTGCAACTTTAGACGCATTGGCAGCCTAGACAACGTCAACCAGCCAATGTTGCCAGCTGCTCCAAGTTATTTCTAACACTAATGAGTTAATACAGAGTTACGCAAGCGCATCAGTTGCCGCACATTTCCAATGGCTTCATGCGTATTTATGAGTTCGAAAGGCTGCAGTTGGATGGAGTTGGATGTCATGAATTCTCGAATTGCATTTCATATACTCATATATATTGTATTTATAATGGCGCTCTGACTGTTTCTTTTGATTTACTTAGTATGGCGTTCAGGCCTCTGATGCTGGCATTTACTATATGACTTTATTTGAACTGAAGACTAAACTGAAAATGAAGTATGATTCATTACATTGTGCTGGTAATTTAATAAGGAAACACAAAAAAAAAAAAAAAAATATTGTATATCCATACTGGCAGAAAAGAAGTTACTGAATTATATTTAACTTTATAGTAGTAAGACTATAATTAACTTTCCAAAAAGTGTTCAAAGAATAACACACTTTGGTGTACAGTACATGGAACAACTCCAAGGCTGGCGAATCACTAGCCCCGTTGTAACCAGTACGAGTTCTACTTGTATCTTCTTTATATGGATTCGACTGGCGAATTTAACACAGCAATGTCGTTGAAAGGGGTTAATTGCTACTGGTTGTAGTACCATTCACTAGCCCTTTCACTAATTCCGACAGACTTGTTACTTCACCAGTGAACAAGGGACAATAATTTCGCAAGTGTTGACTGACTACCATATAAAATCGTTAAGAAAATTTTATTTTTTTATATATTTTTATAACATGAAATGGTATTATCATGTTCTCTAAAAGTTTGTAACGCATTAAAGGAGGCGTCAGCACGAGTCGATCTACCTCTGTCTGCCTTTACGTCTAGATATTGTTATTTTGGGGACCAAGTTTTCAGATATCGTAAATTTCCACATATAGTACAGTTAAATAAAATATCCATACTGACATGATACGCCATTTTTTTGGGAGAGCACCCATACAAACCTCCCGCGCATTTTTTAATTTATGTATACAAATTTTTTCTGTTGCGAACAATATGACCTTTAACATTGACCTGGTGGCATCTTTAGAACGGACTCTTTACATATATACCAATGGGTGTGATCCTTTTGGTGTAGCCTCCATACAAACCACCCTCCCACTTTTGATTTTTTAATAATAAAAAGACTCTTTGAAGGAAAGGTTTTTGAGTGCGCGAAAATTTCGTAAAATTTCATAAATATGTTCAGCGTGTTTTTGTGTCACTAGATCTTATTGTCTCTGAGATTTGTTTTATTATACGAGTATTATCAGTGAGATAGATTGCCGTAGCTATATCGACTCTACTTTTGATGCTATCAAAGAATTTAAACAATTTCAATGAAAATAAACCAGGGAATAAAACCGGAACGGGAACCGTTAATCGAAATTAACCGATTCAAATTGAGAACCGGAAACCAAACCGGAACCGATATTTTAAAATGTTTTAAAACAGGAACATTTTAACGAAATATAATAAAATCTAAGAACAGTACCCGGACCAAAACTATTTGCTCACCACGTAGGTGTCGTAGCTTACGCAGGGGATACGTGGGGTAACGTTGGTTGTGAGCTACTTGGACCATTTGAAAAAGTATCGTAATTTGGTATTTACCAAGATAATGGTCAAATAACTTTTCACTTCTGCAAATTACCCCATCCTCCAAGTTGATATTGACATTTCGGGTTTGTTCCCTGGAAAAAAAAACACATGGTTTTCAATACTTTATATGGCTAAATGTACGAATATACCTTTCAATTATTACTTCTAAACTTAAGGTTTCGAAAATATTTATGTAATTCATCAAACCTGTTTTTTATGCCCTTTACCAAAGATACACGCTGTGATCTAAAAATAACCGAACTTTTTAGTTATAAAATAAAACTAGCCAGGTGTTATGTTTCAAAGCTAATATTTATTCAAAATACGATACATTTAATTCAATACAACGTTTGGAATGCTCAACAAATTTATTCATAGACCTTTTAAACTCGCTTTTTGGGATGTTCATTAGCTGCTTGTATGCTTGTATGTCACGGCTGCTTGTATGGCTGGAATGCCATCGTAAAAAGCTTCTTTCATTGCAGTTTTCATTTTTGGGAAGAGAAAATAATCGCATGGTGATAGATCAGGCGAATACAGAGGGTGGTCGATGAGGCAAATCTGTTTTTTCATAAAAAAATTCATTGACTTTTTTGGTCTTGTGAGGTGGTGCATTGTCATGCAATAAAAACTGCTGCTTTCATTTGAAATAATCGGGCCTAACCTATAATTAGTCATTTAAGCTAATTCTAAAACGTCTATTTATTTAATAGCTTAATGAACAAAAAACTACACAAACCGCTTTGTATGATGCTGCTTGTCAGCTTTTCCAATAATTCAAAATATTGACAGAAATTAAAAACTAAAGTTACTTTTTCCTACAAAAAAAGCATTTTTATTTATACTCGTAAGAAACATAGCAGATCTCTTGAGAAATTGATTGCACTCAAGTTATATAAATCTCATAAAAATACAATTATGATGAGCTAAATAATTAGACAACAGCTTGACAACATTAAATCATCTTTTTGCAGCGGCTTATTTTCCATTGTACAAACAAAGTATTTTGCCCCCTAACTCAATATAAGAAATTTGTTCATTTGTCATTGGGGCTGTTTGAGTTGACATACTTTCGCGCTCTTTGTTGTTGCAGCAAAAAACTATTGGCCATTATGCTTATGCAACAACAACAGCAGCAACAAAAAAAAAACAAAAACAAAAAAATATAACAGCAACAAGTGAAACATCATCAGCAACATCATCAGCAAAATCAGCAGCAGCAACAGCAGCAACAAAAAACTAGCAACAATTGAGAATTCATCATTAATAAACCCTAAAGTGGCCGCATTCCCTGCTGATTCCAACCAAGCAGAAGCAGCAACATCAACCAAAATGGTCACCAAATGGTTTTATTGCAGCTTGCAGCAAAAAAAGCCAACAGCAACAACAACAGCAAAGTAAACATGCAACAAACAAGCGCTGAGCACTAAAAAAATATATAAAAAAAAAGTAAAAAAAAAAAAATACTAAAAGCCAAACTCGCTTTAGGCCATTTAAGGCAACGCAATTAATTATTTTTTAACTGTTTTGTCATTTCGGAATGCATCGAAAGCATTGCAAGTTGCAGCCGGGGAGCAATGTAAGACGTGCCACATCCGAAAGCAGCCAAAGCCAAGTTAAACCAAGTTGGCAAGTCAAGCAATCGATCTACGTACAAATGTCCGTCTGTCTGTCTGTATGTCTGTCCGTCCGTCCCATCAATGGCTGACGTCGTTGCCACTGGTCCTGCTGTGTCTTCTATAGATGGTTAAGGATTTCTGTGGCAGCTTTCGCTCGGTTTGATCGATTGATTGTCGCCGATCTGTGTTCGAGCAATTGAAAGTACATAAAAACTACAACACAGCAACAACGACAAGAGGAAAATTGCATAAAAAAATGAAATAAAAACAACGCACAGCAAACAAACAATTGTGGTAATTTCCTGCCGATTTACTACCAAATTGTTGTTGTTTAAAATGTATACAAGATCTAATACAATAATTTCGAAATACGTTTTTTAAAAATCTAGTTAAAAATGGTTTTGCCTAAATTTCTTTGCATCTTTCATATAGTGAGTTTATGCAAGAGAGAGAGAGATTACTTTAAAGAGTAAACAACAATCGAACAGAAGCTCTAATACTCTTTACACGGTCTAAAGTAGTACTTACTAGAATAATTTTTCAAAACAGTTAGATACAGATATTGCTTAGAGTTGACATAAAAAAGAATGGTAACTTTAATGGAACTGAACTACACTTTCCGAAAAATTTGATATCGTATAGCAGCTGTGTAACCTAACCAAAGATATTGAATGTAATCCAAAATTTGTTCATACATAAATCCAAAAGAGGGATTAGGAGTTAGTATGCCGACTATTCCTAAGAGTGAGCTTGGTACATTCTTGCTTAGAGGGTTGTTCAAGTATTACGCCATTTGTATTATTTTTCTTTATTGGTCCATGGAGATTGGAACCAAAGATATTGTCTTTAATGACAGGGTATTCAGAAACCATTCTTTTTCTTGAAAACTGAAATACTTTATTGACTCGTCTTCAATATTCTCTTCGTGAATTCATAAAGCGCCTTAATCGGAGTGGTGTTCGTTCAATATGCATAGAAGTTCTCCAGCACATTGAGTTGAGCCGCAACACAGCGTGGGCAACAATATTATCTTTTCCTCTGTAACTTACATGTATTTCACGAACATGACGTAACATATATTTGTATGATGCCCGATAAAACCAACAAGATTAACAAAATTCCTTTTAATAATAATTATTGTTGGATGTTGCTTTAGCAATGTGTGACAAGTAGTATTCCACAACGTTTGGAAGTGTATTATGAAAATTCGCGTTCGATTTTTCAAACTTAGAAAGCTTTTCATGCTCTACACGATCGGAAGCGTACAACCCGCTGTACCAGTCAGTGTTGAAATCGACCAAAATTTAGGGGTGCGTCCCTATATTTTGCACATATATGTTCGCACAAAAACTGAAGCCTAATGACCATCGCTTGCGTCGGGAATTTTCTAATTGGGTGTTGGAACAAATTGAAACTGATCATGAATTGCATCGAAAAGACAACTTCTATGAGGTGTATTTTTGGCTGATTGGCTTCGTAAACAGGAATAAAGTCCGTTATTGGAGAGCCAAATTAATGTGACGTGCATGTCCTTTGCATGTCCTTTGTGCAGGTCCTTTGCACCAATAAAGGTTCACATAAGAGAAACAATAAATTTGCTAAATCTCAGCAACGTTTTGACGTGGGTATGATGAGTTTTTGTACAAATATAACGGGATCCGGTAGAAAAAAGAACCACTAGAAAAATGGGCGGTGCCACGCCCAATCTCCATACAAAAGATAACACAAATTCGTCATATCTCGGCAACTATTCGATGTTGATAGATGAGATTTAGTAAAAATGTAATGGACACCGGGATAAATATCACAAGATACGCCATATCTCAGCATCTTTTAAAGTAGATGGATGAAATTTGGTACACATGTAAAGACTAAGACTTTACTGGGACTAAGTTAGATTAATTGAAACAAAATGAGAGTGCCACACACCCTGCCCCAAGTTTGTCATATCTTAATTTGAGCAACTAAATAAAGTAAATGGATGAGATTTGCTACATAACACATTTGGTACATTTGTATCAGACCTTGTCAAAGGAGAAACGCGCTCTTCTCGTTTCATTTTGGTTTTGATCTGCAACACTTGACATTTGTCGGAGCTTATTGATCAAATCGTTAATTAGCATAAAAATTCAACGGCAACATCAGTAACAAGGAAAATAGTGTACTGAGCTTAATCAACTGATTTATGTACAGCGGATTTAAGAAGCTTGATCGATAGAAAAATACATCAGTACTAGCACACTTTGATGTAAATCTCATGTTTGGTACATCATTACTAAGAATGCTTGTACTTTCATAAATAATTGATAAGTAGGAAGTTTACAATTTGTTTCGTCAAAGTAGAAAATCAAGAAGTGTCATTTATGAGAAGAGCAAGTTAGTTACAGTGCAAAGCTTCTGTGGTTTTAAAAAGAAGAACAAGCCTTTTTAGAGTGTCATAATATTTTACTGATTTTTTAAATTATTTTTAGTGAAATTCGTTGATGTTATTTTTGCACTTACAACTTGGAATTAAGCATCGAAATTAAAAACTCCTAAATACCGAGTTTCAAAAAGTTTGAATGACTTCTTCAAAAATTTGTCCACCATTTTGGGTCCGTCATTTTGTTTTCGATTATTCCAAATAGTAGGAGAAGAAATGCCTATTTGTACAGAATGAAATTTTGGAGCCAACTCTATAGTAAGAGTGACAACAGTCCTTTTTCTTTTCATACTATTCACACATAGTTTGATTTACATACTCGTACATTCTTGATCAGCTCGACGAGGCGGTAGTTGTGGATCATTTTTGGGTACACATTTTTAAGATGTCCGGCCGTAAGACCGGAGTTGAGTTGATCTAAGTTAAGCTTACCATCTCCAAAGTGATAAACAACGCTAAGCTATCAATGCCCCCGCACACAGTGAGCATGTTGTTAGCGAAGATCTGATCTGAAGTTTAACATTGCTATCACTTTCTAATATATGCAGTTGTTCAAGAAAAAATGAATAGTGAGAGAAAGAAGAAAATAGTGTTGAGATGAGTTGTGTGAGAGAGCGGCAGTAAACACATATGAATACTAATACAAGTATGTATGAGAGAGAAGCACTATTCAAAGCAAGCAGCTGAAGCGCGCAATTAAGCAATTAAGAAGTTTTGTTTACGAGCGGAAATGTCAACTATGCTATTCTCAGCTAAGCACGCAGTGTGCGGCCTCTCATTGTTTTCAGTGCGTTTCAATTTTCAATGCTGTTAAACTTAACTAAGCTAACATAAGCACGACTCCGCTGTCTACATTTGTACAGCGGCCATAACACGGCACCTAGACTTATTTTTAATGCAGTCAAATAAATTTTCTATATTGACATGTCACGCCTACTATTTTAGGTACTTTCCATACAAACTTTTCGCCCACTTTTGACTTTTTGTAAGAACAACTTATGAACTGACGTCCTACCCACTTTAAGGTATAGCACTATATAGCTGCTATGCGATTTTTGAATGGTATCAGAGCTTCGATTTCACATACCGCACGTGTAACTTTCGCCTTTACGAAGTTTTTGTATTTTTAATGCAGGAATTTAAAAAAATAAAAGTTTTTCATTAAAACAAAAATTATATGCAAATAAATTTCAACAAATATAGATTAAATTAAAATAAAAAAAAAAGAAAAAACAATAAAAACGTCGAAGAAACCAGACCACAACACTTGTCACATTATTTCGGCGCTGACTGCGTTTTGCCTTCATATGTATTCATTAAAACATTTAGACATTTTATTTATTCATCATAATAACTTGGATGGAAATTGTTGTTAAATAAAAAAGCAGAAAAAAATCGAGCAAAAATTAAATAAAAAAGCGCAACTCATTATTTGTTTTGTCTGTTTCGATTATAATGAAGAACAAAAAAATATATTCAGCTTTAATTTGTCAATTTCTTAATTGGCGTTTCGATTCGTTTCGTCGTGTTCCACATGCGCACGCGTATATCAGCCAGCCAGCCAGCCAGCCAGCCAGTCAGTCGAGTGAGATACAAATGTATCTGTGCGTATAAGTATCTGTGAGAATAAGTATCTGTGTGAGTATAGCTTTTATTGTTGTTTGTTGGTTGAAAGTTTTGCTGGCGTTGATTTCGAATACCAATAAAGTCGCGCTTTTGTATGAGTATTAGTTGTAGTATTTAGTTGTAGTTGTAGTTGTAGTAAAGCTGTCATTGTGTTGTTATTGTTTTTGTTGTTGTCGCCTCGAACTGTTGCCGTTTTATTCATTGATAGAAGAATTTTAACAAGCTACGGTGTTCGGAATTTCAACGTGAAGAATCCGAAAATGTTTTACGCAATTAAAGAATCTGATAAAAATGAGTAGAGATCACAGCCAGCCAGCCAGCCATCCAGCCAGCCAGCAGCAGCAGCATCAGCATTGAAGGCAAAAGTCATCATGTGTAGGCCATCATATCGATCACATGTCGCTCACTGACAGACAGACGTACAGAACGAGAGACCGACCGATCGAGCAGATACATCCAGACAATGTTTTACTCTACCACTACAATTTTTTTTTTTTGTATACTGCAATATTTTCTGTAGGCTTCTTTTTCACTCCTTCTCTTGTGCTTTGCGTGGTAAATATGACAAATTTTAAGTGGCGCGCTGTGGAAAAATATAAATATAAAAATAAAAAAAAAAAAACTGATACAGAAACAAAAAGATATCACTACGAAAAAGTCTCAATATTATGGCACAAAGCAATTAAGCCGAGATTAATTGGTCATGTCAGTCGAGGTAATCGAGCGCGAACACGAGTTTGACATTTCATAATTATTTCAACGTTCATTTGTTCATTCGCTTTTTAGTTCGTTACTCGTATTTCGTAGCAGTGTTCAATCAATCCATCGAATGAATGAACGATCGATCGATCGATCGATTGATACGTATCTGATTATTGGCGCTTGGAAATTATACGCCAATCGGATAATTGTCGGATTGACGTTTTGTAGCCTAAGATTGTTGCATATGTTCTTAGTTGTTGGTGTACAGCGAAATTAAGCTGTAAAAATTTTAGTTTTGAAAGCAAAGCTAATTCTTTGCAGTATTTGTTGGAACCATTGCTAAGAGTTCACAAACTTCACGAATCTTAAAATAATTATTGAAATCTTAACAATGTGTTGGTTGTGTATGAATACTATGGAGAGATGGGCACGGATGCTCGCCGTAGCAAAACAGTTTTTGCATACACTCATGTATATATGAATTTCTGTTTGCCGATGAGATGTAAGAGAAAGCAAAATTCACTTAGTTTGCTCTCTTTGTGCACATCTCTGATTTATGAAATAAATTACAAAATTGTTCTTTTAACTTGACTGTTACTAGACCAACAACAAATTTTCGTTTCGCTGTAAATGTTTTAGATATGAGAAAATTGATTTCTCTGATTTTCAGGTATTTTTGTTGAATGAAAAATGGCAGTGTGTTGATTGACATTGATCGATTTTTATTGTTGTGTATCTAAGACTACGACTCCCCTGTGGTACTTGACTGAATGACAAACTTACTGCTAGCAGTGTTCTTTCTACATGAATAACAAGTGCAAATATCTGACATGATTTTATGCAGGTATAAACTATTCTATTAGAACATTTAATTTTCGTGAATTGTTCGGTGATAGAAATGAAGTATGACATTTTTATCAAATATCAAGCGTCTGACCGAAGGTTTTAAGCCAGAACTTTCTTTCTGTAAGCAACAAAAAAGAAGCCGTGTACAGTTGCAAAGGAATCGCTGAGACTATGGAGAAGTCTCTAACTTGCTTGGAAGCGTTGAAGGCAATATTTCCGTAGATAGAACAATATTTGTAGTACCAACAGTTGATGATTCCTCTCTTGTAGAGCCACCAGTATTTAAAAAGCTCCCGTGATCCCTTGAAAGAGGTCACACATAGACCAATATGGTCTATTAATGAGGCCGATGATGAAGGTCGTTCAGAAACTGTTGAAGTCCTGTAGAATTTTGTAGAATGTAGAATGTTTGGCGTACGCCAATAGCCTGTTAGGAATCATTCTGGCCTCCTCTTCCAGTGACGAGAGCCCGATGGTGTCAAGAATTTTTAGTCTTGAACCAACGAAGTGGACCAGTGAACAAATTTTAACTCTACGACCAATGCACACCACTTATTTTTCGATGAAAGGGGCGCTTTCGACACGCCTATATGAAAGAAGTTTCTTAACGATTCGTCTTTACTTGTTATACCAGCGAAGATCGTTCTTCTTTGCATGATGACACTATTACAGACACAAAATGTCGTCAGAGAAGGAAAGAACCTCTCCGAGTCCTTTGATGCAAAACGAGATTTCTGGCAGGGTGCGACTTTTTTAACTCCTAAAGGACTATATTTGACGCCGATGCTATTACGTAGAATTGTTGGACAGAATCATCCATAAGTGATGCTACCCATGTATGCTGATGATTTTCGCATGAATATTGGATTGGATATTCAATTGGGTTTTCTATGCATTGATGAAATCGAAAATTGGAATGCCGATGTGTTTGACGAAACAAATGGTGATTCAGATAGTGAAGAAGGTGACGTGACGGTGTTGTTGAAAAATGCGATTCTGTTTCATATACAATAATAGTTGATAAAATGGAATAAGCAGAATGGAGAGCATATGTTGAATCTTCTCTACCCTCGCGCGCGATAAAGAAATAAATATTGAATACACCAAAATAAACGAAACTCAGTAGTTTCTTTCCAAAATCAAAGAATTATTATAATCTTTCGTGTTTTTCTTGAAATAGTTAATTTTAAAAATCATGCAAAAATCTTAAGATTTCGAAATTCTTAAGTGATCCAAGAGCAAATTCCGAGCGTCCACTGTAATGGCTTTTTGTTCAAAGTTGTGTTCCAGCTTTTGTGCTATTGAATCATATTACCATATAAATGACTTCTTTAAATTCATGGAACAAAACAAGAAGTAACGGACGTGGAGATTTTTTACGAAGTAACTCAACGATTAACGAATATTTCTACTTTTACGTTTATTACATTCATATGTAACACTCTGCTTAAACTACAATTATATCGTTATAATAAACAACATACTAACAACAACAAAAAAGTTTCTTCTAAAAGTAAGTTGATGGATTTTAATATCATACAAGTCAGCCATCTTCAAATAATTAATATTGATAATGGTCAACAATAATCAAAGTGCAAAAGTTGTCGAAACTAGCTACCGGATTTGAAAATTAAAACGTTTAACTTAAACCCACACACAGACAAAAAAAACCAAATGAATTTCAATAGAGATTATTATGCAGTAAAGTCATCGTTGTCCTCCTCCTCATCATCATAATCATCCAAATCATCACACTAATGATAATTTTATGCTGTTCAAATTAACAAACATACGACATAGCAATCAAGTTAATTTTTTATATAAAATAAACATAACAACATCACCACGAAGCTTCAAGCCAGGCAGCTCAACTAAATTGTTTGTTAATTAAAACAATATAAGGCTATCGGACAAATTCCGAGAATCAATTAACAAACGTACCCGGCTATGCACACATTAACCAATTAACGGCTAATCTAATTTAACAACCTTGCCACTAGTACCTACTACGTATACCTAGCAAGTATCTATGAAGTCTACTGGAGTAGGTAGAGTAGATACTTACATTCAAGGCAGAGATTTCCAGCGAGAAAGAGTTGAAGTTGTGACTGCCAAACAAGCGCCGCAATAACATAAATATAACAGAAACGTTGGAGCATAAAGTCAAAATCGAATACAAAATATTATCAATGAAATGCCATCCGTTGATCCCGAAAACAAACAAAAATCTGGAAAAAAGGGTGAACAAAAAAATTCAAAAAAGAAAGGCCACAAAAATCGTGTTGTATCTCAGCATCGAAATATGGTTAAGAAGAAGAATACTCAATCACACACACACACACACACACACACACACACACACACACACACACACACACACACAAAGATATTCACTGCTGCTCGACTAATTAGCATTTTCACTAAATTCCCAAAGTCCAATTAAAAAACACGAAAACACGACGTTAAGAACAGCGATAATTTACCTACATCAATGAGTTCTCATTATACACACTACAAAATATAGGCAGATACTACATACCAATATATACCGGATTATATATATTTTCATTGTTGCTCACTCTTTCGCTGGCCCTTAAAAGATCTTTATCTAAATGCTGACTATGCTGACTATAAAATGAACGTAAGTTCGAAAAAAAGAGCTCTGATTTCACAGCAGGCCATGTGCTTTGATTGGACCCATCCACATCTACATCAACATCAGCAACTTGGACAGCATCAACTGAATAGCAGCTTTGTTTCTGCTGCTGCTGCTGCTGCTGCGTGTCATTCATAATTAAAAACAAAAGTTATACCAATATGTCAAGCATAATTTTTATTTGAATGTTACTTGTAGATACTACTTACAATATGTTGTTGTATCTGTAGATACATTTTCAAGAGGAAAAAAGCATTGGAACGTCACAAACTGTCACACTTTGTATACGCAACAGCAAACTGTCTGACGCTTTCATACTAAACCAGACAGTCTCAACAATTTGAACATTCAGCGATATCAGTTCAATAAATTTCCAGCATAATCGCTCGGCTGTTGAAATATTCTCACCTTTAGCAGAGCTTCTTGCTTTCGCAGAGTTGGTAAGCGTGCTTTGTAGCGCTCAAACATGGGCGTAGCGAGCCTATAGCAAGTAAGGGGAGTATGAAAATCTTCATATTTGAAATGTTCGTGCGCCTGATTTTTGACACGAACAGGAAAAAGGCTGAGGCTGCTCGGATGTTGGCCGCAGTTCATTCAAAGTTTTACGACCGGTGATGTAAACATAACCCCAAGAAAAAATTCCAGAGGTGAGATGTGAAGGTGCCAGTTGACAGGTCCGAGACGCGAAATTAGGTGCTCAATAAATTCCGTTATCATAGTGCGGTAGCGTTTGCCATTGATGGTTATGTTCTGTCCGGCCTCATTTTTTGATAAAATACGGACCGATGATTCCATCAGCCCATAAACCACACCAAACAGTGCATTTTTGTGAACGTAACAGTAGTTCGAGAATCTGTTCGGGTTGCTCATCAGCCCAAATGCGTTAATTTTGTTTATTGACGTATCCATTGAGCCAGAAATGTGCCTCATCACTGAACAAAATTCGGCGCGAAAACAGCGGATCTTCATTAAGCTGTTGCAGAGCCCTTTGACTGAAATTATAGCGTAAATTCTAGTCTGGCATCTTCAATTCTTGAGCGAGTTAGATTTTATAATTCTTTAAACCAAGATCTCGGCGTAAAATTAGCCAAGTTGTTCCATACGAGAGAAAAAGATGCTGCGCACAGCGTCGAATCGAATGGTCATGGGCTTTCAGCCTACACAGTCTAGACTGGTACACATGTTGTTATTACTACTAAGTTTGCGGAGGTCGTCTTCCTTGGTTTTTTTCTTTGCGGTGGTGTGAACAAAATCCAATGCATCAACCCTTAGTTAAGGGGGGTTGACTTCTTACAACTTTTTCACACCGTAAAATTTACTTCTAAACTCTCAACTTTTCTGTCTCATTACAGAGCTTTTAAAGTTTGAGATATCTTTGGGAGTGTCCATTAGATACGTGAGCTGAAAAAGGTGAAGTCCAGTAAAATCTCTTCTAAAGGAGCGTGGGCTCGTTGAAAAACTCGTCAACTTTTCAATTAAAGTATTTTCAAAGGTTAGGCGATGTTACGCCAGCTGACTCCTTGATAGAGGTCACACATAGAACAATATGATCCTTAGTGAGGCCTATTATAGAGGTCGTTCAGGCGCTCACCAATTCGAGGCAGGGGCCAAATTAAAATAAAAATAGAAAATTAAACTTTATTTAACCAATGTGAAAAATAGAAGCAAGAAGAAACTTGTTTTGTTTATAGTATAAATAGGTCTTAATTAAATGTAAGATATCAGGTATATAGCGACTTCGAATCCTACTTCGCGTTTATAAATATTTCAATTCATGTGATTTCTGTTTTCCTTTTCTAGGTACGCTTTTCTAACACATTCAAGAAATAATGCCATGATGTTCCAAGATGATCCATTCTTTAATAATTATAAATCTTAATTTGATAAAAAATTAACATCAAGAAGACTTGTAGTGCTTCCGACTTGCTAAATTAACTTTAAAAATCTATTTATTTAGCCAACATTTAGTAAGTAGGTAAGGGAGATTATCCAACTAATCAAAGAGCCCCACGTGATACGTCCCTGCGTCGAAGTCGAAGTGTAGCGCCTCATAAGTTGTATCTGAATGGAGTTGGGTGCAGGGCAAATTAACATTTCGTTTATTTGCAGTGTTGCGTTTGACTTTGCTTATCCGTTTGTTTGGATTAATTTTAAATTCAGTTTGCTTGTTCTTTATATTGGTTATTGCCGTTGCTTTTGTTGTTTCACTGTTGCTGTTGCATTCTAGTATTAATTACTTTGGCTTCCGAAATCGAATTTACATATTAAAGTCGTTTCGAAAAAAAAAAAAAAGAAAAACAAACTACGATCGTATCATGCGCGAAGAACGAAGCAGCAGCAGAAGTTAAAGTGAATGAACGTTTTTCAGCGTCATCGTTGATGTTCCATGTTCCATTTGGAGACACAGGCGCAAATGCAGATGCAGATGATGCAGCAGGTTAAATGGAAATCAACACCAAGGCGCGCGATATTGCTTGAAAGGCACCAGCGCAGCAAACAACATCAAAAATCAATACAAGCGAACATTTCACAAATCGATACAACAAAAACAGCGGAGACAACAACAACGACGACTTCAACAATGTCTTTGCTCTTTGGCTCTGGCTTTGGGATTTGCCTTTTGTTTTAATTTTTATTTTAATTGGAACAACATAATTCCTAGAAGCTCTTCGATTGTTCCACACATACAGACATACTCGTGCATACTTGTACATTTAAAAAGCGCTAAACGACCTATTGCCACACGGTGCGGAGCCAACGGAAATGTTTGTCAGCGTTGCACTGATGGAGTTGAGTGGTATGGTGAAGGATGGCGGACAGGGTCGCCAAGCAAGCAATCATTGTGGGTCCATCGTAAATTACTCGATCGTGTTTCGTTTACTCGCTCACTCACTAAGCCGTTTAGAAAGAGGATTGAAAACAATTAAAAATTGGCAAACACGAATCGATTGTGATTAAAGTAAATTGTTGTCAAATTAGCTAAATGTTGGGCAAAGTAGTTTTGTACTTCGAAGTCAAAGGAAGATAGAAACACAGCGAAGATAATGAGAGAAGCGTAGATGGTAGTGAGTGGCTTTGAGTGGGTGAGTGTTGAAAATCGATTGATCTTGGTGAATAAATAGAAAATGTAGCGAAAGAGAATAGCACTAGTATACCTAGTGATATTATCAAGCTGATTGTAAAATCAAACTAAAAACTAAAATGATGGTTTGAATAGGTACAGTCGAATTTAATACTGGTCGAATTTTGTACTGGTCGACTTAAGAGTATTTTACCTGTTACCTATTTGTAGTGAGAGTGAGACTTTTGTTGCGCATGTAATAATTAGAAAGAATTCATAATTATCGTACATACAAAATGTTAAAAATAATATCGATTGAGCATTGGGTAAACCGAGGTCGTCTGGTTGTTTAATAACATTCACACGAAGTTTCCAGTTGTGTACTTAGTAGGTAGAAAGAAAAAAATTATTTCTAAAATATAACAACCTAAAGTTTGGGCCAAATCTAACAGTGGGCGGTGCACGCCCTTGTTAATTTTACAAAGCGTACGGCCGCAAGAATTCATCATACCTATGGAACGGTGTGAAAAGGTAATTCGTGAATTTATTGTAGACTTATGGACGTGTAGAGCAAATTCCGATTCAAACACTTATCCACTAAACGGTGTGTAGGCAGCTCAGCAGATGCATAATACCGCCCGCGTTATACGTGAATAGCTCTTTGAGTTTGTATAAACGAATTACAATCACGACACGAAGCACGATCCGCGCCCAAAACTAGTACGAAATGACTTTGGGGTCGACTGTAAAGTTGTCAATTTTTTCTTTTGTAATTATTAAGGCTCTTAGTCTTTTTTTTTAATTCTAAACTGCAAGTTCTTGAAGAAAAAAATAGTTATTACAACGACTATTTGCTTGACTTGGATAAGAATAGCTTCAAAATAATATGCTTGCTCATCGCTAAGCCAATTAAAAGTTAAAATGTTTAAAACAAAAACTTGCACATTTCAAATGATGCAAAATCAAAACATAAACAGCAGTACATAAAAAATTATTCAGGTGCGCCAAAATGTTCTAGAAGCTGTTCCGATCAGCTGTAGATGAAGGAATTTATTAGCAAGTGTGCAGCACTAAACAAGTGTCAATGATTAATTTCATAAGAAGCAGCGAGAAGGAAAAAGCAGTCTCGAACTTTCCACTTTGTCAAACTTGCGTTGAAAAAGTGAAAAACTACATAAATTGGTAAGTGAAAAACACACACACAAACAAAAATTAAACGATTAAGTACACGCATTAACTTTTATAAAAACTTTAATTTGCATTTATGACAAAGAGACGCAGCGGGTTTAGACATACATGCACATATACATATGTATGTAAAGTGACGACCGTCGTGAAGGCTGCGCAAAAAATTTAACATAAAAAAAAAATTAAAATAAAAAAGAGAAAACGATACATTCGTACAGTTAACACTTAAAAATGGATGAAGTACGCCTACCGATGCCAACTTTCTCTATTGAGATTCCCGGACTGCCTGCCACAGAGCCGCAAAGCAATTCGGCATCAGCATCGGCATCGGCAGAGCAGCCAGGGCAGCTGCAAAGAAAAATTGATATTACGCCGGACTTTGAAGAATTTCTCGATGATTTAATCGCACAGCAGAAGTGAGTATTCGGTGTTATCTATACATTATAAAAACTATATATACATACATCTATTATTAAAATATACCCAGCCTTCCTTTTTCGAGCATCGATGCATCGCAGCAATTTGTGGATGTGGACCAAGAAATTGTACCAACTGCGGCCCCAAAGCCGGAAAATTGTTTGTCTTTGACAGAGGTGCAGTTCGAACAACTATTATCTGGACCATCGGATGTTGACGATTGGGAAAAAGTTTGGTTGCCAAATGAGCAGTGAGTATTAAGTATTATGTTATACCAACATATTGAAAATGATACGCTAAGTAAAACTTAAACATTGAGTACTGATAAGTTGTCTCATTTTTACTAATTCTTTATTTGAACTATAATATTTAATCAACGCTTAGTCAAATGGAAGCAGACCGTCAAGTTGCAGCGGATCAAATGGAAGCGGAGCGTGAAGCTGTACCAACTCCGGATACGGTTTCGCTGGAACTGAATGTGTCACCGTCAGTAGAGCAGCCGCCGGAGCTGAAAACAGAACGGGTTTTGACACCTGACTCTTCTGATGATGATGAAGAGCCGGAGTGAGTACTATTTGATACTAGTTATACATATGTACATTCGTAGCTACACACTAAGTACAACAAAATTCTTCTTTACGCTGACAGTGATGTTTCAACCACAAGCAGTGGCAGCTCCAATCAGCCGTCAATCAAGAAACGCAGATGCTTGGAGGTCGCTGATGACTCAGAAATGCCTATACCTCAATTACAGTGAGTATTATGTAGGAAAGCTTAGGAAAGCAATCTGATGAATTTTTTTTAATCGACTTATAGTATATTATATATCGATATATAGTAGAACTATGTTTAGTACCTTATAGTTTACAATATGTTTATAATATGTCAGGAAACAGGAGGGCCCCACCAGCAATTAAGCTAATGAAAAAAGAAAGAACATGGAAATAAGGGAATTAGTTGTGTTAATTATTTTTCTTCAACAAGCAGACTTTTGTAAGATGAAAAAATTTGTCAAAACTCAAATTCTAGAATTCGAAAAGCAAACGTACGACTGCAGGCACGTATCTACGAGTATCTACAAGACTACTGTGAAGGTTACTAATGCCACCGAAATCGCCGTTTTCTTTAGTTTTATTTATTTATTTATATATTTATTTACATTTGTTTTTTTTACTCTCAGAAACGTGGTCGCTACCGCCAATATATGCTGCAAACTAAATCTGGAACATGTTGCAGCAAATGTTCATAATAAGGAGTATAATTCATTCCGCAATCCGGGTAGAATTCTTATGCGCTTACGCCGTCCGCTCACAACAGCTTTGATCTATAGCACCGGCAAAATCTTTTGTGCTGGTGCTAAGAGCGAGGAAGACGCACGTATAGCGACACGTAAATTCGCTCGCAAAATTCAAATGATTGGATATCCGGTGAGTAGTGACAGATAAAAGAAAGGAGAAAAATAAAAAAAAAACATTTGTGTTAAATCTTTAAATCTTGCTTCTCAGGTCAAATTCTGTAATTTCAAGATCAAAACTATCCTTGCCACATGCGACGTTAAATTCCAAGTAAATATTCATGCTATTGGGGTCACCGCATCCAAGCACAAGTGCTGCACTTACGAACCGGATATGTTTCCTCCACTGACTATTACTTTAAAGAAGCCAGCTGTACAAATAAATATGTTTAGTTCCGGCAAATTGACAATAGTTGGTGCGAAAACCCGCCAGGATATTGATGATGGCTTCAAGAAAATCTTTCCAATGCTCCTGAAGTTTAAAAAGCAAAGCTGTATCGAAAAGAGACAAATGTAGCAAGTAAATGTACCAATATGACTGGAGAGAAATGGGCGTTTCAGTACTCTTTTCTTTTTCATTATACTTATTACAACATACCTAATTTGATTGCACTTTCATACAACACATACCACATTTATGTATAACTAATCACTGAAAATGGTTTTTTTTTTCTAATAAAGCATCGGATACAAGAAGAAAATTTGTATTATTATATTTGGGCTGGAACGCTGTTATTGATATTAACCCTTAAACCTCTAAGCCAAAGAGTCGTGAGGTTTCGCTTAACTTAAGCAGGAGAAAGTAAAACGCTTAGGTTACCTAAAACTATTTAGGTAACCTGCCAGAAAGAAGGTTACTGCAGTCATTTTAGAAATTATAACTCAACCGATTTGGTACAGATTTATCATATAGCTGCTTGATACGAAACTATATAAGTGTAATAAGCGTAGCACTGGAGTGTTTAGAGTAAAGAAACTGGTCTAGAATTAAGAAAATGGATTAGCTATTAATATACGAGTATGTAATAAAAAATAACAAGAACGTTGCTGTGGAATGTGCTCGACTATTAAATACCCATTATATTGTTTAAGGATTGTTATATGAACCGTATTCTATTTGAATTGATTAAAATCTAAACAAAAACTTTCATACTCAAAAATGGAGTGCTGGGTAGGAGGCTTTGTGGACCCCGTTTAGTATACGAGGTGTATTAAGAAAAAGCTGACTTATTTATGCATCAATATCTACTTTGTCCCATTCAAAGTATTACCCTTAAAATATAATACACTTGTGCTAGTGTATTTTCCAATCCTCGAAGCACTTCTGATGTGCGCTCTTTGATATAGCCTTGAGCTCTTCCAGCGATGCGGTCTTTATCTCCTCATTCGTGGCAAAACGCCGTTCTTTCATGGGTCCTTTCAGTTTTGTATACAGGAAAAAGTCGTAGGGGGTCAAGTCCGGTGAATACGCTTGCTGAGGTATGATTACGGTGTTTTTTTTTGGCCAAAAAAAACAAGAACATGCAAGGATGTGTGAGCAGATGCACGAAAACTGCGCTTAGGTAATATTCGTTATTGATCGTACGATCTTCTAAGCAGACATTGTGCGACACTCACATTTGACAGAACTTGTGATTTTTTCGATCTTGGCTCTTCTGGCTGTTTCCATTGGGATGATTGGGCTTTGGTTTCGACGTCATTGCCATATACCCGTTTTTCGTCACCAGTTATGACCCTTTTAAGCAAATCTGGATCGCCATTGACGATATACAAGTGCATACAAGTGCCCACTCTCATCATGCAAAGGTTCTTTGGGGTGGTTAGGGCGTGCATCGTCATTAACAACTTCTCGGGCTTCTGTATAAACATTCAGTTTGCTGAAGGTCGACTTGCAAATGGTCCAATAAATATTCTTGATTAGTACGTGATGATGAATCGATCTAGATATGTCCGTCTAAATGTTACGCAATTGTTGAGATATCTGGCTGAAACGCGGGAATAGATAGAAGTTTAGTTTCATCATTCGGTTGCTACCTCATCAAGGTTTCTTTAAAGATATCTTAAATGTGAACATATACATATTTGATACTGTTCAAATTGAAAAATGAACTCGCATGTGGTAGAAGTGTTGTTACTGGAGCGTTTTGTAACAGTGCTGTTATTTAAGTATCCTGTTAAATATATTAAAAATTATTTAGGGCAGCCATCAGCTGTTCCGGTCAGCTGTGTGTATAGGAATTCAGTAGCAAGTGTGCAGCCCGTGTCAAGTTTCGAAGTTTAGAGAGAGACAAACAGAGAAATTGACGCACGAACTTTTGACTTTGTCGAATTTTTGAAAAATATCGGAAAATCCAAATTGGTAAGTGCAAAACAAAGAAATAGAGATATAAATTAAACGATTAGATTTAAATTAAATTTTACGACAAAAACACGCAACGGATTCAGATATTTCGTGACGACCGCCGTGAAGACTGCGACAAAAACTAAACACTGAAAAAATAGACAAAAACAAAACAAAAACCAAAAACGACGTAAAAAATGGATACAGAACAGAGCCCGAAGTTGAAAGGATCAGGAAAGGAAGAGGATCAGCAAACTATACAAACTCCGGCCAAGGATCCGAATGACAATTTTCCGTCGTCGTCGTCGGCAGAGCAGTCAGGGCAGCAGCAACTGATTTCGAATAGCGCTCTGGATTTTGAAGAATTGCTTAACGATTTGATTGCAGAGAAGAAGTGGGTATTCGACGTTAATTATACATCGTAATATTATTATTATAACACAACATAATAAAATATAATAAATTTCCAGCGCTACTTTTTCGAGCACCGCAGCACCGCCAGATTTTGTGGAGGTGAAACAAGAAACTGCATCTACGGCCACAGGGTCGGAATACGTTATGTCGTCGGTTGTTAAGCCAAGCTTGCAACAACTGTTGCCTGGGACATCGAACCTTGACGATTGTGAAACAGATTGGCTGCCAAATGAGCTGTGAGTATTAAGCGTAGGTTATACAAACGTATTGAATAGGATACGTTGAATTCAATCAGTTGTATAATTTTTACGCCATTTGTCATGCAATGAAATACACTTTTCTTTCAACTGTAATACTGTATCAACGCTAAGTCCAATGGATGCGAATAGTCAAGTTGTACCAACTTCGGATAGGGATCCGCTGCAACTGAATGCGTTTTCCTCAGGAGAGCAGCCGCCGGAGCTGAAACACCAAGAGGTTTTGATACCTGACTCTTCTGATAAGGATATAGGATCGGAGTGAGTATTATTTGATACTATTTATACTCATACGTTGCTACATATGAAATATAACAAAATTCTTACTTATGCCGACAGTGATGTCGCAACTACTAGCAGTGGCAGCAACAATCAGCAGCCAATCAACAAACGCAGCACCATGGTGGTCCCTGATGACACAGAAATGCCTATAGCTCAAATAAAGTGAGTATTATGTATCACAAGGTAGGTATAACAAATAATGGAATGGAATCGATTGGGGTAAAGTCAGCTAACGAATGCGGCGAATTTAATGACGTTAGATCGGCTATAATAATATTTATATCACGAAGTGAGTTCTTGTCACGAGATAGAGATTTCAAGTTTAGAAATTTAGTTTAGATATCTAGACTCCTTCTTCAGGTAATAACAATTTAATAGAAATTTGAAGCTAGAAACGTTTCGTTTATAACGTTTATATGTGTATGTATGTAGGTATATCTACAGCATATAGCGTATGGTGTGAAGAGTATTAATGCCTCGGTGCCAACGAAATTTGTTCTATTGTATTTATTTATTCAAATATGGTTTTCTCTCAGAAACATCACCGTGTCCGCCAATATGGGCTGCACGCTAGATGTGGAGCATGTTGCTGCGAATGTTCATAATAAGGAGTATAATTCATACCGCTATCCTGGTAGAATTCTTATGCGCTTACGTCATCCGCTCACTAGAGCAAAGATCTACCGGAACGGAGGAATCTTTTGTGGTGGTGCTACTACCGAGGAAGACGCACGTATAGCGACACGTAAATTCGCTCGTAAAATTCAAAAGCTGGGATATCCAGTGAGTAGTAACAGAAAATAATATTTGTATCAAATCTTTAAATCTATCTTTTCTTTACTACTCAGGTTAAATTAACTAATTACAAGATTAAATCTATGCTTGCCACATGCGACGTTAAATTCCGAGTAGATATTCATGCTATTTGGGCCACCGCATCCAAATACAAGTGCACTTACCATCCGGATTTGTTCCCTCAACTGACTATTACTTTAAATAAACCATCTGTAAAAATAAATATATTTGAGACCGGCAAAATGACAATAATTGGTGCGAAAACCCGCCAGGATATTGATGATGGATTCAAGAAAATCTTTCCAATGCTCCTGAAGTTTAAAAAGCAAAACTAAGTCAAAAAGAGAGAAATTCAGCAAGTCAATCAACGATTATGAACGATCAATAACTTCAGCATGTATCCATTTTTTTTTTTGTTATAAACTGTCTGACTTAATTGCACTTCATATACATATGTAATTTTTTTTTTATTAAATCGGATACAAGAATAAAATATGCATTAGTATAAACGAACAAATAATATAAATATAAAGATAGTTGGACTGAAACTCTGTAACCCTTTAAGTCCCAGGCTGACGTAAGAGTGCGTAATAGAAACGATGCGCTAATATGACGCTTTATCGTGTTGGAAACCACTGCTTTTACTTTCTTATGCATTCGCATACTCGTAAAAGGTGTCATAGTGCAAGCGAAACATATAGCGAGTGCAAGCGATTAAGCGAGATCGACTTGAGAAAGCAGTTTCGAAACGGCTTCATCGCATCGCATTGGTTTTTGCTTTGTTGTTATGGTTTCGTGTTTACATGATTTTGTTTGTCGCTTTCACTCTGATATCCTCTAACATTGCTTACAGCAGGAAGTATTCACACATCGTATCGCTTCTAGAGTAGCGCTTCACCTAAACGGGAGAAAGGAAAATGGTACAGTTAATTAGAACTATTTAGTGCCAGAAAAAAAGTTACGGCAGTCACTTTAAAAGTTTATAATGCTCAACTGACTGGGTATAGATGGATCATATAGCTACGAACACATCTTTAGAGCAGGTAGTGAATCTACATATTCTGTAGTGGTCTTAGCGTGATCAGAATCTAAGTTGAGTATTTGGAAGTTAACTAAGAAGAAATAAAAAAATTTCATGTATATACTTGAAGTGATAGTTTGTACGAAGGCGACCACTATAAGGGGTCCGAACTGATAAGATACACTAGTTTGTATATGGCTACCTCTTAAAGTGGGGTTAGCTTAAATTTCCCAACTCTTAAATATCCAAACAGCTATATCTCTTATAGTCTCCAAGATTTGTTCATTCAAACGGATGGTCGGACGGACATATTTGCACATACTTAATATGCCTTTTAGCCCTGTTACTTATTAAACAAGCCATTGCAGACATTATAAATTGTATTGTAGTTATATCTCAATACAGATACAGTATTTCACATCTAATTGTCCATGGTGCTGACTAATTGCAGTGGAGTAAGATCGTTCTTAAAAATGAAACTCATCAAAAACAGATTATGGACGAGATTCAAGTACAAGTCATCTTTTGACGATCTTAATGCTGTGTTCGCTTAAGAAAAAATTGGCAATTAATGAGTACACTTAAGCAAAAAGCGATTTACAAATGGTCTATGATGCCTCCTTTAAAGCTTTCAGACAAACTGATAATACGATTCACTCTATGAAAATTACATATGTATATTGCAACGTATTTTACGATTGAGAGCTGCAAAACCATATCCTGGAAATATGGCACCGAAGAAAATGTCCCAATAGTTTGTGCTCTATAGATGCACATGCATTTCAAAGCTCAAGGAACTTGTTCAAAACTCAAGTCTTTCAAAAGCATTGTTTTCTGCAGCGTTAAACTACCTTAAAAAACTCTGTCGAAAATTCTTGTCTTATGATTAACCAATGATTATTGTTATATTATGACAACAAAATGCCAAAGTCCCATTGATAAAAAAACAATAATAATAATAATAATTTAAGAATCGTTGTCTGCTTTTTATTTTGGACTAGCTGCTATACCAGGCTTCTTATGCCTGTTACATATGTACATATGTATACATACATATACACATAGATACTTGCTAAAGTACTTATGTATATCAACTAAAATAAAATCCGTTGGCTCGCGAGCAGCGCAAGGAAACAAAATAAATAAACCGAACCGCATAAACATGCATATATATATATATATATACGTATGTATTTACATACACACACAGCAGTACATGCTCTCTCATTCTAAATTGGGAGAGTAACAGTGAATGGTTAGTGAGAGCATATAAAAAATTGTTCAGGTGCGAGAAAATGTTCTAGAAGCTGTTCCGATCAGCTGTAGATGAAGGAATTTATTAGCAAGTGTGCAGCCCTAAACAAGTGTCAATGATTAATTTCATAAGAAGCAGCGAGAAGGAAAAAGCAGTCTCGAACTTTCCACTTTGTCAAACTTGCGTTGAAAAAGTGAAAAACTACATAAATTGTTAAGTGAAAAACACACACACAAACAAAAATTAAACGATTAAGTACACGCATTAACTTTTATAAAAACTTTAATTTGCATTTATGACAAAGAGACGCAGCGGGTTTAGACATACATACACATATACATATGTATGTAAAGTGACGACCGTCGTGAAGGCTGCGCAAAAAATTTAACATAAAAAAAAAAATTGAAATAAAAAAGAGAAAACGATACATTCGTACAGTTAACACTTAAAAATGGATGAAGTACGCCTACCGATGCCAACTTTCTCTATTGAGATTCCCGGACTGCCTGCCACAGAGCCGCAAAACAATTCGGCATCAGCATCGGCATCGGCAGAGCAGCCAGGGCAGCTGCAAAGAAAAATTGATATTACGCCGGACTTTGAAGAATTTCTCGATGATTTAATCGCACAGCAGAAGTGAGTATTCGGTGTTATCTATACATTATAAAAACTATATATACATACATCTATTATTAAAATATACCCAGCCTTCCTTTTTCGAGCATCGATGCATCGCAGCAATTTGTGGATGTGGACCAAGAAATTGTACCAACTGCGGCCCCAAAGCCGGAAAATTGTTTGTCTTTGACAGAGGTGCAGTTCGAACAACTGTTATCTGGACCATCGGATGTTGACGATTGGGAAAAAGTTTGGTTGCCAAATGAGCAGTGAGTATTAAGTATTATGTTATACCAACATATTGAATATGATACGCTGAAAGTAAAACTTAAACATTGAGTACTGATAATTCAGTCAGTTGTCTCATTTTTACTAATTCTTTATTTGAACTATAATATTTAATCAACGCTTAGTCAAATGGAAGCAGATCGTCAAGTTGCAGCGGATCAAATGGAAGCGGAGCGTGAAGCTGTACCAACTCCGGATACGGTTTCGCTGGAACTGAATGTGTCACCGTCAGTAGAGCAGCCGCCGGAGCTGAAAACAGAACGGGTTTTGACACCTGACTCTTCTGATGATGATGAAGAGCCGGAGTGAGTACTATTTGATACTAGTTATACATATGTACATTCGTAGCTACACACTAAGTACAACAAAATTCTTCTTTACGCTGACAGTGATGTTTCAACCACAAGTAGTGGCAGCTCCAATCAGCCGTCAATCAAGAAACGCAGATGCTTGGAGGTCGCTGATGACTCAGAAATGCCTATACCTCAATTACAGTGAGTATTATGTAGGAAAGCTTAGGAAAGCAATCTGATGAATTTTTTTTAATCGACTTATTGACACTACTTTCTGTATAACCATTGTAGTAGAACTATGTTTAGTACCTTATAGTTTACAATATGTTTATAATATGTCAGGAAACAGGAGGGCAACCACCAGCAATTAAGCTAATGAAAAAAGAAAGAACATGGAAATAAGGGAATAACTTGTGTTAATTATTTTTCTTCAACAAGCAGACTTTTGTAAGATGAAACAATTTGAAAAAATAAAATTCTAGAATTCGAAAAGCAAACGTACGACTGCAGGCACGTATGTACGAGTATCTACAAGACTACTGTGAAGATTACTAATGCCACCGAAATCGCCGTTTTCTTTGTTTCATTTATTTATATATTTATTTACATTTGTTTTTTTTTACTCTCAGAAACGTGGTCGCTACCGCCAATATGTGCTGCAAACTAAATCTGGAACATGTTGCAGCAAATGTTCATAATAAGGAGTATAATTCATTCCGCAATCCGGGTAGAATTCTTATGCGCTTACGCCGTCCGCTCACAACAGCTTTGATCTATAGCACCGGTAAAATCTTTTGTGCTGGTGCTAAGAGCGAGGAAGACGCACGTATAGCGACACGTAAATTCGCTCGCAAAATTCAAATGATTGGATATCCGGTGAGTAGTGACAGTTAAAAGACAGGAGAAAAATTAAAAAAAAAACATTTGTATTAAATCTTTAAATCTTGCTTCTCAGGTCAAATTCTGTAATTACAAGATCAAAACTATCCTTGCCACATGCGACGTTAAATTTCAAGTAGATATTCATGCCATTGGGGTCACCGCATCCAAGTACAAGTGCTGCACTTACGAACCGGATATGTTTCCTCCACTGACTATTACTTTAAAGAAGCCAGCTGTACAAATAAATATGTTTAGTTCCGGCAAATTGACAATAGTTGGTGCGAAAACCCGCCAGGATATTGATGATGGCTTCAAGAAAATCTTTCCAATGCTCCTGAAGTTTAAAAAGCAAAGCTGTATCGAAAAGTGACAAATGTAGCAAGTAAATGTACCAATATGACTGGAGAGAAATGGGCGTTTCAGTACTCTTTTCTGTTTCATTATACTTATTACAACATACCTAATTTGATTGCACTTTCATACAACACATACCACATTTATGTATAACTAATCACTGAAAATGGTTTTTTTTTTCTAATAAAACATCGGATACAAGAAGAAAATTTGTATTATTATATTTGGGCTGGAACGCTGTTATTGATATTAACCCTTAAACCTCTAAGCCAAAGAGTCGTGAGGTTTCGCTTAACTTAAGCAGGAGAAAGTAAAACGCTTAGGTTACCTAAAACTATTTAGGTAACCTGCCAGAAAGAAGGTTACTGCAGTCATTTTAGAAATTATAACTCAACCGATTTGGTACAGATTTATCATATAGCTGCTTGATACGAAACTATATAAGTGTAATAAGCGTAGCACTGGAGTGTTTAGAGTAAAGAAACTGGTCTAGAATTAAGAAAATGGATTAGCTATTAATATACGAGTATGTAATAAAAAATAACAAGAACGTTGCTGTGGAATGTGCTCGACTATTAAATACTCATTATATTGTTTAAGTATTGTTATATGAACCGTATTCTATTTGAATTGATTAAAATCTAAACAAAAACTTTCATACTCAAAAATGGAGTGCTGGGGAGGAGGCTTTGTGGACCCCGTTTAGTATACGAGGTGTATTAAGAAAAAGCTGACTTTCTATTTATTTATGCATCAATATCTACTTTGTCCCATTCAAAGTATTACCCTTAAAATATAATACACGTGTGCTAGTGTATTTTCCAATCCTCGAAGCACTTCTGATATAGCCTTGAGCTCTTCCAGCGATGCGGTCTTTATCTCCTCATTCGTGGCAAAACGCTGTTCTTTCATGGTTCCTTTCAGTAAATGTAATTGTAAATTGGCAATTGTGGACTTCTGTTTATTGCAGTCAAATAGAGTTTTCATATTGACCCGCTACGTTCAATTTTTTGGGGTAACCGCCAGTTGTAGAGAAATTATTACCTGGAGGCTTCGTATGAACGGACGCTTCACACTAGGTTACCACTTTTGAGGTAGCACCCTTCGAAACACCGCCACCCTTTGCCATAAAGTTGCTACATGGCTTGAAATTTCGTGTGTAGGGTATCAAAGCTTCGATTCTACACAACTTAAAATTGTTTCTTATTTTTGTAAATTTTGTTTTCCGATCAATTAAAATGCAGCCAACCGTGCAGCAATGGAATTAAAAAGGCATCTTGTTATTAATTAGGGAGAACAGTAGCTGACAGATATAAAATGTTTGCTAATTTGAGATATATACTGTTTAAATTTATTTTCATTCTTTTTGGCAAAAGCGACAAACGAAAATAATAATAAAAAGAAAAAGTCAACGAACAAAATTCAAGATAAACCGAATTCAATGTCTTTTGCTTATAATTGGCATCGTCTGTCTTCTATATACTATAGACTTCAGCTTGCCGCCGCACATCTCTCCATCTCTGCGTCTATATGGTGAATCTTTTGGAATTTTTGGGGTACGCGCCATGAAGTAGCTGCCGCCTTGACAAAAATCGACAAAACAACAGTCGAGGCGACAGTGTTGCACATGGGCTGCTACTGTTGCAGACAAACTAACTTAAGAACGACAAACAACAAGACTGGCGACGATGGCTGAGTAAATCGATACAGCAAAAGCAACAGATACAGTAAGACCAGCAACAGATACAGATACAGTAGCTTGAGTTAAACAGAGATTAAAAGTTTTTGACAAAATGCTTAATTTTCTTCTATTAATATTTTAAAATGGCATTCGATAGCATCGTCGCTGGCAGCTCGATCTCCCGCTTGGTTTTAAGTTGCTTCGCTACCGGTTTTCGAATTTCAAACTAAATACTTATCACAGCACAGAACATTATTAATTATCACCGCATCCGTTCAAGGCATTTAATTGCTTTTCACGCTGAATATGAACTAATTGCGCTACAAATTTGTGTACAATTCCACAAAACAAAAAACTTCCTTCCTCTTACAATATTTAACGAAACAATGTCCATTGTCTTGTCTTGGATATTATATATATATATAGGTGCAATATCATATCATTTACATCGATAGCTTTCCCTCTTATATTATATTGAATTGATTATTTTAAATTGAGCGCTTTTTATGTTATTATTTTTCTATGCAAATTTAAAAATAGAAACATAAAATCAAAAATTAAACAAGTCAAAGTCAACAAAACAAGGCGATGGTGAAGCCGTAGTTTTAATACGCTACACATTTTAATTGAATGCAGTTCAAATCTTCAGCACAAGCACTCGAAAATAAACGTTGACTTTGTATGGGGCTTAACTTTAGAAGAAGTGTGAAAAAAATCCATATCGAGGGCTGGAACACTTTAAAGATACTTTGAACATCAAACAGACAGACGGACGAATGGGGGCGCGGGAATGCGAAACTTTCGCCATACATTCATAGAAGATGGGGCGCCAAAATATTGAAATACTTAAATGTCGCAAATACAATTGTAAAACTTGATTTTTAAGAAGCTTTTAATAAATTGTTTTTTTTAACATACTACGTTGCGTGTATGGATGCTTTGTTCAAATTGTGGAACAAATTATTTATACATTATCAACATTTTTGATGGAGCTGAAATTTGACATGCAGCTGTGAATCCGAAGACAGTACAATATTATAAAAGTTTTGATAGTTAAATGAAAATAGCGTATCAAAATCTTGTAAACGAATCCGAATACACAACAGATATTTAGATCCACGTAACTTGGTGGGAGAGTGTAACAATTCAGTGTTTGCAACTTTAAAAACTAGCCCTAACACTGATACGAAAAAATAATGTAAAAATATGGCGCAAACGAAAAGTAAGAAAAAGTAACGTCTTAAGCGGAAACGAAAAAAGACTCCGAACTGCGAAGGCTGGCGCAACCACTAGTTTAAAGAAGATTAAAGACTTCTCTCCGATAGTCAACTTCGTCAATGAAACGGGAAGTTATCGAGCCATATTAAGAGTCTTCGACAAAATAAATAAATTTCAAGTGACACAACTGTGCGGAACATAAAACAGCCACTCAAATAATTATTTGTTTGATTGGCGGTCACACCATGTTTATTATGTTTTTGAGTTTGCTGAAACCGAATTCGAAGTCCTAATTCCAACCTCAAAAAGTCTTCACAGCGCCAAAAATTTAAAATAACAGAATTGAAATAATCAGAGCAGAAAAACATTTTTTTGTGTAGCTGTACAATTGGTGCCTCTATTTCGTTAAAATAATTCGGTCAGTAACATTAGGTGGCTCTACAACCGTCTATCGGTCAAGGCCGCACGTACTAAAGCGCAACATTCGGTTTAGTTTAGTGCGCGCCGGCGCCAGTCGCTGGCAATACGGAGCTTCTTCAAGTCATCATAGACCTTGATCTTGCCATCTTAAGCTCGGACGTCGTCTCTGACGCCGTCCACCAATCAAGTTCTGGTTTTCGTCGTAAACCATTAGTGCTGGAGCTTCGGGGTTCATCCGGATGAGGTGACCAGCCCAGTGCAGCCGCTGGAATTTAATGCGCTGGACTATGTCAACCTCATCATACAGCTCATACAGCTCATGGTTCATACGACCAAAAATCCTACGAAGAATCTTTCTCTCGAACACTCCTAAAGACGCTGTTTCCGTTGATGTCAGTGTTCATGCTTCTGCGCCATACAGCAGGACCGGGATTATTAGTGTCTTTTAGATTTTTATCTTCGTAGTTCGAGAGAGGGCTCTACTTCTAATTTGCTTGCTGAGCTATTCTAATCAATCGATTGTTTCGTGCGCGGTGTGACAGGTAGCGCCGCCGTGCTGAAAACACATGTCGTCCAAATCCTTACCGTCCTGTTGCGGCCGCAAGAACTCCGTTATCATAATACGAGTATTGTAACGAATGCCATTCACAGTCGCTGCCTCATTTCGTGCCTCATTGATGTTCCCTGGTTTTCGGTGACACTCTTCTTTACAGCAATGATTTCGAGAGACCGAGAGACCGGCCTGTACACCGAAGTACAGTAGACTAACTGTCAATTCGTTGGACCCAGTGGCTCTTCAAACGAGCCCTGCACTTCCACTACCGAAACACTCTGTTGGCCGTTTTTAGCCAAACGATTTGCACGCCTGACTTTAGATTTACTGAATAAAATTGGACGCCAAATTGAAAATGTGTCTGCTCCAGTAAAAGGTTATCTGTATGATGCCTTTCGCCATGTGTTCCAAAATTTCCACCAAGGTTTTAATACTCTTTAACACTATTAGGGAAGTGTATACAGTATAGAAAAAGTCATATCTTAATGTTCCAATCAAATGAAATTCGAACAAACAAACAAACAAACAAACAAACAAACAAACAAACGAATCAATGAACGATCTTAAGAGCGAAAGAGCGCACAAATTGATTTAGCTTTGCATGCAAATTCCAATCAAAATTAATTAGTTAACATTTTTATTGTTGTACAAATGAGCAAAATTAATTTGCATGACTAATAAAAACTATATAAATAACGACAACGCAAAAATAAAAACGCCGCAGTAATTTAAAAATACAAAAATAAGCAAAGAAATATTTGAAAAATTCAATTTGAAGCTATAGTATAAATCGAAAAATATATTGAATAAAAATTCATGTATCTACTACTATACCATACTAGTATATTATAGTCGCATATAGTATCTACTAGATACACAACAACAATAATAAAAATGCTTTGATTTGCTTTGCCAACTCATGCTATTCGTACTACTATAAGTTGCACCAAGCAACTCGCCGAGTTGAGTCGAGTTGAATCAAATCGAATCGAACCGCACACCACCTTCACACCTGACTTGGGTGTTTGTTTGTTTCTTTGTTTGTAATTTATGAGTGCGCTACTTCAAACTATTAGGTTACAACAGACAACATAAGATAAACTACGACATGTTCATATGCTAACAAGCTATATTTTGTTGTTGTTATTGTTATTGTTATTGTTCTTGTTGTTGTTATTCTTCTTGTTATAGTTTGCGTGAATAGACCTGTATCTATGTATGTGTATGTAGGTATTTTGTATTTTGGTAAACTTAAACGATTAGATACATTTGATAGGAATGTATCTACAATATAAAATAGCATGTCTTTAGTGCATTCAATACAATTTTTGTTGCTCTCTTTTGTCTTTTCGACTTTTGTGCATTTTTGTAATACATTTTTATTTGTGAAAACATTTAAAAATTCAAATTAGTATCTATCTATCTATAATATATATACATAACCTCATTTCAAAAGAATTCACACACATTATTTATCGATACACGATATTCGGACAAATTTTTATAGTGCGAGTGATTTGTTTTGTTTTAAGAAGCTTTAAATACAAGTTGGTTTAAGATGTTGTTGACATTCGTTTAAATTATTAGTGCCATAGAAAGAGATGGTTATCTATACCAGAACCCCGCTCTTTCGCCCACTTTTGAAAGGTGGGAAAGATTTCTCTATTACTTTCATGATTCTCGTACGGAAGATTGACATTTTAATCGCTTTCATAGGCGAAAGAGCGGTGTTCTGATGTAGGGGTTTTTGGAAATTTCGACTTAAACATTTTAACATCTAATATTACTGCAAAATCGTATAAACCGCTTTTATAAAATTTCTTTATATTCTTTGTGATACCATGCGGACGATTTCATGTTTGCTCATACATCCACCGACTCAATTAGCTAGTGAAACATGCATGACAAGAAATCTGTACTTTTGGAAGTACAAATTAGTTCAAAGTATTTTTCATCGCTGGTCTACTACTTTTCCCACCTTTTAGGCACATTTCGAATTTCAGCACTAAAAAATTTCTCGTCTTTAGAGGCGGTCGAAGTTAAGAGTCAATTTTTGATTTCTGCGAAACATTCACAACAGTCAGAATTATCTTTTGTAAATGGATCGAACTAATTTGTAACGAATTTTGTTGGTATGAACTTGAAAATATAGCTAAAGTCTTGAAACTTGACATACTGGGTGTTTCAAAAGAAAGTTCACATTTGATTTGCTGATTGCGTGAATGCAACTTTTCCGTGGTGCGCGGGGTGTATGTCAATCGGTAGCCTAGCTTTTGGGAATTTAGTCGCTATGAAGCGTTTCTCGGGAGCGTACGTGAATTTTACAAAAACGGTAACTCAGCGACTGTAGCGCGTAGAAAATTCTGTAGTATTCGACATGTTCATCATTTAAATGATACGCCAAACCCTCGACTGATTGGAAAATGGGTCGAGAATGTTCAAAAACGTAGACAGTGTTACTCAGCCTGTTCGTGACAACCCGGACCTTTCGGAGATGTTAGACGACTTCTTCGTGCCTGAACTGCAAACCTTTCCGGGTTATAACCAAAGAACATGGTTCCAGCAGGACGGAGCAACTTCACACACGTCAAACAGGTCTCTACCACGAGTTCATGAAATTTTTCCTGGCAAATTGATCTCCAGGAGAGGTGACATAAATTGGCCTCCATGAAGTCCCGACTAATGACTTTTCGACTTTTTCCTGTGGGATTCCGTCAAATCTAAAGTTTACGGCAACAAACCGACTTCTCTGGCACAACTAAAAGAAAATATCCGTCACGAAATGGCAGCCATCACGGAGAATATCTGCCGAGCCGTCATAGGAAATTTTAGTGCTCGATTAAATGAATGCCGTGAACGCAACGTCCAAATGTAAACGACAATATCATTTTTAAGAAATAAATTCCCATAGTGTATATTTTAATATGTAATAAACATTTTTTCAATAAACTACTTACTTTTTTTCTTATCGATTTTTTAAATGTGAACTTTCTTTTGGGACACCTTGTATTTGTTAGACATGTCATATAAAAAAAATTAGAACATTTTTAGACTGATTGGACCACGCTACCACCAACCTTCCATATAAACCATCCATACGAAATTGCCCAAAAATTATGCTAGAAACTTTAGATTTGAATTTTGTACTTACTTTTGCATTAGCTTCACTTCAAACTGAAAGCAACTCCTCACTACAACACTGCTCATCTCATCACTTCAGAAGCAATAATTAGGCTTCTATTGGAGCAAATATCATGAGATTTTTGAGGAGAAGTTTACCAACATCATGTATTTTTTCTACGCATTAAGTCCCATATAGGTGACTCTATTCCAAAAAGCTTTTAAAATTTTGAGCAAAGCCTACGGAGATTCGATAATCCCAAAAAACAACGAGAGGTATAAACATTTTAAATCGGGAGCACTGTAGTTGATGGTTTGCCTAGTTCTGAATGTGTAATCACCTTTTTGACTGACCAAAACGTCAAAAAAAAAAAACACTTCTTCAAAATCATCAGGAAGATTGCGGCCAAACTTGAGGTCTGATTTGGATCGATGCAAGCAATATGCATGATATTTTTGGCATGAGACGAATTTTAACGCGACTTGTGTCGAGATTGCTTAATTTTAAGCAAATATTCGCATCTTTTATGCTACTATTTGATCAGAAACAAGGTTAATAGCATTACGCAATCTTCCTATTGATCTGATATGTTCTCGTGTGACTTTTTCTGCTACCAAAACTGAAGCAAATTCGCGAAAGCATCTGAAAGTTATTTCAAAAGACGACCTATGAATAAACTTTCGAAGATTGGAATAAGGGTGAAGAATATGAGAAAGGAAATAAATATTGAAAAATAATTAAACCATTTTCGTTTTATTAACTATATCCTGATATTTTTTGATGAGACGGTATGTGTATGGTTTAAAAAATGAATTTACGACCTCGCTGATTTTGGTAATGTGTAAAATTTTTTCTTGATATCAAAACCTACTTTACTTTTTAAAATTTTTAATATCGATACTATGCACTTGTATGGGTGTCTCAGGATTTAAAAAACTGTTGGTTTTTTGAAAATTTGTGAAACTCTTATTGAAACATAAAGTAGACATCATGAGGTTATGTATGGAATAACACATCGGGTAAATGGCCGCCTCGGCTTTGCTGGCATATACGCGTGAAATTTTTCATAACCGTTTTGCATAAATGTTGCGGTATTTCATTGATGCAGCGTGTAATTATTCACATAATCCTGTGACTTCAAAAACTCCAAAGAAAAAAGTCTAGAGGCGTCAGATCATATGATCTAGGCGGCCAATTCTGGTCACCAAAACGCGATAGGACACGACCGGGAAATGACTGATGCAGTAATTGAACTGTTTCTCGTGCTGTATGGCATGTGACACTGTCTTGTTGAAACCAAATGTCCTCCACATCAATATCTTCAAGTCTCGACAATAAAAAACTGGTTAACATTTCACGATAACGAACACCATTCACGGTTTGTGTTTGACCTGCCTCATTTTCGAAGAAAAATGGACCGATGATGCCTCCAGTTCAAAATCCACACCAAACAGTGACACGCTGTGGATGCATTTGTTTTTCATAAATCACTCGTAGATTTTCTGAGCCTCAAATGCGACAATTTTGCCTGTTAACTAAGTCATTGAGATGAATATGAGCCTCGTCACTAAAGATGATTTTGTCTTCAAAATCGGCATTTTCTTGTTGTTGTTCTTTAACAATGCCCGATGAGCTATTTACCCGATGTGTTCTTCCATATATAACCTCATGATGTCTACTTTATGTTTCAATAAAATTTTCATAAATTAAAAAAAAAAAAAAACAACAGTTTTCTATTTAAAAATCAAATGCAGCGCAAATCCTAAGACATCCTTATAAGTATAACACTGTTTTTACAGTTTTATATTGTAAACACTTAGGGTATTCACACCTAATTGATTCAATATTTATGTAATAGTTTTCTTATGATTTTTTTTTTTATTGGCCCAAAGAGCTTTTGAATAAAAAAATATTAAAAATTTAAGGTAGTCACAGAGCACTATTTGAACACAGCTAAGAGCTTATTCCATTAGTTTGAATGTATTAAACTACGGCTGTTGAGTTGCCAATCACTTTCAGCAGAAATTTTTTTATAATTGGGATAAGTTTCTAAGCTAATATGTTATCTGACGTGGCTTTAGTTCTGATTCCATTGTGCTGCTCTAATAAATGTCCAACTGGTCGATTTTCGTTCAAATAGTGTTTTCAAAGTAATAATAGCAATTTAAGTGGACATTTGTAAACAAAAGGGTAGAAGTCAATAAGTTTTGGCTTACTTTTTCACTATAAATTTTCATATTTTCTCATCATTTAAGCTGTTCATCGACTAGTTGTGAATATCTTATTAAATTTACTGTATTTTGTGTTGTAAAAAAAATCAGTCAACAAAATGTATGTTCGTATTTGGAACATTGCCAGAATTAACTTTTCTAGTCTATGTTAAAAAACTTTATTATCGGGAGTTAACACAATCCCGGGGCGTTCTATATAGTTATGTATAATAGTATTTATATTATTTATACCTCTAATTGGAACGTACCTTGAGCATATATGCTGTGACCCGAAAGATGGTGAACTATACTTGATCAGGTTGAAGTCAGGGGACACTCTGATGGAAGACCGAAACAGTTCTGACGTGCAAATCGATTGTCAGAATTGAGTATAGGGGCGAAAGACCAAGTCGAAATCGATTTCGCCCAAAAATCTCCAAATATCAGACTAAAAACTAAATTTTGTGAATGAAATTTGGAGATTTTGAGGTGAAACAAATTTCTGTGTCAAACCGTATATCAGTTCAAGTTGTAAATATTTTAGTTAATAATTTAAGTCTATTAATTTAATAATTAAAATAAGACACGAAAATTGTTAAGTTTATGTATAAAAAAATTGCCTTATAGTATGCTTGAAATTTTTATTAGTACTCAAATAGGCCACATAGTAAAAACACAGTCAAACAAATGCATAGACAACACAATAAATATTCAACACTACTAATCCATACACACACACACACACACACACATACAGAACAGACACACACAACAGATACACTTCAACAACAAGCAAGTACTTAATAACAAGTAACATGATCATCTATCTAGATATCAGACATGGTGTTATAAACACTTAAACCAAACGACACTAAATTGACGTAAATGAGATCAAATGGCCAACATAATACATATTGGTGTAACTACCGACGGACACTACTCTGCGCCATACTGATGCAACAAAACAATGTGAGTGCGAGCGAGAGCGAGAGCGTGCGAGTGTGTAAGAAAGAGAGAAAGCACAATACAAGAGCGACAACGTTGGTAAAATCCATTGAGACTTTCAGTTCAAGTGTTACTGAACATAAATCGAGCTAAGTCAAACGTTTTACCCAATATTTTCAGTCAGACAATTGAGCAGATACCACCAAATACAGATACATTTAAACAGTTGGTGTTTTTGAGAGCGAGCAGCGTGCATGTATTGGACTTAAATTTCCCCTGCGAAAAAGTTAAGCGTACAGAACCAGTTTCCAAAGCAAGTTTTGGTTAGAAACTCGTTTTTTTTTGCGGTCGATCTTGTATGGGCTTGTTTTTGTTTTAAAGCCAGATACACGCGCAATGGTAACGCCTATCGGGTAGGTGGAGCTTTTCAGTTGTTGGTTTCTTGTATCTCTGCTCTTTTTTTTTGTTTGTTTTTTTTTTTTTGTTTTGACCAAGATGTTTTTATTTACAAAGATGGTGTCAGCTTGTTTGTGGACAAACAGATAGACAGAACAGCAGAAATAATAATAAAAAAAAAAAGAAAAGAAACAAGCGATGAAACAAACTGAACTACCGAGCAAAAATGGTGGCTTTTGCTGCGGTTTGCACTATTAGCGATCGAATTTATGGAATTATTTCATTGTTCTAGGAATTACTGACAGACAGTCTGGCAGCTATTTATAAGAGGAGAACGTATTTGGTGGACAATGCTGCTGTAGTAGCTTGCTTTCCTACCTTGTCTGAATGTTTGTCTGGATTGGTTTGACTTTTCTGCTATATTTGATATATAACACTTTAATAAAAAAAAAGACACTCAGCCAATCTTTTGCTATATAGAAGTATGTGTTTGTTGCTGTGCATATTTATTGAATTGCCAACCAGCAACTGGAGTACAATTGAAATGTATCTACTATTGTATATCAGTATTGAGGATCGTATTCGTAGAAGCGCCGCTGGCACATTGACCGAACCGAACCGAACCCAACTTAACTGGGCTGGGCTGGGTCTGGATTGCATTCGATTGGCTTGGATTGGCCATTAAGCTGCGTTTCACTTTGAGTTGGCTCTTTTGATGGCTTCATTATGCAGTTTTGTATTTCACTTTAAGCCCAAAAACTGTGGCGTTTTTTCGTACAAATTGGCTGATTTAATATTTGAAAGCGATATTTATTAAGCCACAGCTACAGGCCGAATTCATTGCCAATTAAGTTAAACCATGCATGCTATGCTGGCTGGCTCCCACGTTTTACACAGCACAACTAACTCGCAGTTGTCTGGAACTATCTATAATAAAAATACTTACAAGTAGAAGCACCATTTTCTAAATGATCTGGCAGTAAACATAAAGAATTAAAACTTCAACAGCAACAGCAACAGCAGCAGCAGGAGCAACATCGTTTGAAGCAATTAAATTGCATTAATCGTATGTGATGTACCTATGCTGTCCAAGGCTGTAGGCTCCTCTCCTGCTGTTGTATCTACTGTTCACGTTAAACGTTTGCAGTAAGTGCGACTAAATTAAACACGCTGCAGCTCAGCAGCGCTCACAGATACTTTCAGTGCAACAGTTGCTATTTGCAGTTAAAGTTAAAGTTGAAGTTGATCCTTTCGAGTATTTGAGTCGAGTCAAGTCGAGTTGTTCGTCAGTTGCTTGCCATTAAATGCTTGAAGAAAATTATCTTGTTAAAATTACAAATAACACGAACATGAAGTAATAAAACGTACGGAATGAATAATGTGCGCCACATTCACCTTGTCGAATGAGTGAGTTCAGTTCGGTTTGTAGATATTAAGATGAGTGGCATTAGAGTGACCGTTTTGTGTTCGAGTGTATTATAGAAAATAATAAACAAAGCTTTAATATATCAATATATATATACCATATGTTATGCTATGGATGAACAATTTTCTATTGTTTCTAAAATGCGCCATTTATTTGTTATTATAATTTCTATAAATAATTTATATTTGTACTTCTCACGAAGTTTGTAACATTAGAGGAAGCATCAAACCCAATTAAAGTGTATAAATTCTCCATGATAATATAAGTATATAATGCTCCATGAGATGCATTGAACTAGTCATGTGCGTCTGGTTTTTTGGCGTCTGTCTGTCCTCTGTCTGTCTTAATAACTTTATTGGGTCGCGAACTCGCCGATACGGTTATAGGCTTAATAAGAGTCGTGACATTGAAAACTAGGATATCGCCTGAAAAATATGAGCGATACTGATATAGGCAAGTCATGAAAACGGCGGTAAACGTGTTAAGTACTGAGGCACTACCTATTTAACGAACGCCAAGCGTACCAAACATTAAGCAGCAGTACTATTTCCAAAAAGTATGCCGATTCAACTTTTAGTCCAAATATGATATGGATACTTAGTGTCTGCAAGCACCACCAAACTCAAAAAGGCAAGCGCAGGAGTAAAACGCTTAAAATTTAAACTTTATAATAATTTTAAAAACAAACTATGAATGGTGAACATCTGTTTTTTCGCAGTGTTGTTTTATTTGTTGCCATTCACACACTTAGCAGTTCGCTATTTTTATTGTAGTATGAGAAAAGCAAAATGTTTAACCAGCTGTTTTACTAATTGCTAAATTGATGTACCGGTTGTTTAACAGCGTATTTAAGAAGATATTGTAAAACTAGCCTATTTTTGGAAACTTTTTGTTTGTCTAACTGGTAGTATAAGTAAATCTCATAAGTAAAAATCCGTGAGAGTATAGATCAAGCCAGCCGACACAGAAACGAACGTTCGATAACACAAAACCTTCTCGAATTATTTTCGAATCAATATAATTGGAAACCACTTCTTATGTTTAATAATTTAATAGTGTTTATATTTTATTAAATATTTTGTTAAATAGAGAAAATGAGAAACAAAACGAAATGAATGCCTGGAACAAAATCGAAATAACACAAAATACTTTCGAGAAATATATCATTATAGATATCTTTATCGAACTATCCAGAACGAAAGCAGTTGACAGAAACTGTTACTGTCGTCGGAAACGATATTCGAAAAAGATTCGTTGATAGCTGCCGTTATCGATAGTTTTGTCCGAAAAAGTCTCGATAACGATATTATTTTCGAACTTTTAGTCGACTGTCAATAATTATTTATAATTCTCCCTTCCTCTGTTTGTTGAACTTTGGTCAACATTCTCTGTGAAAGCACTTTAAAAAATTTTTACAGTATATGAAAATAGAGAGCTAAATTAATAATTTTTAATTACTAGTTTTAATTTATCAGCTCAACAAAAAAGTTTTACTTACAAAATCCCCAAAGTGGGTAGTGAATTCATTTGGCGTCTACCCCTAAAAGTGATCAGAACACGTCTTTTGGTCAGAAAACATGTATTGGAATCGCACGACTATAAAAAGCCACCACATTGAGTTTCAAGTTGATAAGTCCATGCAACTTAATTCTAGGTTAATAGCTATAAGGTTTAATAAAGAAGGTTTTAACCCAAACTGAGTTTTCGGTTTTAATGGGGGCCGTGGTATCCGAGTTTGAGATCCAAAACAAATGCCGGTTCAAGAGCCTAAATACCCTTTTTGTATAGTACGGAGTTTCTTAGATCAAGTACAAATTTTTGGTTCAAGAACGGAGTTCTTTTAAATTTAGCCCTCTTCAAGCTCTACTAAGCTTGGTTTTAAGAGAAAAAAAATTGGATTGATTTGAGTAGAAAAGGGCTCAACAGAAATTTTGTTCGTTTGGTTTGTATTTATTTTGTTGTTTGTTGTTGTTGTTTTTTGCTTACACTTGATTATACTTTTTTTTACAAGTTTTTATTTAACATACTCTGCGTATTTGTTTGTTTCTATGCGGTTCATGATCAAATCTTGTAAGTAAATTTTAATCAACTTCTACTGATCAGATTAAGCTGAAATTGTACATGCAAGTTTGGTCCGTTGAATTTCTAGTATTATATAACTTCAGATACTCAAATCTAAACGGCGCATGGTCAGCTACTTTTACTACTAGTTCTAATTAACTTAATATATATTAATCCGGTGTGAATGGTCACTTTAATAATGCCTACAGCTAAACGGACTTGGTCCAGGAGTGCTGCTGTTGCTGCCGTACAGTTGTCTTATTGCTTAGCCATATTTCCGGATTTGAGATCTGTCCTTCCGTCTGTCTTTCCGTCTGTCCTCCCGTCTACATGTATGTGGATTTTTATGTTTATGCGCGCGTTTTTAGTGCAGCATTTCGAATGCTTACGAGAGAGTTAATTGGTGAACGATTCGCGCTGTCAAGCTTCCAGGCAATCCAATCAGACAATCATCAGCAACAGCAAAAGCAACAGCAGCGGACATGAAACTACAACCACTGATCAGAGCTAAATTTAAAGACAGAAAGAGATAGCAGCGTAGGCTATTATTTCGTTTAGTTTTGTACTTTTGGCTTCTTTCAAGTAGTTTGTAGAGTCATAAAAATTTTGACTTTAGTTTGGTGAGCAACCAACCTATCGACCGACCTACCGACCGAAAAACAGACTAACAACTTTCGGGGTGAAATGGTTCACAGACATGCGGTTTAAAGCCGTTCCCTTTGGTTGGCCCTTTTTAGTTGTTCGTTTCGTTTTTGTTTAACCATTTTTGTTCGCCATTCGCCATTCGCCATTCGCCATTTTTATGTCTTAATTAAAGTTAATAGCATTTAGGCGTCAAAGCAGACTTTTACAAATCGCAATAATCGGCGAACTGCGGACTTAATTGCCAAATAGATTGAATGTTGTACATATTCCGGTGCTTGCTTCGGCTTCGACTTCGGCTTTGGCTGTCGTTGTGGTTGTAGTTGCTGGTACTGGTACTGGTAGTAGCTGCTAACCTTTGCACGTACTTGCACTGAGAATGGTGTTTTTTTTTCGCTAATGGGTATTAATGAATTTTATGTGCAAACTCGTATAAGTCTTAGCAGCAGCATCATCATCATCAACAACAATAGTGGTGCCACCAATTGTAATTTGTGTAGATACTAATGAGCGGCCATGGGACTAGAGGTTTGATTGGATGGATGGATGGATGGATGGACGGATGGTGGTTTGGTGTACATGACTCATTTTAATGTCCGTTGGCGCTTTGCAACGTGTCACCTTGTGTGCATTTTATAATTATTTGTACTTCCGCTGTATTTCCGCTTTTATTCGTTAGCAAATATTTCATCATTTGGCATCTTTTTTCACTTTTCGAGGGTGGACGCATATGTTTGGAGCTTAAATCATATACTTTTTTACTATTCGCCTATACACTAGAAGACAGATGAGCTTAATGCTGCATCAAAGCATTAAATTAAATGTGATGTCGAAAGTCAAACCGGTGAATAAATATTCTTTCGAATAAATATTCTTTAAAATATATTGAAGAACTTTGTTAAGCCTTTTTAGACAATTGGTTTTTCACTACAAATTTTTCTTAAAGTTTTCAATGCGTCTTTATAAGCACGAAAAAAGGTTTACTTGTGAAGCAGCCTATGAAAATGTATTAGTTTCTCCCCTAAATATAATGCACACTTTTGTTGTTATTGGTGAAATAAGTGTTACGCAATTATATGAGTTTAACTGTAGGCAATTTTCGACCATTTTTTGCCCATTTCAAGAAATGTCTCGGCCATAATTTGACGAATGTTGGTTTTTACGACCACTGAACTTTGAGGATTATCCACGCTTTCTCGCGTTAGACTACAAAAAAATAAAACTCGACAAACTCGTCAAACTCGTGCTGGATACTTCACACGTAGATAACAAATCTTGGTTGCCTTGTGGGTCTTATGGCGCTATTTTGCTGGAACTAAATATCATTCAAGTCAAAATCTTCAAATACAGGTCAACTGTCCTGTCAGCGTCGTTTTCGGTAAAATACGGTCCGATGAAGTCTTCTCAACATAATGCACACCACACAGTGATTTTTTCTGGGTGTAACAGCCTCTCTTAAATTATTTGAGGATTTTCGGTACTCAAAATGCAAAAATTTGACTTATTTACGAACGTAACTAGTTGAACCACAACTGTTTCGAGCCTAACATTGAGCTGTTCTATCAATTGGAGATCATCTCCAATGTGAATCGCCCTTTAGACAGAGATTTAGAATAGTTTTTTCTTTATTCTTCCAACTGAAAGCAAATGAACCGAATGAAACAAAAAAAGAAAGCTGCTATGCGGAATACGCTACATTATAATATTATACTACCATGGGTCAAACGTTAAACTACATAGAAAGATGTAAATAAGGAAATAGACAAATCACACATTTGGTCTGTTACTTCTTCCCATGGCGTCACTTACTTTGACCATTTTGTTGTAAGTTTTTAGAAAATTGAGAGAGCTGAGGGAGGGAACAAGCTCAGGTCTTTGTGATTGACCGAGGGTGTTTAGAAAAAAAAAAAAAATTACATTCGTCCTTAAAAAATCAATTGAGTATGATATGTCTTAGGGGGTTCAAAAGAGTGTGAACGATTTGAACTTCCCTTTTTACATATATATATATAAAGTAAGTTGAAAGTATATCGTTAATATAAATGCAAGACTAGATACGAATAATTAATAAACATAAGCATAAGCATACATAGATAAGAGAAACTCTACTACTACAAAAACCCCAGAAAAAAGAACTTTTAAAACAAAGTATTCCAAATGAAGGCACAGTGCAAATGTTTAAATATGTGAGTTAGTTATTGAGAATATATTTGTGACCTGATGAACAATGATAAGCAACTAAAAGAACTTTTTGTGCTCTTGCACTAAATTGAAAGTGACTATCCGGCACTGTCCGGCACAGTCGGTGCGAATGCTGCTATTTTTTCTGAAACACATCATTTGTGCGATATGTTAAAAATACACTGCTCTAAAATAAGATTTCGTTTGATTGATGTTGATTGTATTTATTATTTATAATAATACTGTGAAAGCAAAAGAGTAATGCAATAAATACTTCGGTGTAAAATTCAAGACTTCTCAAAAGTATCTCGCATCATTCATAAGTATTTTTGTGCAATTTTCCTTTGTCCAGTTTTTTTTTTTAGTAAAGGTGATCTTCACCGGCGGACGTGCCCAAGTCGCCGGATCGTTGGTGTTGCCGTTGCAATCGCCGTCGCCGTTGTCTTCCTTGGAACAATTGTCGCCGCCGCTGAGATGTCCAGAGATGTCTTAATTAGCTTACAAAAACGTGCACTTAATGCATTCTTCATATCTTATTACGATTATTATGATTATTGTTTTCCAGGGCGGCGACGCTTCATACTTTCATAATTTTGAAATGTTTTACCGCTTCCGTTTTATAACTTATTACTCGCATTTTTCTTTATAAAATAGTATATATAGACATACACACCTATATACAAGTATGTATCTTTTTTTAATATTTAAAAAAAAAAAAAAAAACAAACATAAAGAAAAATTCTTCCATGACATTTTAATGTGTATTCGCTGCGCTTTTGTACAATTGCGCATATTTCAAATAAATTTAATTTCCATGCAATTTCTGCATTTTATGAACACAAAATAATGCACTAATTGCAACGTTAAATAAGCTGGAAAATGAAGTTTTTTTTTTATTTCAAGCCTCATTTAAATTGTTACAAAAGCATAAAATAAAATATTTTATTTTCGCTTCGGTTTCTTTCATTTTTATTGTAATTTATACTCTTCACGCGTAGTGTGAATACTATTCTAATTTTGTCAAGGAGTTTGTAACGCAGTAAAGGAAACATCACAGAGCCCAAAAACTATGGCGCGACTTAGGCATTTCCAATATTCAGCTTTCCAAAGTGTGCTGCCACGTAAATCTACCATCATTGAGCGTCGAAAATTTCAACACTTTTCACTTCATTCAATATGTCTAACTTTGTGCCGGATAATGGTATTTTGAGAAGAGTTTTACTTCTATACATTAACATCCATCGAATTTTATATGTGGAAGTTTATGAAGAACATGCACTAGCTGAGCAAACTTATCGGAAGTGGTTTGCTCGGTTTAAAAGTGATGATTTTGAGCTGGAGACAAGGAACTAACTAACCAGCTGCTTGAACGACCAAAAATGGAGGAATTTTTGCATCGAATTGTGACTGGTAATGATAAATGGATCCGCTATGACATTTCCAAAACCAAACGGTTACACCCAGCCAACCATCAACATAAGCGGCGAAGCCAAATATCCATGGATTCAAATATATGCTCTGTATTTGGTGGAGTCAGCTGGCTGTAGTCCACTACACGCTAATCAAACCCAATAAAACCAGCACGAGGGTTCGCTACCATGAACAATTGATGCATTTGAGCCGAGTATTGAAGAAAAAACGGCCGCAATTCGAGCGGAGACAGAATAAAGTGATTTTTCAGCACGACCAATCTAGGCTCATGCTGCAGAACCATTTAAAATCGAGATGGAAATGGATGGAAATGCATTATGGAACATAGTTCTACTCAACACGCTGTATACAACAGACTTTTCTCCTTCCGATTAACGCTTGCTCCCATCGATTAATTTTGGTCTAGCTGTGCAGCACTATCGTATTTACGAGGATACCAAAAATTGGGTTGATTCTTGGATTGCTTCTAAAGACGAGTCGTGCTTCCGATGCGGACGCTGACTGAAAGTTAGGACAAAGTAATGGCTAGCGATGGAAAATACTTTGAATAATCAATTTTTAACCATTTCTCAACATGTTCGTCTGTGTTTCTGTCTACCTGTCTACCAGTCTGTCCGTTTCAGACGATATAGTTGATCCAACCATTTTCTTATACTTTCTATTCATTTCATGTGCAACAAAACTATCCACAACCGTCGAAAAGTCTAAATTCATACCAAATAACTACATATATGAATACATTTTATTATGTTAGATATTTTTAAATCCAAGTATCCATTCAAAAATTATCAAATGGAAGTAAACTACTGCATTGCCATGCAAAGTGGGCAAGTGTGTAGGGTATTGCCGCTGCGGGTCTACCTAACCTAATTCAACATTTTCTCCTGTTTTTTTCTTTGTGTTGCGGCAATCGCTTTTTTATTTAAAATTATTACTTATTTTATTGTCGCAAATTAATGGCTTCATATTTTGTTACGCTCCGCTGAAGTAAGCCAAATCTAATTTAGCAAGAAATTGTATGCGATCTGGTCCGGTCAACTGCTTCAGGCATGCGTTTTGGGCGTTTGGGCTACAGATTTAAGTTGGATTGCAGCTGAGCGCGCCTCTATTATTTCGCATAATCAAATTATATATTTGATCGATCCGGTCGGGTCGGGTCGGGTCGGATGGATCGATCGTTCGTACGTTTCAGTTTTGATGGCGTAAATCAGCTTGCATTAAAGCCGCGCTTTAAACTCTATAATTTCGCTTATAACTGTTGGCTAATTTGCGCGGTTTAGCATTGTAATTGAGTTATTTCGATATTGCGCTGAAAGCGGTTTTTCTTCATAATCATCGGTTGTGACCACTAAACTAAAGAATTGAGTTTTAAGTGGAAAACTGGTAAACGTTTTATTATAGTATCTGCAATATGCGCTTTCCAATTGTTTTTTTTTCTTTTTGTTTTTTGTTTTGGTTTTTTGTAGAACGTGATTGTCTAAAGGAGTTGAATAAAGTTTCGCCGAGCATTGTATTTACGTGTAACAATTGATTTTGATGCTGACAAGAAAGGAAATTAATTGGTTTTCGAAAGTATTGAAGTAAAGTGGAGCTTAATTTGAATGGAACTTTTCAAATGTTTTAATGGGGTCTTATTTTAAACATGTTTAATATATTATTGAAAGGGACCTGGCAGCCCAGCAAATTGTTACCCCGAAGTGTGAAATTTCTATTTATTTGAATGAAGTTCGTTTGTCCAATGTTAGTCCACGCTTGTCCAAGGTAAAACTTCGTTTGCCCAACTACCAACAATTAATAAAGAATATGGTTTATTAATCCCAACAACTAAATAATATTAAAAAATGTACTTGTCAAACACCTTAAAATGGTACAACATAATATTGCATTTACAAAACTGATAATTTCTCACTTTCCTTTTTAATATTGTTTGAAGATTGGACAAACCTGGCCGTACTTCATTTATGAATATTAAAGTTTTACTCGTCGTAGTGCCAACTTCACAGAATATATATTTATATTTAATATTTTTTGAAGGCTGGACAAACGAAGTTTAACCTTAGACAAACCTGAACAAAAGAACTGCAAACTTAAAAATGTACATATTATACTTCGCGTTGGCAACACACAAAATTTGTAATAAAATTCCGAAAAATAAATCAATAATTAAAAATTTGTGGTGGACAAACCTGTCCTAACGGTGGACAATCGAACTGCATTTACAAAACTGAAAATGTTCACACTGCGGTTTGTTAACTTCGCACGTCTCAAAGTACACACTTAAATAGGTAAATATAATAGACTTTTGGCTACATTCCTCCGAGCAGATGGCCGGCGTTGATGTGTAAGTTACTTCACCGAGCATGGGACAATCAGATGTCCTTAGCGCCCAGATCCTTTAGTTATGACACAGAATTAACTTGCTGCTGTAGCTGCTGCCATACACATCAATCCTAGCGTTTTCCAGCGTCACCAACTTGAGACTTGGTTAATTAGTTCGAATATTGGAGTGAATGCAGAAAAATACTCCCATGTATTTAATCACAAAGAGACAAACTAGCTGCCCTCCAGTATTCTCAACGGCAATGTCATCCACATGAGCACCATAGCATAGCAAAATATCTTGCTCCGACGCTTGACAGTCTGCTTAATTGTCAAACTCATATAAAGCTAAAGAGAAAGCAGTTGGTTCTCATACTCATTAAGATGGGTAGACTATTGCTGTACAAGACGAGAATAAAGCCGGTATGACATACTTCTCTGGAGGACGGCTTCCAACTCTAATCTGAACATCTTGCAAAGGTTTCAGTCAAAGCTCCTTCGTATGTTCGTTGGTGCAGCCATTCTATGTCTGAAACTAAGTTATCCATTGTGAATTACTAATTCCAACTGTCAATGAGAAAATTGACAGGTTCAGCGCTAGGAACTGCACACGCCTAGAATCTCATGACAACCAATATGCGGTGAATCTCCTAAAAAACAGCCTAGCCTTAACAGCCTTGAGGAGACTTAAACATCTCCACCGCCTGGATCTTCACTTCAGTAGCACATATTATCCGATCTAAATTGACCCCAACTGGTGGATCTAACCCTAACCGGTAAACCGAATCGGTAATTTTTCTTCTTCTTAAGTTGGCTGTCACTGTCATTGACATGCATGCCAAGTTTGAGCGGTATGCTATAATTGGTCTATGTTTGACAGCTGCTTGTTTACGACGCGGAAAGTTTCTGCGGCGATTTTTAACATGGAAAAGAAAAAAAATTGAACAACGAGTTTGCTTGAAAGTTTGTGTTTCCAATAGAATAACGTCAACGGAATCATTCAAAATGTTACAAAAGTGTTTTGAGGACTCTACTCTATCGAAACGCAAGTATTTGAGTGGCATCATGCAAGTCGTCCACCCACCTCTGTTAACGACGAAAACATCGAAAAAGTGATGGAAATTGTGCTCGAAAATCATCGTGCTGCCATTAAAAAGATAGCAGAGATTCTCAACATCTCTTATGGATCGACTCAACACATTTCGGTTGATGTTTTGTGTATGAAACGTGTTGCCGACAGACTCGTACCAAAAGACCTGAATTTTTGTACCATTCACGCAAAGTGTGAAATGGTATTATCAGTCTGTCTGAAAGTTTGTAACGCATTAAAGGAGGCATCGTAGACACCATAAAGGATATATATTCTTGATCAGCTCGACGAGACGAGTCGATCTAACCAAGTCCGTCTGTCTGCCTGTCTGTCTGTCTGTCTGTCCATCTGTTGTTGCGCATTTTTTGGGGACCAATTTCTATGCTATTCAGTTGAAATTTTGCACATACACTTCTTTTTATTGCAGTTTAATAGAGTATCAAGATTGACCCGACACACTCACTTTTTGTGGTAGCCCCCATACAAACCCACCGCCCACTTTTGACTTTTTGTATGAAAATCTTTTTAATTGTAGTCAATATAAACTTAATAATTGGTAGAGTAATGTTTGGTGGACGGATGCTTGAGATATACATTAATGGGTGGGACCCGCCTACTGTTTGGGGTAGCCCCCATACAAACCTTCCAGTAGAAATTCCATCAATATGCTAAATTTTTCAATTAAAATTGTTGCGGAGCGAAATACAACCCTAAGTTAAGTCAAGCCATGCCAAAGCGGCCATCTCGCTATCCCACTTTTGACTTTTTGTATGAAAACTTCTTTATTAAAGTCAATATTAGGTTGAAATGCAATGTACTACCTTTTTATGGTCAGATGCTATAGAATGAGTTCATTCAATAGTATAAGGTAATTGATGTTGTAGTAGTCAACCACCAAAAACAATATGAATCAACCTTTTGAATTAATTTGGATCATATTTTTGCCGTTTCAAACAACAATCTACGTTAATTGAATTATTATAACCATTAGATCTCACACTATGAACTTTGGTTACTCTCTGCCAAAAACTCATAAACCATTTACCGATGCTTTTGCACATAGTACATATAAATCTTAACCAGTAGAAATTCCATCAATATGCTAAATTTTTCAATTAAAATTGTTGCGGAGCGAAATACAACCCTAAGTTAAGTCAAGCCATGCCAAAGCGGCCATCTCGCTATCGAAAAAGGTGCAAAAAAAAAAAAAAAGATGGAACAGACTCCACAGATACCATTTCAACTGAAGCAAATTTATTGTACGAGTATCTATACGTAGTATATGAGTATTCGATGCCATTTTGCTGCATTCTATCTGAATGACTACTACAGACAAAAGAAGAAATTAACAAAAAAGAAACGTGGAGCAGGATAAAAAAAAAAAGCGAAAAAGAAAAAATCTGGGAATGTTGCAGGTGGAATGGTCTCCTGGAGGTGGTGTTGGAGGAGTAGGAGCAGAGTGGAGAAATCACAAACAACTGACAGGAAATTAGTTTCCATTTTTTGATGAATGCTTCGACAGGATACTGTGCGCGAGTGCTTTTTTTTTGCCGCTTGAAGCTTACTGAATCGTATACGCTGGCGATGGCTTCTCTTTGGTTGACTGTTGGGTTGGTGTGAAAGGATAGACTGACTGGCTGACTGACTGACTGAATCAGTGAGTGACTGAGTAAATGAATGACATGAATGTATGCCGGTATAAATTGCTTCGACATGACAAGACACGCTTCACAGAATTAATCGAAAAAATTGTGAAAAAGAAATGGTATCTGAAGCGAGGATCTGCTTCCTCTTGACATTCATTTAACAATAAAAAATTAACAACGAAATTAAAATTGGAAAAAAAGTCGGAGAAAATAAATTATAAAAACCAATTGGCAACTTTATTTTGTTGAAGGGGGGGGGGGGGTTGGTTGGTTTTTTTTTTATTAATGTATCTGTCATTTATAACTATTCACTCCTACGAAGTGAGTTTTGGGGTTTACTGTGTTGATTGATGCTGAAAAGTTCATTTCCGAACGTAAAAAAATGAGATAGAAGTTAAGAGTCGATAGTCGATATATAGAAATAGTGTGAGTTACATAATAAGTTAGTGAAGAACAAAATTTTCAACCGTAAGCTTTTATTTTAATGTGCGAAAACCTTGTTTGAAATGTTTGCTATGATGGCTTATATGCATTAATTTATTTATTTTCGATTTTAGCCAAAAAACTAGCTGCATCGTTTATAACACGGCTATGTCATCATTTGAAGTGGTTCAAAGTTATAGTGTTTCTTCCGATTGAGTAAGTAAAATGATTTCATTGGAGATGCCTCCTCGGCGGGCTCGGCAGTAGCCCAAGCTGGTACACCACTTTTCAAACACTTTATCAAACAGTTTTCTACTCTATTTGAGCAATTTAAATTTGAATATTTTGTTTGAAGTGATCAATTGCTTGAGAATTACCCGCATAACGTTTATTATTCAATGCGCTCCACAGAAATAGTTCGAATGGTTATAAATTGCAGCTCCGAGTTCGCCAATTGATGTCTCTGAAATGGCCAATTACACGCAAAAGGATAATGATGCACGTAGGAGTGTGAAAAGTTGCAGCGTGTTCTTACAACTAGACTGCATCAAGCTCGATATCTTCCAAATCTTGACACGGAAAATCAGCATCCTTTTCGAAAAAATTTATTCAATCTCGCCGCCACTCCAAAATCCACACCGCACAATGTCTCAAGCAAGCTGCATGGGCTTCTAGACAAGAACGTGTGGATTTTTCTTGCTCCAAACCCTATAGTTTTAGTTGCTGACATAACCTCTGAGGTAAAAACTTATCCGTAGGATAATTTTTCCTGCAAAGTAAGGCTCATTGTTCAACAAGTTGTTCCAAATTGGTGTTTGCAACAACTGTGGTTCGGTGTTGTTTTCGTCGTGATTTGAAAATCACTATTTTGCCAATTACTAGTGTTACCTTAGATACTGAGCAACTGTCCTACTGATGACCACAATGCATTACCTTGTTATTTTGCACCATGGGTGGTAGTAGTACTAGAATATGGTTTTTCATATCTATCTACTATTCCTATTTATATCCGAATACTCTAAGGATGGTTATACACGCTCTGTAGCGTAAACGACGTGATGAATTTAAATAGTCAATTTTGATCAGATGGTATAAACAGACCATTTAAACGAAATCACTTCTGAACAATGGCTGCATAGTTGCTATTTGAGATTTTGCAAAAAGAAATCCAAAGCTTTTATTTAATTAATATTTCTTTAAATGCTTTTTTCTTTCTTTCTGATGTTTTAAAACTTTTGTGTAGTATATTTTCTGCATAGCTTGATATATTTAGAAAATCCAAGCGAAATTTCATCTGACATTTATTAGCGCTTACTCATCACATCTCCAACATTAGCATCAGCCCTAAAATCCGCATGTGTTCGACCAGAAAGTTCAACAAGCAAATTAACAAATTAAAGCACTAAACTGCCGCAGTATGAAAAATATTTACGACAAACTAAATGCTACGAGTAGAAGGCGTATCTGGTGTGGCGAGGGTGTACAGAAACGTACGCAGGCATTTCAAACAGACATAAATTACTCGAATTTCAAATCAAATGCCGCGCAGCATGTTTGTCATAAAGCTGTGATTTATTTCCACCATTGAATTGCATTCGAAATGGAATTTAAATGTGTTTTTATTGACTGAGCCGCCAATGGAGCGTTTCTCAGATGCGTGTGTGTGTGTGTGTGTGCCATGTATCTATAGCAATACATAAAAACGAATGCTGAATTCGAACTATTTCGACTTGATTGAAATGTTATTTGGTCATAGCTGGTAGTCGTTATGCCTAATAATGACCCATTAAGCCTTTCTTTCATCCCAAGCCCAATTCCAAAAAGAAAATTAAAAGGAACGCACACACGCAGGCAGATGCAAATGCTTATGCTGCTGCTACCATCCGCCACACGCTATAAATATGACGATTAGATACTGCTCCAGCTTAGACTACATATTATCGTAGATACATTCATTTTCTACGAATGAATAGTCCATAAAACGTAAATCAATTTTATAGTTATTCTTTGAATTAAGTAAAGAACTCTACAAGATACTATTTGTGACATTTTAATTACCGCTCAATTCTGAAAATCTTTTGATTTACTATCTATGCATAATACGAGTATGTATGTATCTTGCACACAAAAAGTCAGTAACAGTCAACGATAGCAATCTTCGTGGCTGTTCTTTTTTCTCTTTATTTTTAGATTTTTTTTTTTTTTTTTTTTTGTATTGTATCTCAACATCATTGTTATTAAATAAGTTACAAATTCATTTGTTAATTATGTTGCCAATAGCAACAGCAACAGCAACAGCAACAGCAACCTCGGCCTCGTAGATATACAAATATACATACAAACAAACAAACAAACAGACAAACTTATAACAACAAATAATTATTCCACGCTTAACATGCACCGAGCAAGAGGCCAAAGTGGTTTTTGGTTCTCAATATGACTCGATATGAGCTGCTGTATGCAGCAAAATGCGCCAAAGCCAGTCCGTGCAGTCCATACACATCGAGTCCGTCCCGCCAGTACTCCGTTTAGCCAGGCAGCCATAGATGAAGTCGAACATTAAGTTAAAATACTGCAGCCGGTAGTATATGATCGGCTCAGATTGGCTTTAAGAGTTGACTTTTAAGCGATGCCGTAGCGATAAGATCGTTTTGCGCTATGAACTTCATACGATCAGCAGCAGCAGCAGCAGTTTGAATTTTGGATTTGGAAACAGGGTTGCAGTGTTAGGAAGTTGTAAATGCTTATGCAGTATTTCTCATTACGAGTATTCTAGACTTTTTCTATTTGAAAATTGTTTACAAATAGATTATTCAAAGTTTTGTCCGTCGCTAGCCACTACAGTATCATATCTTTCTGGCAGCATACGGATTCTGCTTAAGTAGAATAACGTGTGTTTAGAAGTAATCTAATAATGTACACATTCTTTTGCAATCTTCATAGAAAATGAAGCAGGAACTTCATGGGTCATCGATCAATACTGATGGATATCAGATGGAGCAATGTCTGGAGAACTGCGAGTGGGATAGAACTTTCCATTTAGCCGTTTCGATGTCGGATTTGACAGTGTGAAGGAGAATGATTTAGTCGTATCTATTGCCACATTCCGGAGTTGCTCCTTTAATACTCAGTTCAAACACATCAGTTGAGTCCCGGTTTCACCAGTTCATAGTAGATCACATCCCGCTGATCTCACCATATACAGTGCCGGAGCTTCGATTTAATGATATTTGGGTTCGTCGTTGATTTTGGCCTCACAATAAATTTTAATGGACACAAGTTAGTAAGTTGTTATTAGCTTAATTAGCTGGTGAGAAAACACCAATTCGCGCTGCACACCATCTTCTCACACATTGGAAAATACCTCTCTGTAAAGAAATTTAACTTAATCGATTTCCTAGATATCGAAGATCATTTGAAGAAGATTCTGCCGAACACAATTCAACAGCGCTGTCAAACATGTGCATAGAGTTCATGAATCTACCTCAGCAAAGGTACACTGCATCGGATACTGCTAACTAACGTATGGGTCATATTATTAAACAAACTTCTCTGACGCATGGATAGAGAAGCTGCGAAGTTTTCCGTGTCAACTCTTAGCTACCAAAAGAGGTGCAGATTCCTAATATCTAGTAGAGAAGAGCGGGAGAAAAACGATGAAAGAACTGTATATGTACTCAGACAACCAGACAGTCTTGAAGTCATCACTAGAAACTTCAAGATTGTTACAAACTGTTGCAGATCGCTCAACGATATGGCTGAGCAGTTTGTTATACGTCTCATATAGGTTCAAGGTATACACAGGTAACGAGATAGCCGATGAGCAAGCATCATAAGCGTGGAAAGAGTTAGGTCTGCCACTTGCAATTCGTAAGACAGCTTTTAGAAGACACTTTTTTAATGAGGCCAGCAAGAGATGGTGGGATTTTAATAGCTAATGTGGCCTCAATGGAAGTTTATGAAAACAGAAGAACTTTTCACACTTACCTTAGCAACGGGCATACACGGTACATAAAAGGCTACGTTCTGATCAGGAGGTATGCAATGCGCCTAGGAGTCAACTATAAAGTACTTACTTAGCGACTCAAATGCCGGGTATCTTGAGAACATAACAACACCAGTAAATTCGTATAAAAAAAAAACTGAATAAATTACGGAGAAGACATGAGATTCTGTGGCATTACAATGGCTCCTTTTAGGCCTAGGAGGTGGTCAGCTTGCTGGCCTAAGGGTAAGTTTTTCTATGTCTGGTACAAATTTAACTGTCTGTTATTCTGTCGGACAGTCAATTGTACCAGACAGTCAGAAGGTATGAAACGTATTAAGCTGAAACTCCTCCAAGTCCTAATTAGTGCAAGAGTCACTTATAATATTGAAAGAGCTCGTCAAACAAAACAAAGTCTATCTAGCTAGCCGATAAGCTTGCCAAAAAATGAGCGGTAACGCCAATAATAAACCAGAGCGATTTTGTGGCCTTGGGAGACAGACTACATTGAAAAATAATCCGCAGCGAAACAAATGGTGTAAAGAAGCAACACTGGGCTATGAGTCAAGTACGAAGACAAGCAAAAATATTCTTAGGAGCTTCGATCCGACCAGAACGAAAACAATGCTTCAACTAGATAGAAACCAGTTCAAATTACAGGCATACTGTCTATTGAGGAGACACTTGTGTGTAATAGACATATATAATTCCCCACAATGCAGATTCTACGATCCTGAGGATGAGATTTCTCTTCACATCCTTGCGGATTATGAAGCAATAGGCAGAAGCAGATTTTTGATATTAGGCAGCCACTTAGTCATCGAAGAACAACTGAAAAAGTTAGATCCTAAGAAAATACTAAGGTTTAGCAAGAAGGACTAACAATAGATCTTTTTCAGGTCGTAGATTTATAATAAAAATAATAATATTCTGTCTTTTTAGACAGTTTCGCTTTTTGTGTACTGTGCAATAACTGACAGTTAAATCTTAACCAGACATTGAAAAACTCACCCTAAGTGCTTAAATGAAGTTTCGAGTTATTCAAATAAAATTTCTTCTAGTATATAATTTCGTAGCAACGAAATTTCAATATGTGATTAAATATTAATAAAATTCATATTTTCTTTGTCAGCCCTGGTTTGCTGCATTGGTTACTGATCGCTTACTTGCGCTTAGTGTTGCTATTATTATCTACAGTATCGCGCATGGTATGCAAATTCGATGCAATAGGCCAGGCCAGCAGCTCCATAGGCTGTAGATACTGTTTGCCCCCGCCGGACTCCTAGGAACGAACGCATGCCGTAAATCACAACAAAAACAAAACAACAAATTTACAACAACTGTCTTTGAAGTAGTTCGTGAGGCGCGCTTTTTGGGCAGATACTGAGACATTGTGACGCTACTCGTTCGCTTAGGATGCTAAAGTATCTCCTTTCGGTTGTACGGCAATTCGTGCACGCTTTTAAGCTAAGCTAGGCTAAGTTGAGCTTGGTTCGGTTCGGTTTGGCAAAAGGGCAGCTAAGTCGCCTCCCAGCCAACCCCTTCAGCAGCGCAATATTTCCTTTTGTATGTTGATAACTTTATTTTGTGGCTTAATATGCTCGTAAATGCATGAACTACCAAACACCTTCTACTAACTTGCCATATGCCTTTGTCATCGTTGTTGTTTGCGTTTGCGTTTGCGTTTGCGTCCTCGTCTTCGTCCTCGTCGTCGATAATAATTTACTACTGAGCATTTTTTGCGCGCTTTGATTAAATCGCGCGACAATTTTCCATAGACAACAACCAAAACAACAACAACTTGCTGTGTGCTGTTGCTGTCAAGCCAAACGCTTGCGCGGAGTGTTAAAGCGAGTGGCACTTGCAGCGAGTTCCATCTTAGCTGAGCTAAGCTGAGCTAGAAGTGCGGCTTTAGTTCGCGCAGCATTTTTCCTTACTGCATGTCGTGAGTTTGGCGCACGATTTTCACAATGCGAAGCACATGCTGCGCTCTATTGTTGTCTGTCTGTCTGTCTGTCTGTCTGTCTGTCCGCCCGTCTGTCCATCCGTCTGTCTGTCTATTGGTCGATCTTCGAGTATGACTACTCGCCTTGTATTTAGTTAGCAGCAAGTTAAGATGTTTTGGCCATACGAAAGTTGTACTTCTTTTACTAGTACCCTTCATACCATATCCATGCATTGCACACAGGCATAATGATCAGTTTGTCGGTTAGCTTGTAACCCTGTTAATAAAAGATCTAGAGCGCCAAGAAATTAACATTTTACATCCTTACGGTTTTATTAATTTGTATGACAGTTTGTAAAGCAAACAGGGTCTCCATATGGATGCCAAGGTCATTTATAAAGCCTAGTTATTTTAAACCCCACCGTCTTCAATTTTTATTTTTATGATAAACATTTCTTAAAGCTGTAGACTACTTATTTGATGTAAATATCGACTATGTTAAAATATTCAACAACAGCTGACATCAGACCCTATTAGAAAATAGTTATAGTTCTGATTGGGGTTCTAGCACAGGAAATATTTATATTATTCAATTCGCTAACGAATTCAATTGATGCGTTTGAAAGAAAATTGAAGGACAAACGATTGCAATACGAGGACACATACGACAAAGTGATTATGCAGCAGGACAATGTTTGACTAAATGCTGCAAAACCTGTTAAAACCTTCTTGGAAACTCTCAAATAAGAAATCCTTCTCAATCCGCCGCATTCATCAAACATTGCTTCTTCCGATTACCACTTATTTCGATAAATGACTCATAGCCTGGCTGAACAGCACTTCATATGAAGATGCCAAAAAATGGGAAAAAATATGGGAAAAAGTAGTGGCTAGAGAATGACAGTGACATGTTCTTTACTTATTGTTTTAATTTAAGCATGAAGCAAAGAAAACACAGACAAATGTGAAAAAATATATTTCTCTACATATCCTACTTTTCTGGTTCGGAAGTGATTTCGTTAAATTGGTTAATTTTTGACTTTCAGAAAGATTTGCCGATATGAGCTCACTATGCACTGATTATATAAGTTTTACACTCCTAACTCCAAGTAATTTCAATTCGCGATTTTCTTCTGAAAGTAAAAAATTTACCATTTTAACTAAAATCTTTAAAACACTTCCGAACAACTTTTTCGAATTCGAAATTTGTAACAGGGGGATATGACTCGTTTTAACAAGGATGTTCAAAAGCTACGCTACTCTGTTAATAGTGTGAATTGACGAGCTTCTCCAAATAGCCATTTACCGCAGACTCCATCTCTTCATTGTTGGCAACATTTCGGTCACCGAGCTATTTTTTCAAGTTTAGAAGTAGAAAATAATTTGATGGGCTGAATGAGGTACGTGAAGAACGAATTCAAACTTTAAGATTGATTTTGGCCATCCGTCTTGCGCTCAGCTTTGTCATATCAAAATTTTCAGTCAATGTGCGATGTACATCACCCTTTGAAATGACCATCATGCCGGACACTTTCAATCAAGGTTCTACAAATGCCATTTAGCCAATTCTCTTCACCATTGCTGACGTGGTCACCTGAATTGGTCGACCACTGCGACTTTCGAATTAGAAGCTCATACGGTCTCCTTTAAACTATGACACCAATATTTTTCCGTTGTTAATGTAGAAGCAGACTTCTCCAGAGTAGAATCTGACTTTGACGCTTTGATATTGGTGTGACTGAGGCCTTTCAAATAAGAGTATTAACCATTGATACATTTTTCCCACAAACTCATTGAAAACGTTCATTATTGATGCCTGTCAGACAAATACTAAATAACGTAGTGTCGTCAAACTTTAATTTTTGAATATAGTCATTCTTTTTAAACCACAACCGGCATCTGTACGTCAGGTCGGGTACTTAAGGGACTAAACTCGTAGAAAAGAGTCAATCTTGCCATGTGAATCACTTTGTATATGGAAAATGGCACGCCAAACCCAATATCAAATATTTACCACAAACTTACCAAGTTGTAACTACGAGCATAACTATACAATATAATTCAAGTGTTTATTATTTAACGCAAAAACTCCAATTTTGTTATTATTATTGCCAATATCGAATGCCATAAAGTGTCAAACTCTGATCCAGATTATCCATTGGATATTTCTGATCTACCACTTCTAACCCTAGTCAAGCCAATGCTACCATGTAGTAACGCTTTTCCGACTGGAAGATTCCAGTGGATATGGTTGTCTATGCTTCTGAAGTATTTCTGTAAATTTTCGTAGAATTGTTCTACTCTGCTTTGACCATAATATTAAACTTATGTAGTTCAAATAAAGCGCATTGAAGCTTCGACCTTGATTGCAGTTCAGATTATCAACATTTATTTATTTGCTCGTTTTTTGCGGGTGACAGACACAATTAACGTTCGCACAGCGCATTCCTGGAAGTCACTGCAACGTATTTTACAGATTTTCTTCGCTTTTCGTTATTTTTATTGATTTATGATTTGTTGAAATCGCGAAAAATGCTTCAAAAAATAAAAAATTCTGTATGAAATTTTCCACCATTTGGCCTTAAACTTCAGTTTAACCAAAAATAAAAACAAAACAAAAAAAAAAATACAATAAGAAAAAAATTCAACGAAAATGGCTTCCGTGCAACGTGCCCCATACTAAGTAAGAGCACCAACACCGACAACAATGACAATAGTTGCAATCATGAACAACGACAACAAAACATTTCGTGTTGCAAATCCCCAACGGAGTACGATTTTGAAACCGAAGTTGACTGGCAGCAAACGGCAAGCGGCATTCGTTGTCATGAGATTTTCAACACTCATAAACCAGGATTAATTTAACATGAATACAACTCAAATATCAAAATATTTTTAAGCGTATGCGCATTTTGAAAAGCTTAGCTTGATGTTGTTGTTGTTGCTGTTGTCCACGCTCTGGAATTGTTGTTGTTGTTGTTTTGCGTGGTCTCATTGCATGAATGAATCTGTTGTACAAGTATCTATGAGTACGAGTATCTATATCTGTATCTGTATCTGCAACTGAGTTGACTGTTTTGAGTGGGCAGCATTTTAATATTGTATATGTATTATGACGTTTTTATGGTGCGCAGCTCTCTTTGTCATTTCGTTGGCTCTGCATGCTTTCCATTCATAATAAAAATTTATTTATTTAATTTTTACAAAATTAGACAACTGAATTAATTTCGTTTAATATTTTTTGATGATGTTGGCAAAGCTGAAAATATGACAAAGAGCTTGAAATATTGTGCTGGACTTAGTATAACTTGGCTTTTCATTTGTGTTGCTTAATTAGGTTTGATTGGTAAACTGTTTACAGCATTATTTTAGGTTTATAAATACATTAAATTTTAGTCATTTGCTCTATTTAGTTATATTCTAAATTTAGGTAAAGTTGTTGGGGTCCAAATTATAAATAACTATGTTGTTAGAAACAGAAACAGACATTGGAGACAGAGACAGACTATGTTAGTTAGGTTAAGTTAGTTTATGTTGCGATAACCGGCCCCACACGTCAGTGTTGGCCCATTGGAATATTATATGATATCTCCTACTCTTTTTCAGCCCTTGCGTAAACTAATTTGTCTCTACTAGAATCTTCGATATATACATGAGCGTTTTTATGTGTATCTCTGTAAAATTATCTAAGAAGGAACTCCCAAGCAGAGCTAGTCTCATCTTACTTTATGCTGAGCAATGGCATAGTAGATCACTTACTAAACGTTTCCTCATCTGCGGTATTCCCATAACTTCTGTAAAAATCGAGTGTCTTACTATGATTCATAGACCCATAAGGCCTTCTACCAGAATTAATGTTTGTGGGATCTTCTCTGACGTAGCAGTAAGGTAGTAGTTCGGGCGATTACTCCATTTAGTGTTCGCTATTGTAACCTTCCCGGGAAGGAAGTCGGTAGTGATAGCCTCTCTGGGCAACTCATTTGCTTCAAAGTTTCCCGCTATAATCCGGTGTCCAGGCAAACAGATAAGGTGAATTACGTAGAGTTCGTCCATCTCGTTAAGCGATCTGTAGCACTCGATAGTGATTTTTGTATTGCTGTTGAATGAGTCAAACGTTTTGAGAGCTGCTAGACTATTAGAGTAATCTTGGTCGCATGAGTGTAGTCTGAGAAAGACTGTAACCTCCTGGATCGCTTAAACGTTCCCCAGTCTCCCACATTGGATCCGCCAATGATGGCCTAGTATATACATTTTATCGAAGGCCGTCGGGATAAAGTGAACGATATTTGATGGGAGCGACTCTTAGAGTTGGAGTATCTTGTAGTGACCGGCGGTACCATAGCTTCCAGATGAGTTTCCATCAGTCTTAAGACTGTGGTTGTAGCTCTCTTTCTTTTAATGAGTTCAAGGGGGTGCAGTTGAATTATGACATTTAGAGCATCCATCGGAGTGGTGCTTAGATTCAGAATCTAGACTTCTTGGTAACCTTTGTAGTTGCCTAAGGGGAGAAACTAAAAAGTCTATTTAGTACCGGCCATTATACACATACTTCGTAAAATACCATAACAAGTTGATGTAATTTATTAATTTTCCGCTTTCAATTTTTGGCCCTACCTCTCCACTCAACAACGTTTTCTCTTATATACAGCTCATAGCTGTGCAGATTATAATACACTTAGCCATTTTTTAGTTAGAGTGAAAATCACCCATGCTTATTCTACAAGCTCCAAACAAACTTGTTCATTTTGCTGGGCAATTATAAAGTGTTCTGAGGTGTCAAGATTCTCAAGACAGGTAGATCATGTTGCGTCCATATTGATGCCAGTACGTATCATGTGAAGAACGCATGTCATATATCCGGTGATAAGCCCTTTTAGAAGATAAAGGTCTCCTTCTTTTTTCGGTTTTGGCATAAAGTTTCGTCTGAGACGCTGAAACGTACGCTTTTCTTAAGCCTAGTCAGTAGAGCTTTGCTGAAATAAAGAAGAGTTCTCCGTGTTGCTCGCCTGTTGCGGCCCCATTCTATTTTATAGTTTCAACAAATGTATTACATTCTATTTTTTTCATGACTGTATACATAATATTCAATATTGTTCCTTATACACACGTGTGTTAATGTGAAAGGTTTTACACAAGTTCGGAAAGTAAGGTTCCAAAATTATTGTATCGTACTTTCCGAAAGCTACTCATATTAATTCCAAATTTTGTAAGGGCTTTACTATCGTTTCAAAGAGTAGCAACGACATTCTTTACATACTGCTTAAGGCATGTATGTATATAATTATAATCCTTAACATTGTATCTACAAATAAGCTAACTCATGATTTCGCTTTAATGCACAATGATTTTCAATGCATCTAGGTTGCAATGCGCACCATTAAACCTTAATGCATTTCAACATTATTCAAAACGAATCCTAATTGATTTTAACCGCTTCCAATGATCAATTGAATTTGTTCATTTTAATGAATACAACCCCAAATTATCTACACAGTACCTACTACCCTTTTGCTCTGCCTCTTTCATTCATTCATACAGTATAATATACTGTAGAGAGATCTATTTTTCAAATATCATTAACAATGACACCGATCGGTAACAATAAGCTGCTGAAGAAGTGATCGCGCTTTGACACACGATGAAGTAATGAGTTTAATAGAATATGTATCTATAAGATACTATAATTTTTCCCTAGCAAGAATAAGCATATGATAATAAGAATAAAAGTCGCGGCTGCTGCTGTCATCTAGTATGTATGTAGCAATGATGCAAACAACTGCTTAAAGTGCCAAGTAAGCATGAATTGTCAGAATAACTTTATTCGAATTCAAATTTCTCAAGCGCGCACAGACATGAACGGCTCCAAACTGTCTGGCCGCGTTCGCTCGACTTGACTTTGAGTGTTAATAATAGTATTAGCCATATTCAATGCATGCCGACAACAACTCGTTCGATCGATCTTCACGTGGACTGTGTTAACTGAATTCAATTGAGCAGCACTTTGAGAAATAGTGCTTCAATGATTGATTTATTGTTGGCGATCGTCTTGAAGGCTTCTTTCTATCTTGCTGCCCGATTTGGTAATGATGAAAAATTAATACTCGTCAAACACTTTGTTTGCTTTTTACAATTGACGAATAGAGTATCTATGGATTCAATTGTAAGGAGCACTGATCCTGCTTCTAGACAAGTGGACTGCTGCGAGGGCGGATTGTTAAATAATCGGATTGGATAAGAAAACGCATTAAGTTTCGAAATAGACTTATTTAAGCTAGATTAACGTGACTCTGCAGGGTTTTTAAGGCCTTAGAATTACTTAGATTGAGGCACACAAAATTGAAATCTAGCTCAGAGGTTATTTCTTCATATTGTGGATAAGAAATCAATTTGTCTGGGGTTGATTGGTAAATCACTTGACACTTTGTCTAATTAGTTCTTTCTTGTTTTAAATTAGCTTCGAAATGGTCTAAAATCATTGAATAATACTATTTAATGCTCGATCTATACCAAAACAGTTGCCCACACTATGTTGGTTGGCAGACTTAGCTGGATTTGTAATGATTTTGCCAGTAGAAGTTCGAAGCTTTGACTGTGGCTTCGCCTCTCCACGCTTCGTTTATCATAAAAAAGTATCGCATACAATCATTTCTATATCAGTTATCTATCTCAGTCATTCTCAAACATTCATGCCAAACTTTTTATAAATTTAAAACGTGTCAATAGTGTTAAGGACTGAACCAATAGTATTCGAATTTATGGTTAAAGATGACTTATGGTTGATTATAGTTTGATAGTTATCCACATTTTATGCTGTCAATCGTGACTCTTGTCGAGCTGGATCTCACTAATAGTTTGATGTTGATGTTGTTTTCCAAGTGGTCAATAGTTGTTGGTTTATTGTTTATTATAAACCAGCGACTGATTGTAGTCCCAGTGTAAAAGTACTGCGGGCGTTAAATCGCACTATTTTGGAAATATAGTTTTCTGGGAACTTTTCTTGAAACAACTCCAATGTAACGCAAACATTACGTTCAGATCCATGTCATCCAATTGAGGCCAAAAAAAAGTAAGTTATCTTGGCCCGATACCAATCGCCATTGACAGTCAACTAATTTTAGTATGGATTTTCAGTCACACTCTCTAATTTCGTGATAATTAGCAATCACTCTATTGGACGATCATTTCGTCCGTAAATATATTATAGCGAAAAGTTTGGTAAAATGATGACTATGACAGAAGACAAAGTTCAAAGAATGACGGTGTTGCCACCTGATACGACAGGTTCGGTTATAACTAATAACATACTCTTTATTTTAATTAATTTCTTTACATAATTTTATCTTGACGTCCTTTTCTTTCAAGCCAAGGCCTATTACTTATCCTGCCACTCTCGTAGTTCCACTGAATTCTTCTCCATGCCTTCTTTACTTTTCTCTCGAGTATTCAAGTGTTAACAATTATTCATAGTGCTTATCACAAATTTACTTATGTCATTACTTTATTTGTCATTGCCCCTCAGTTTTCAGTTTTCAGTTCTCAGTTTTTCTTCGGCTTTTCTATTCAAATTTTTGAGCTAATCATCGCTTATTGAAATGCTTGCTGTGAGAAAGCGCGGCTTAAATTTGAACTTTGTGATCGTGCCGAGTGGAGTCTATCCATGATGATTCTTATATTTTTTATTTCTATTTTATTTTTTTGTTTTTTTTTTTTTTGTATTTGCATATATCACTGAGCTCATTACCTGATTAGGCATTCAGACGCGTCAATGTGATTAATAGCAACGCAAAAGCGTCAAACATTGTTAACCTAAGGTTAATTTACGCTTTAATCAATTGGGTTCATTTGCACAACGAGCTTCAATTCGTATGAGTCGAAACGACCGATTGACTCTGTATGGAGGGATCGTTGTATCTGGAGATCGTTGTATCGATTGATCGTACAGCGCTCATTTGTTACGCTTGATGACGTCGTTATGATTCGTTTGACTCCACTTCAGGAACACAGCACTTAAGCCATTGCCTCCATACTCATTGAGATTGCTATTGATGATGACGATCGTGTTGAGTGATCGCTGTCGCTGGCTTTTGAAGTTCGACGAGGCAATTGAGATAATTGCAAATTGAATTATTGCTGAAAAATATTGAAAATTACTATATTTATGATAGCAACAACAACTAAATTGATGACTTGATTGATCGCTGGCACGCTGACCATACTCGATCATTCCGGCGCACTTGATTAAAACGCCTCGGCACATGGTGAAGATCGCACGTTCAAACTAAACAAGACACACTCACCGAAATTAAGTTAAACAAATTTTATAACACCTCTGCTGTTGAAGGGGTCTCTCCGTCTGTCTATAGATGCATTGAAGCGGACAAATACTCGTTTGGAATGCAATCAGTTCTTACAAATGATGATAACCATGCAGATACATGTATGTATCTATATAGACGTAGTATGTTAAATCGAGTCGTCTTCGTCTTCGTTGTCGTTGTAGATTACTTTAATACTTAACCTCACTTATAACAATAAAGTAAATTGCCGGTTTTGGAATGATACAAGTATGAAGTTTGTTGTGCTATAGCGCTATAGTGTTTTTGTTGTTGTACGTATGAGCCTACTAGTTTATCTTCAGGTACGAGTATATTTTTGCAATGTATCTTAATATGTACGAGTATGTGTTTACTTTTAGTCTATTGGACTCTTTGTAGTTAAGTTGTTAACTTGTGCTCAGAGGAGCAGCTCTCCTTGATTTTATGTCGTTGCGATGTTTAGCTTTGAAAGATCTTGGAATGTTGTCGTAAATCTATAGAAACATTTGTTTGGAGCTGCATATGTAAACTATTCTATGAAGATTAGAATTCGATATTTTAAGAAATTGTTCAAATAGCTTTACCAGAGTTCCATCAAAAGCAGTCTATTGTGAGTACTGTGGATTTTTCATCGTTTGATGAAATTTCAATTAATTTTTGTCAGCGAATGTCGGGTAGAATGACCAAATATATAAGTCTTTGGAAAATTTTTGGATAAATGATATACTATTGAAAGGTATTTTATTTGCTGATTGCGTGAAAAGCGAATTGAAAATAGTAGTATTCATACTAACAATCTCTCAGAAGTAAAAGTACACAGAGCTGACAGTTAAAAAACGACCAAAGAATACGATACAAAGTCAATTTTCAAGAAGGAAACAAACGACATGCTCTAATCAGAAAATATTACATTAACAAATCATCAATTGCTTAATTCTGATTTTGCCAAACTGCGTGCAAAATGTTTCTTTTTTGACAGACCACTTTGCATTTTCCCAATAAGAAATATTAATAACATTTTTTTATTAAATCAACTCTAAAAATTGGTCCATTATATCAACCGGTGCAGTACCTTGTATACATAAACTGATCAGCCACATTCAAGTCTATCTGGGTGTAGAGTTTTCAGGAGCGCAGATTGCTGCAACAGACGTGTTATTTCTTCTTGTTCTTCTAACATTCTGAAAATGTGCGTCTGGGTCCCAAAAAGCCCAGAGGTCATGTTATACATGTGGGGCCGAATACATTGAAGTTTTCGTTCAAATAGATATATAATCGTGCGAAGAATACTAATCTTCGCAAGTTGATTCTATCACGGTTTGACAAAGATATATTCCATTGCTTCGGGGTCACTTGTGCAGTTATTATTCAACCGAGTTACAAAAAATATACACGTCTATAGTAGATATATCGCAATAATCCTTTATCTATTCAAAATGATAGAATGTTTTCTGTTACATTTAAATAAAAGGGGAAACGATTCGCAGTTTCTTGAATTTTTAAGTTATAAAATCTGCTACTCAGCTATTAACTAACTCACGTTAATAATTTTGAACCAAAAAGAACGTTAGAATGGGTCTTTACACTATAAGCTCAACTTACTTCCTTCTTTTAGTACCTGAAAGAGAATGTTCCAACTATTACAACTATTGATCGACTTGGATCCAAAAGTTTGAAGCGCTCTATAGTTCCACAAGTATTTTAAGAAAAAACTACAAAAATTCTCTAGACAAATGAATCAAGTGTGGGAAGTAGTATGCCATGCCCAATATTAAAGGTAGCTACTCTACAAACCGCTCACTATGCGAGGTGGTTCATATTTAAGTTTCTTACCAGTTGTTTGGTTTGTGTACGAATATTTCCTTATTTTTTGAGCTTTTATGCTGGTATTCGGTATGGAGACATGTTATTGACAGACGCTCATTTGTTTTAAGAGGTATATAAAAACAAGAACAGTTCATATTTCAGCCTTTTTATGGAAAACTCTATTATTGTTTGGAATTTTTATATGATACATTTCCACACATTTGGAATATTGCTCCTAGAATCCTACTGAAGAAGATATTATTCAGGCACACACTCAAATGTTCTATGAGTCTTACTTGCAAAATTATTTAAAACTAATATCGAATATTGTTCGAAAGTCGATCTTCTGCGCCGATCGATTTTAGCACCGAATTTATCGATAACCAATCACTCAGCTATGCTAGTGTGTGTTGTGTCTTGACGAGGTCAGGCGCTAATGAATATCTTAAATCGGCTAACATCGCACGTCAACAATTCGTATGGCTATTTTAATATAACTTGAGTCCCTCAGCCCATCAGATCATCTGAGAACATTGATGCAGTGAGAGCTTCAATCTTGCGATCCACGCGGCGTTCTGTGCGCAAACGTGTGTCTACCCTTCGACTCTCTGTCTCTCTCTCTCTCAACCGTTCAGTGAGGCATATTCTTCACGAAGACCTTCATTGTCATCCATACAAGTTGGCGATGTTGCAGGAACTCTCCGAACGCGACTTCAATTCTCGAAAGAACGCATGTGTGGCGCTTCTCGAAAACGTTGCAGAGATCGCAATTGTTTTTTTTTTCAGCGATAAGACGCATTTTTACTTGAATGGATGCGTTAACAAACAGAAAGTCACAGTGTGGTATGCAATTTCATAAGCTGTGATTATTGGACCGGTGTTTTTTGACGAAAATGAGGTCACAGTGACAGTGAATTCAGACCGGTATGTGAATATGTTGGACTAACTTTTTTCCACGACGTGAGGACTTGGATTTAGGAGAAATTTGGTACCAACAGGACGCATCGATGGCTATTTTGAGGAAACACTTGCCGGAGCCCCTCATCTCAAGAATGGGCCATTTGGAGTGGCTGAATATAAGTCACATATATTTATGGGATCATCCATAATCAATAGTTTTGCAGTTACATCAGTTTTTTTTTTCCAAACAAAATTCTTGGAAAAGTCACTAGTCCTAATCAATAAGGATTTATTTTCATTCAGTTTTGTTGCTGGTTACGATTATTGTAAAAAAAACTTCGTTTCAATTACCATTTTTCTTGAACATAGAACTTTTTTGCTCAACACTCAGAAGAAACATTCTGCTGTTGGATTTCGAAAAGTAGTGCATACTCTGAACTACAACGATACATGAATGAATCGATCGATTTCTGCTACACGTACAAGTTCGGGGCAGTGAGGTAAAGATTTACAAACATAATGATCGGCAATTTTAAAAAAGATACAATTTTTTGCCGCCTGCAACTAACGATTGTAAATTATTTTCCATTCAGACGCCGCACTGAAAACTTTTGCATAGTACAACAAGTCTTAGTCGACTTGGAACGTTGTATCGTACATCTTTGAAGTACATTTTTCCGTATCTGTCTGTCTACCTGTCTGTCTGTCTGTCTGTCTGTCTGTCGGTCTATCTGAGCTCAGCTCAATTGTTGCGGCTTGTTTTTCTTTTGTTGTGTGTAGTTGTTTGTAAACTGTGGCCCCAGTAGGTTATTTATCGTGAATTGAGTAGTTAAATTACTCAATTTTGATGAAGCCAAGAGCGAAATTGCCAACTTATCTGTTGAAATGTATACAAATCTCTGACGCTGCAGCAAAGATAAACTACTCAATTAATTTAGTTTGATTTTCGTTTCGTTTTACGTTACAACGAAACTGAAATGAAGTTGAAGTAGTGAACCCATGGGCGTCGAGCGAAAATTCGGGACTGGGACTAAAAACTTTTGCACCCTTTTTTACATGCCGTAACAACTGCTTTGCACTCGTATAAAATGTGTGCCAATTGATACCAGCTCCTGGGTTATTTAACCACCCGTACCCCTCTCGACAGCCCTGAATGGAACTGATTGAAGTGTAAACGCTGGTCAGTCGTCGCACGAGCGGCTTTGATCTAATCGCTATTCAATAAGAGGGTTCCAAAGCAATGGCCCACTGTTGGGCGCCAAATCTTACTTATATCGATGGCACATCAATGCTCGGAAATCTTCACTTAAAATGTTATATAAATGCAATGTGGCGCAATAATTTCTGTTAACAATCATCGGGCAGACCATTCAATTGCAATTAGAGCATCGCCTAACAGAGCGCTGGGTCACTTGCACTTTAATTAAAAGACGATAAATTCAACGGCAGCCTGGTGTGGCATCCAATTCAATCCAGGACTAACTGGTGAGTTGCAAAAATTTTGCAGTCTGCCTGCTGGCTGCATGGCTGCCTTCCAGGTGAACGACAGCCGCCGAGTGGCAATTTGGAGTGATATTTATTTATTGTTTGTGCCCAAAGTGGCAGGCAGCACAATGCATCGACTACCTTGGATCGAGTGCGGCAGCTGTGGCGGCTGTTTCCATGGCAGAGGTGTTAATTTGTAGCTGCTCTTCAATCGCGCACGCTAACCTTGGTTAGGCTTTTGAGAGCCTTTGATGCTTTTGCATCGTTGGTTGCCACTAACGAACGATTTTTGTGCGATTTAATCCCATTTCATGGTGCTGCGCATGCGCAGCGGCGTCTGTGACCGCAACTAAGACTGCTGAATGCAATTTATTTGCGCTTGTTTTGCCCAAGTTGCAATCTGGAATTCAGTCTCCAACTGGATTACAGTAGAAGTCGGCTCAAGCACAATGAATACGCTCTACTCTTGTTGTTCTTGTTGCATTGTGTTGTGATTTATTAAACGCTCAGCACCCGAGGGCGTTTTGTCGCAAATTAGGTGCATTCGGCTTCTGTTAATTTTCAGATATCTTCGATGACGACCACTACGAAGTACTACATCGTCCATGAATGGCGTTAAAAAGCTAAGCGAATTCTGATAATTTATCTAAAGTTAAATGAAAGTTAATTTGTAAAGTGATTGAGTGCAAACTGGAAGTTTTTTTTGGGGTTGACAATAGTTAAACATGGAAAATAAATAAATAATAAATTAATAATAAGTAAAATTAGTTTAAAAGTTATAAAAACTGCAATATTAAAAATATCGATTTCTCAACCAAAATTAGGTAAGAATACTACTTTTAAAATAGGGAAAAATGGAATTCGTTAAAGTTTGCCCACTTTCGTATTTTTTGCATAACGTTCTTTTATGAAAAAAATTGAGATACATACGAACAAAATCTATGGATAGCTTCCAAAGTTATGATTTTTCAAAATTCGTACTATAAATCGACTTCTTTTGTTGATTTTCACCTTATACAAAGTGTATAAGTACCTCCATATTGTTGTTCAATGCAAATGCTCGACTTCGATATACCCTGTACCTTGTGTTAATTTGAACTATTTTCGTGGGCGCTACATTTTCTAGAGTTCCGATTTTGACCTTTAAGGCATATTTTATTAGGATTGACGTGAGATAAATCAGTTTGGTGTTTCTAGCTCCATAAACAACAAAAACCAGAACATATTCAGTGTGACAACTATACTACTCTTGCGGGGGAACTCTACTGAAAATAAAATGTATGAAAATGAATGAAATTCTTTTGTGCAGAACAAAAATTATGTTGGTGGGGAAGATCCCTAGTTCCCCGGTTCCTAGTTGATCCGCCAATGAAAATTGCATATATAAACTTCAAAATGGGCTATGTATGGGTTTGTATAGTTTGTGATTGACATCGATTGAGCGCAGACATGCAAAGCAGAGAGAGGGACAGAAGTCAGATGGTTGCCGCGTCGATCCGACCAAAGAAAACCACAGTTTCATCTACTGCTGGATCGCTGATGTGCTGCAATGTTTTCATATTTTATTCACGTTCATAATTCGAACCAAAAAACTTCTACAATGTTTTGGTTAACCAATAACAAACTCTACTTTGAAGTTATTACATTTTAGCTCAATTTCGGTACCGAACTGCCTTTTGTTTCTGATCTTAGGGTGCGAACATGTTAACTATATGATTTTGAGGTCGCATTATCCGACTATGAGCTCTATTTAACCCCATCGACTCCCATTCTGCTTCATCGAAATTCTGTTGAAGAGAAGCAGTTCTTTTCGGCCGTATTCCTTGATGTGAAACAAGACTTTGATCGCGTATGGCACAAGGGGCTGTTATACAAAATAAAAATGACATTATCCTGCATACAGGTCCGCTTTCTTCGATAATATTTACAGGGAAGAAGCTTCTACGTGAGACATGAAAACGCCACATCTGAGTTAAAAAGCATACAGGCAGGAGTGCCTCAAGGAAGCGTGCTGGGCCCATGATATGCCCGACTCTACATGCAATGAAGTAACTATAGCGACATATGCTGATACATCGACACAATTGCTTCAAAACAAACTGAACAAACCCCAAGACTGAATGAACAAGTGGAATATCGCAGTAAACACAGCCAAGTCAGTCCATGTCTTATTCGCACTTCGACATAATGGTAACGATCGGGCATGTTTCAATGGCGTGGTGTTTCTTAACGAAACAAAGTCAATTAGCTAGGCTTTTGGCTTGACAAAAGGCTGACTTTTAAAGACCATTTAGTGAAGAAAAGGAAGCAATTAGACCTAAAAACACGTCGTATGTATTGGCTATTAGGCCAAAAATCTAAGCTTAGTCTGGACAACAAAGTCAGACTATACAAAGCCATACTTAAGCCGGTCTGGACTTACGACATCCAGCTCTGGGGTGTGGCAGCTGTATCAATTATCGAAATTCAATACTCAGAAAATTTGATTATAGTTCCTGTATCCAACTGATTGCAAATAAATAGATAAAAAAAACAAGAAAAAACGGTAACTTCGGATGAACCGAAGCTCTAATACCATTCACACGAAACTTTAAATAGTATTGTAATACATAAAAGTTGGGGTTTAAGTAGGGGGTGGTACACGCTCACTAGTAGATGTGTATGAAGCGATGTAGTAGATGTGTAAGATGCCGCCATATCGAATTTCAAGTTGATATTGACGTTTTCCATACAAATGCATAAAAGTGAATTGTGGGTTTATATGGGACTACCTCAAAAAGTGGGCGGGACACGCCCCTTTGTATATGTATATATGAAGCGCAAGCAAATAGCAAGCTAATATTGATCTAAATGAAGGATTTTTTCATAAAAAACACAAAATTGCACGGTGGGTTTGTATGGGGGCTACCTCAAAAAGTGGGCGGGCCACGCCCAATTGTCTATGTATGTTTAGCGGCTGTCTGTTAAAAGGTACCATATCGCATTTCAACCTAATATAGACTTTAATAAAGAAGTTTTCTTACAAAAAGTCAAAAGTGGTCAGTGGGTTTGTATGGGAGCTACCCCAAATAGTGGCATGGCAGGTCAATCTTGATACTCTATTAAACTACAATAAAGAGAAGTATACTGGATAGCATAAAAATTGGTCCCAAAAAAGTGCTCAACAACATACAGACGGACGGACAGACAGACAGACGGACATGGCTAGAACGATTCGTCTCGTCGAGCTGATCAAGAATATATATACTATATGGGGTCTACGATGTCTGCTTTAATGCGTTACAAACTTTCAGACAAAGTGATAATACCATTTCACACTATGTGTGAATGGTATAAAAAAAAGTACGCCGAGGAAATTCTTATTAATACAAATCAAAAGTTATTCTTAGTCGAATCGACGACTCAAATTCGTATGTGTTACTTACACGCACTTTACACAGCTGGACGTCTGTACAATTTACTAGCTCAGCAATGAAAAATATTGGAATCAAAAGAAAAAATAACATCGTCGATTCGACGAAGTAGTAACGTCCAGCGTCAAAGCCACTGTACTATGTAGCTTTTCATTATGTATTGATTCTTTTCTTTTATTTAATAAACAAAAACCCATTGAAAATTATAAAATTCTACTAATCCAATAAAAATGTACAGCAAAAACACTTCGAAACGAATTTGAGGACTATAAAAAATTAATTATCAAAATTAACTTGACAACCTAAAAAGAGCACAGAGCATACATTACCAGACAGTAACACATTCACACATTACTTTTCTGTATAATGCAGCTCTTACAAAAAATGTCTCAATTGACTCCTTTAAGTATAGAACAAATAAAGAAGCGTAACAAATTTTTATTACAACAAGCTGCAGTCCTGTAACATCGGAGCTCCTGCTCAGCTGCTTTTCTTTAGAAAGTGCCGACATTACTATATTGTAATAAATGTCAAATGAATGCACTGAAATCGAGACAAGTACAACAGATAAGCCAACAGTCAAACAATCGAAATAGTTGAGGACAAAGCCGAATTATGAATTGAAAAATTTCAACGATTGGCGTAAACAATTTAAACGAAAATTTCAGAAAAAAAAAAAATCCATTAAATCCCTTAGAGACAAAAGCAAAGTACAAATTTTCATTGCATTGTCAGTGGGATTGTTTGTTTATTAGGTTGTCTTAAAAAAACAGATAGTTGAAATAAATGTATAGCTCTTTGATGACAATGCATGGTGGTACACTTTGAGCGGTTTGCAGTCAGTCACACGGTGAAGAGCGCAACGCATACAAATCTAATACGATTATAAATATGCGATTATTAACACACGATTGCTTTTTGACATAATTAAGACACAAGAACGGCGGCGGCGGCGGCGAACTACCAAATAAATGCATGAATGACATACAAAACCTCGTGAGTGGCTCATGAATGGCGTGGTACAGCAAATGGCAGCGCTACGGCAAATGTCAACGATTAACGGACGGGACGGACGGCAACCCGGCAGCATAAGGACATATTGCTGTTAGGATGAGTTTGTTGCCTGACATGTGGTTGTGTGACACACTTGAGCGGATTATTATTAGTTTGCAGTTCAAAATATTTTGCATAAATACATGGTTAGGTTGAATAGTTTTTTTTTGGGTAGTTTTTTTAGAGGACTTTGCGTCCAGGAATGAAAAGTATTTTTACAATACTTTGTTCAATAGTCTGAACACAATTTAAAGTGGTACAGTTGATATTATTTTATTCTGAAATCGAGTACTAGAAACCAACTGAATATTTGGGAAACTTGGAAATTGCTAGGGTATATATAGGGTTGTAGGTTGCCACAACTGCTATGTTTCGCCATTCTAATAGTGTCATAACCTATAATCCAACTATCATCGACTTCAAAAGAGTAGTTATCAGTTTTAATCTACTTCTGAAGCGCACAGAGCCAATAACACTGTGTTTGCAGAACAATATATAAAAAATCGTTTCTAATAAAATTTTAAAAATGAAAATTGTGTTTTTGTGTTATGAAAATTTTTAACAACAATTCAAGCTAAATATTTCTGCTATGTAATTGACGCATAATCCTTACTGAATTCGAAATCGAGCATGAATTGGTAATTTTCGACATCAAAATGCAGGTTGGAAACTTTGTTGGCTTGCAGGTTGCCACTTCTCTCTCTCTCTCTCTCTCTCTCTCTGTCTTTCTCTCTCTCTCTCTTTTTCGTTTGTTTATATACATATCCCAGTTTTCATGATTACTCTCTCGCTCGAATGTTTACAGTTGTCCGAATTGTGGTTTTGATGACGATTTGAAATTATTCCATACCATTTTATAAATTTGATGTTCAAGAAAATTTGCACTCATCTTTTTGCTCAGCCACTGAATTTAAATAAAGTTCAATAAATTATCATAAATATTCTAGAAAAGTTGTTTTTAATTTTGGTATTTCTACATTTTCACCAATTTTTCAAGTGATGCCAACCTGCAAGCCAAAATTTGAAGCAGTTGTTTAAAGATACTTTCGAAAATTTTTTGTATAATTTTGATTTTCTGAGAGTTTAAATGATTTCTAGCTCACGATTTTCGCTTTTTACTTACTATTTTCTATCTATGTTACGAGTATACCCGTATATCAACAATATTTTGGTTTATTGACGATTTATGCTCAAAAAAGTTATGGGGTGGCAACCTGCAAGTCAATCCATAGTTAGTACGAAAAGCTGCTGTATTTGGATAATGCGCACTCGATCTCAAATATAATTCTAAGCAATTTTTCAAACAGCTTGGATATCTATTGAAATCAGACGGAAAACGATTAGGTAAAGTTCTGAAGTTAGATGTCGCGCTGGTGCTTCTAAAAAACGAAGTGGAGTATGCTAGACTCTGAACTGACTGATGCTCTATAATAAAGTTATATTCCAAGTTACTGTTGCGGTTGTAAGGTGGTGAAGTAATACTTACAAAAATCTGCATCGTTGGGAGAGATGCTAAGTTGCAGTGAAATAATAAAATTATGTGGCATTTGCCTATTGATAAATATCGAGATATAGTACGTACCGACCTATTTTGAGACTGTAAAAATAAGATTTCTCGCCTTCTGAAAACATACTTATCCTACTTGATATTATAAACGCGAAAGTTTGTATGGATGTGTGGTTTGGATGTTTGGATGTTTCAATGTGTGGATGTTTGTTACTCTTTTACGTAAAAAATACTGAATGGATGTTAATGACACTTTTCAATAATATAGCTCATATATCAGAATAATATATAGGGTATAATTTATGAAGTTTAAATTAACACATTTATTTAATTAATTTAAAACAAACACAGCGCAAACATTTTAACCACGTCTTCTTACATTCGTAGACGATAAAAAGCTGATGGCTACAAAATCATCTAGCGATCATGTGTTTGCCTTAAATGGTCATATGTGCGGGATGATATTAGAGAGGCCTAGAGTGAAAGAAATCGTTGGCTTTTTGAAAGTTTAAATTTTAATCAATAAAATTTTTGTTAATAGAATTTGGGTTTTAATGTAATTCAAAAATAAGCATTTGTTTTTATAAAAATATGAATGTATATGCCGCTTATCTGAATAAGTTCCAAAAATTGTTCTATTACTATCCTTCATTTTAATAGCGATTTTATTACCCGAGAGGGAATGAAATCGTTTGCACTTTGTTCCACCTATTTGATTTGTTGCACATTTCTGTTAACTTTGTGAAATGTCAAAAGAAATGTTCGATCAGCTGAGGTCGAGAAATTCACCATGATTCCGGTTTTTGATATCTGTTTTCTTTATAAGGTTTATACAGCCATATATACGACAATCAGACACCGGAACGCGCCAAGAGCCAATGGAAGAGCGATTGCTAAAATTGGTGCTGGTTATTTAACTGCCGGACAAGATTTCGGCTCTAGAGTTCTTACTTGTTTAAAGCTGAAAAGAGCTATAAAATTTGCGACCACATCTCTAAACATATTTCTTAAAGGCGAAATTTTCAATATGTTTATTAACCGTGCAAATTTCTTCATTGAATCTATGGGATACTTGTTTTAAATTAAATAAATGAATTTATTTAAATTAAAATGTAATCTGCGCTGTTTTTTTTAAATGTTGGAAACTTTTAAGTCAGTCTATGCTAACATAAATGCTCAGCTCCAAATACTTTTGACATAATGGTTTATTAATAGACTCACAATACAGATTTGAAGAGCATAAAAGAACCATTCAATCTAATAAAAAAAGCAAGTGAAGCATATGCAAATTTAATGAGACAAAATAAATTAAATTTTTAATTTAAAATACATATATCCGTTTACGCTGTCAACAGTTTTCATTAGCCAAATTTGCGCATGAATGTGTTAACTATTAAATCAAAGTCCTTAACCCACGCTCCACACGAATTGTCCTCGCTGAATGTCTGCGATTAATGAATGTGGCAACCTGCATTGACCCAAAGCAATAAAATTCGCACCGCTGCTGCTGCTGCTCAGACTTGTTTGCCTATAATTACCGGACAATTGTGTCAGCCTTGCCACACCTTTTCGAATTATTGTTGCAAATTGGCAATTGAAGAACGTGAAAGGTTTTGCGCATGCGCAGATGCAGACTAAGCCTTCAAAAGCTGCAGACGCACAAACGATCCAAGTGCTTCTCTGATAGACTGAACGGTCCGGACCGGACTGGACTGGACTGGACAGGACGGGTTGAGTCGAGTAGAGTAGAGTTGAGTCGTGTCGAGTCCCTCGTTGGTGATCGTTTAGCGCAATTAGCCACAATGCATATATGTCAAATTAATAAAAACGAAAATAAAGCTGCATGTTGTTGCAACGAGTTCATCGAGCCTTATAAATTATGCAATTGAAGCGTTGATGTTCACAGAAATATACAAGAGTAAAAGTAAATCCATTGGAAGAATGAAAAATGAGCTCTTTTATTTGTAGCGAATGTAAGATGCAAGCTCGAAAGAGTTTCAATAGAGTATGACTTTACGTATGGAATGTACCCTACATTACACTGTGGGCAAAATGAATAGTTTTTGTGGCATTGAGTCACTTTTTAAAAATATTGTATTTCGTCGAGAAAGCAGTTATGTAAAGTAAATCTTCTCTTATTTGAGAGAAGAAAACTATCAAAGTAATTATGTTATGGCTAACTGACAATCCTTTACGCTCCTGATTCTGATGCTGAATTTTTTTACATGGGATTTTTTTGTTGTTCAACATCTCTTGCATGCAAAATGCAGTTGTATGGCTGGAATGTCATAGTGAACAGCTCCTTTCATTACAATTTTCATTTTTGGGAAGAGAAAATAATCATACGGTGGTAGATCAGGCGAATACGGAGAGTGGTCGATGAGACAAATTTGTTTTTTCATCAAAAATTCATTGATTTTTTTTGGTCTTGGTGCATTATTATGCCACAAAAACAGCTGCTTTCCTTTGGAATATTAGGACCACAAACAATGTAAAACTTCTAAATAACAATCTTCATTGACAGTTTGACTTACTGGTACAAATTCCTTATGAACAATAACCCTTGGAATCATAGAAAGTTATCAACATTGTTTTGATTCTTGACTTCTGAAAACGCAATTATTTAGGTTTTGGCTCGTCTTTTGACTTCCATTCTGCAGATTGTCGCTTAGTTTCAGGAGCATATTTGAAACACCATGTTTCATCACCAACTATGATCGAATCAAGAAAATCTGGATCGTTTTCAGCTGTTGAAATGACGTCTTTGCAAGGCTCTACTCGAGCTATTTTTTTATCAGCATTTAACTGATGTGGAACAAAACGTGCACACACCTTTCTTTTATCCAAATCTTCACTTAATATTTTGTAAATTGTACAGTTAGATGAATTTAATTCTTCTTTCAACATTCTCACAGTGAAATTTACATCGATAGCGATTATTTCACTTACTTTTTTTATGATTCGAGTCGTCCCGGTCTTGGATCATCATTTAACTCATCACGACCGTTTTTAAAACTGCTGTTATTAAAACGTGTTCCATTTTGTAACCTCTCAAACGATTTGCATAAACTTAGCTGCTTTCGAAAGAAGAAAAATTTACCTTTCTAACATTGGCAACTTTTAATAGATGGCGCTACGTGTTCTATGATTTAAATTAAAAGTTCGGTTATTTTTAGATCACAAACCTTGTATTGTATGTGGAAGAGCTGATATATTCAATACATATATATTTAATCAGTTATATAAATTATGTGTATCTGAAGAGTCGTGTATACCTTTCATTTAAAATATGTCCTCGTGTTAACTGCGAGTAAGTTAAAACAACTGTAAACTATCGAAAACTTCTAATAAGAAACACTCTAGTTAAACCGGGTTTAACTGAACTCCAAAAATATTGCATACTGTGAAACTAGTCATCGTAAACTAGTACTCGTATTGCTTCATTTGAATGCTAAGTAGTATTTATTTGACAAAGGGATTAAAATTCGCAAATAGTTTATGCTCTGACCAATTTGTAACTGTACAATTTACAAAATATTAAGTGAAATTTTGTTTGTTTGTTTTATTTCCTATCTTATTATTAATTTTTTAAACGAGTCTTAAAAGACGTTAATACCATATGCGTGTCTATTGAATGTATTCGGGTGTATGTGCGACATTACCAAGTGTTACTTAGTAAGTCCATAAATTGTGATAATATAGTAATAGTAATTAATTTCTTTTAATTGATTTACCATATTTGCTTCCAAATTTTGATTTCTACAAACTATTTTATAAAATTTGCTTATAAATTATTGGGGCAAAACAAAGCTTACTATAACCATAAGTTTTTTTTTTTATTTTTAAGATCAGTTGCCTGTTATGATATTTCAAGTTGCTCTTTTAGTACAAAGAGATGCTATACCGTGAGGTATATTGTCTCAGTCATATTTTAGGACGGACATGGTACCACCTTAACCATCCACTTCTGTTAACGACAAAAACGTCGAAAAAGTAATGGAAATTGTGCTCGAAAATCGTCGTGTTGGCATTAGAAAGATAGCAGAGACACTCAACATCTCTTATGGATCGACACAACATATTTTGGTTTATGAAACACGTCGCCGCCAGACTCGTACCAAAAAACCTGAATTTTTTGCACATTCCAGCTTAATTGTGGCGGAGTTTTTGGCCAAACATGAAACCAAAGTCATTACACGGTAGCGTTCGTTGACATCGGTCAACACATCATTAGCAGTATTGGATATCAGATACATTTCCTTTGAGTTATCTGTACCCTACAATTGTGAAAGAACAATGAACAACATTTCTTATACTTCTTAAAAAATATCAAACTGACCGCTTTGGCGTAGCATTCAAAGTATTGAACAGTATCCTCCGTCGAACTGCAGACCTTAAGACGTTGGCAGGCATCATCGGCGCTTGTATCAATCTCCTTGCGATGTTTAAGCGTATCCTTGTCGACCACGGCACGTTTGTTAGTGGCATCTGTCTCGCATCGTGCATAATACTTTTCGTAAGTTGCCGTGATGTCGTTCAGTATGGGAATATAGCACATTGGCGCCCAAATAGGGGGGCAAATCCGCATTTTCGATTAAATTTTTGTGGAGTATAATTTAAAATATGTGTACTATCGATGGAATCGCTTGAATGCTTTTCACTTGGCTTCAGTTTTTTTGTTATTTTCATTTAATTAATATTTTCAATGTATTTTATTTGTTGAATGATAAGCAGTGAAGCAAATCTTATCGCTCGAGCATGTTTCAGTTGATTTTTAGTTGTAAATCCAAAGGTTTAGCGCTCCACATAGAAATGTATTACGGAGACGTAATGTGGGCGGAAGCTTCATGACTCCCATTGCTAAACTGTCCACTTTTCAATGACTTCACCGGGCACTGAAACAAGCAAATTTTAGTAGAGCGCCAGCTGCTCCTGACATACAAGTTAAAAGTAAAATGAAGTTTTAAACCTCCCCGTTTAGTGGTAATATGTTATGGATACAAAATTGATATTAGCGATGGCATGGAACACGATAAAAAGTGAGCGAAACAGCCACTAGTAGATGTGTATGAAGCGATGTAGTATATGTGTGAGATGCCGCCATATCAAATTTCAAGTTGATATTGACGTTCTCCATACAAATGCATAAAAGTGAGCTATGGGTTTATATGGGAATACCTCAAAAAAAGTGTGGGACACGCCCATTTGTATATATTTAATGAAGCGGTTGTCCACTAAAATCCACCAAATCAAATTTCAAGCTAATATTGATTTAAATGAAGAATTTTTGTATAAAAAACACAAAATTGCACGGTGGATTTGTATGGGAGCTACCCCAAAAAGTGGGCTGGCCACGCCCATTAGTCTATATATGATAAGCGGCTGTCTATAAAATGGCACCGTATTGCATTTCAACCTAATATTGACTTTACTAAAGAAGTTTTCTTACAAAAAGTCAAAATGGGGCAGTAGGTTTGTAGTTATGTACGATATTTTTCCACGCCTTGTCCAGTAGTATTTCCACTATTATACTTATAAGAACATTTCACATTAAGAAATATTTTATACATATTTTGTATCAATGCGAAGAGAAAATACTAACAATAGAGAGAATACTAACCGCAGATGCACATGCTTCCAAGTCAGCTACAAGTGCTCATCAGTCAACTTACATATATAAAAGACAATTACTTTTCAGTTGTCCAAGCAAGATCATTCAGATTACTCAGAAAAAGTTAAATGCGACTTGCTTGTTCTGTATCCTTAACATATTTCCCATTATTAAATAATTACGTCTGCATATAGTGAAGCTACTCGATTATGTCACAATTTTTCGATGTTTTTATACATTACACAGATCAAATTCCAATCAAATTTGGCTTCTATTATAAAAATGTTCATAATTTACTATAAAAGAAAATGAAATATTAAACTAAATAAAGGATTCACTGAATAGCATCATTAATATTAATTTTAAAATTTATGTTTTAAAACAGACAGACACAGACAGACGACAAAAAGAACACGTGTATCTACTGAATGAAATCGAATGCTTCTGTTCAGGTTCATTCAGATGAACTTAAGAACAAGGCAGCAAGATGTTTCCATTTAAACGAAAAAAAAAAACATAGTAAAATTGAATAAGGCGTTAAATCCTGGAAAATATTTGACACCATGCTAAACAGCGGCTAACATGTAAGACATGTAAGGACAATAAAGGACACTATTACTTTGGCAACTGCCGCAGGAGCAGCCGAAATATGATTCCCAATTTATAAACAATCATGCTTCAAACGAAATCGATTGCTTGCTATGCTTTCTGCATCATTAAATTTCATAAATTCATACATACGAGCTGTAAGGATCTATAGATACTTTATATGTATTTACAAATCAACTAATGCTGCCGCTGAAGCTGCCGCCATTTAATTGTCCTTTTAAGCGAGAGATAGAAAGTGAAATCACAATTGTTCTGCGCGCTGCCGGATTCATTAATAAAACGTTTAATAGTCTTTAGCGGTGTGTGTGTGTGTGTGTGTGTGTGATAGTCCTTTAATTTATTGTATATGTGTGTATATGTATATATATATATATATATATATGTATCTGTGTATCTGTGAGTCCTTGTTGAGCTCTCCCTTTTGACGTGGCGTAAAAATTTTCACGCTTCGTTGCATTGAAATTCATTTGAAAATGATTTTTATTTCACTACGAGTATCTATCCGAACAATATAATATAAAATGAAGTGAAGTTAATTTATTAGACATTTTGTTGTTGTGTTGTGTGCCAAATGGGCGAAGTACTATGAGCGACTGACTGACTCTATTGAAGGACATTTGCTGCTGCTGCAAGAGTCTATTAAATGCGTGTTTCTCATTGTCCTGCTGAAGTGGTTGTCCGTCTGTCTGTCTGTCTGTCTGTCTGCCTGAAATCCTTCTCTTATTGAAGTGGTTGTTATTTGTTGTTTGTCTGCTCGATTATTGAAATTGATCGCAACAGCTTTAGTCACATATCCTTTGCTATTGTTGTTGTAGTTGCTGTTGCTCCTGTCGTGATCTGCGACTTTTGCTATACAAATGAAATTTGTAATACCCTTCATAGATTGTTTAAAAAGGGTTTATCAGTTTGTTCGAGAGTTTATAATGCATTGAAAGAGACATCGAATAATCTACAATGTATGGCTTGTGATCAAAAAGTATCCTGAAGTTATTAATTGAATAAAAATAGTTTAATTATTCCTCGGTATTTATTTTGTTCCCTCAAAAGTAGTTCCCATTAGATTCAATACACACTTTCCAAAGCATCTTTCAATCTTCAAAACCGTTTTCATGGACCAATTTTTGAGAGTCGGCAAAATCTCTTATATTTCATCAATCTTCTCAAAAATGCTTCTTGAGCCGTGTGAATAGGCAAAACTCAACCGGAGCAATGTCAGATGAATATGGAGCCTGTGGAACGATATTAACATTGTTTGTAGTCAAATAGTTGCGGTCATGTTGCTAATTTATCTATAATCCTGCTCAAGATGCGCTTTAACTCATCTCATGCCTAACTCATCGTGATCTTGCTGATACTCTTTCGATACTTTTCCAACACAATTCGCTTCACATTTTGGACATTTTTGTCGACTGAAAAGAACGAGGCAAGTCATCAACTACACAGCGATCCAGTTTGAAATCTTTGTACCACTCGCACGCCAGAGTTAACGACATTCAATAAACTAATAAAGAAGAAGTATAGGTACATCCTATCAAGGGTCACTGAGAAACACTGCATATCTTTAGTTTGAGTTCCATTTTTATATGGTAAATCAATGTTCTTTATATCTAGCTGTCTTCAAAACTCTGAAACAGTTTACAAACCCTAATGCATTAAAGGCTCAGTTGGCCCAAATAAGAGACATAAAAAAAAGTAGAACCCGACCTCTAGACTAACCGCAGTCTTACCGGACACATGGCGAAAGGTACTTATGCAGAAAAATTTGAAAACTCTTTCAATGATTGTTAAAACAACAGAAAAGGAGGTAGCCGAAACATTCTGTTGCTCAGCCCTTGTTCCAGTGAGAATGGTAACGTTGGAAAAATATGAGTTGGGGTCCCAAGCGGAGCTAATCTGAACATTTTCTATAGACACTTTTAAATCTATATTTCCATAAATTTACAACATTGCTTCAGAATGAATCCCTTTAGGTTAGCTGTGCAATTATTTTTTTTTTACCAAAGGGTGACTAGCATTATGTCGATTCTGCATCAGACCGTGCGATCCAGACATGAGCCTTCCAAGTGACTCGTTCAACGTATTTTTCGGTGTTAGCTATCGACAAGACCTTGTGAACACGTAAGTCAGTAGCGCAGGCCATACAACCAATTATCCCGCGCCAGCACTTAAGGAACATATATCTGTGGTCCGGAAATGGTTTTGGTATAGGAAACTTTCTTCTTATCTAAGCTGGAGATGAAAAATTTGGAATGGATTATTAGTAGTTAATATCGACTTCCATAATATGTATTATAATTCTAACAATCGGATCGGATGTATAGATATATTTAGTCCCTGTACAAATCTGTGCTTTAAATAGGATGTCTGATGTATGTCACTTTCTCATTTTAGAAGCAGAAAACTTCGAATGTAATCTGATCAAGATCGAAACGCTATATCTGTACTCCAGATCAAGCATAAATACCAAATATAGAACATTGTGTTAATAGTAGATTAGATTGAGTTAATAGTAGTTAATAATAGTATTTTAAAGGGTATTAAAATGTCGGTTCTACCAAAAAGTTAACATTTTTCATTGAATTATTTTATTTTATTTTTTGTCGAGATCTGTCCTTTTAATTTCTGTTAATTGTGAAAATATTTATACTCATTTGTGTGTGCTGTGCGTATTTTGCACCTTTTGATAGCTACTTCACCCCTCGCTCAACTGCTGCTTCTATTGCTAATTTAACGAAGGCAGTCCAGCAGCATCCACATCCCTATTTGTTCTACAGTCGTTTATTGTACGAGTTTGTGTACTCGTATCTGTGAGATACGGCGTTATTACATCGAAAGTCATTAGGGGTTACTAAAGTGGCGATGAATTTTCAAATTTCTGCTTGATTTATAATGGTTTCTCGGTTGAATTTAATTTAAATTAACATTAAAATTTATTGAGCGCTTAAACTGAGGGTTGTCTGCAGACACGTCTGGCTGCCAAGTCTTGGCGACGCTTCATAGGAAATTGAGCATGACTTGCCGTGCGTCTTTTGCGATATTTCGTGAACGATAAGCAAAATAGTCTGTCTACGTCTGATTAAGCTAAGTAAATTTAATGCTATGCTGGTGAAGTTTTAACTAAAAGTTAGTGGGAAATGTGGGCGTCTGTGAATGGCTACTTGTCTCCTACTAGAATTTCATACATCAGGCGTCATCTATGTATGCCACGCCTGATGTGCGATGATTTATTAGTGCGGTCAAAACATGTGTTGGATATGACAGCTAACTACTTACAGCATCTGTAAGAACGACACCATCGGTTTTTTGTCTTACTCCTACCAGTCAGTTCAGCTCAGCTCAGCTCAGCTCAGTTTGTCAGCCACCGGTTTGCCTTGGATCGCACCGCGTGTGTTCGCCTGGAACGCTCACTGAATCGTCTTCATGGAATTATGTTGTTGCGGTTGCGCCCAACTTGTCTGCCACTAACGATCCTTGCAGCGGCAATCAGTCTATGCGATACTTCGAGCATCGTATTTCCTGTAAACGTTCGAGTGCGTGTGGGAATTTCCGTGTCTCGTCGCATTTCGTTGCGCTGTGTAATTGGAGCGCCGCTCTTTGCAAGTAAGCGCCGCCGCCGCTGCCGCATTGTCTTATACGCACAATCGAGCCGAGTGCTAAATGTTCCACGTACACACACTCAATTTTATTTTTGGTATGTAGTCTATCATTAAAAATTAACACAAACAATTAATAAAATATCGAGCTAATGGAATTCTTTTCGCATTTCATATATACATATATTATAGATACTTGTATATGGAGCGCAGGATGCGCATAGCAGCTGCATGAAGGATATTTGTTGTTGTTGTCGGAGTCAATTAAGTTGGCATTATACTTGTATATATACAATATTAAATACCTATGTACGCCATTTTTTTAAATTTTTCCTCATTGAATGAAGTTTTGCTATTGGTCTTCTTCAGAATTTATGTATTCAATCTAAATATTTATACTTATCTATAAGATATAAACAAAAGACTAAAAATGAAGTAACAAATATTAAACTAACATTAAATGGAACAACCTCTGCTTATTCCCATTTCGAAAAACGTCTTCATCAAGCGCTTTAAGCTCCAATTAGTTTCACTCCTTTCAATTTGAAACTTTTAGATCCATATTACATTTTTTATATTCGGCATTTACCTATCTACCAACCCAAAGACTTTCGATTTGGGTTTAAGCTGTTTATGTAATAGTCTTCGCCAGAACACATTTTCAAAGATGTTTTAGTTTTTCGGCTTGTGTGTTTTCCGGCTGTACACTTTTCCTTTCCAGAAATGAAAATAGGCTGCCTTCAAACTTATTTAATGCTATTAAATTTTGAGTTTGTAAAGTGGAGATGAAGAGTAACAGGTTTATGAAATACGCTTCACACGCATTCCACCAAAGTCTCTTATCGAAAACTTATTATCTTCAATAACTGAAAAAAATGAATATAGAACAGAATATGTCACAATACTATAAAATGTCTATATCGAGTTCCAGTGTGTCTCCAAATTATTCTATGTAAATTGAATCAGATGACAGTGTTTGCACTTCATTTATGACAGCTGTGATGTTTTCAGATTCTGTAAAGATTCACCAAATATCAATTTTTGACACAAACTACTGCTTATGAGTGCATGAAGCCAACGATTTCTTGCTGTTAGTTTTAACAAATCCTTGGAACGAACGTTTTTTTTTTTTACAAACTTTGCAAAATATTTGTTTTTTGTCCTGATGAGCGATAATAATGTATTTTATGAAGATCGTGCTCGACCGATCTATTTATGGCCAACTGCTTTGAATGTACTCCAACAGAAGATTAAAAAAGTCGCATGATAAAGCATCACCCTGACTCAAAACATCTCTTGGCGATGCTTTGTGTGTACGATAGCTCTTCGCCACCAGTCTTAAATAACTCAGCTGGCAACTCATAGAAGCCTGTCGCTTTGTTAGTTTTCGGATTTGTAATTACTGAGTCGACCTCGTTGAGTCGGATGACTCTACAACAGAGCCATCATCAATGGCATTGTATGCTTCATCACCCACAAGTATATTATACAAGTGACTTCTTCATAGTCTCTGTGAGTGCTGTGCATCTGTAACCAGATTTTTATTTTCGTTCTTGGAGAAAGAAACTTCACGTTTAATTCCTTCGGTCAGACGTTTGGCCTTTTGAGATCCGTTTCTATCACATAACATCTCAACAAAGCTCTTTCTTGCTACTTTTTCTTTCGTCTGAAAAAGCGTTTCTCCTCTCTTCGTTTCCCGTGATATCGATCTTAAACAGCTCGCGTTGCGACCGACTATAGAGTTCTTCTTATTCTTCCTCTACCGTAGCTTGGAGTCACTCCATACCATACTAAGAGTGCGTTAAAATTCTGGTGTAACCAATTATCTCCTCGGCAGCCTCATCCATGAAGAGAGAGAGAGAGAGAGAGAGAGACATGTGTCTCACGATCGATGGGTTCGTTCCGTCGATCACATCATTATCAATTTGATTACGTGTACTTTGTTCGGGTTTAAGCCAAGTAGCATTGTGTGTGGTTAACTTGTGGAAATCTGGTGCCATGTTCCGACCTGCTTCGAAGTCGATTATCTGCTCTCCATTACTGGAGGCAAATCACAGAGGCTATGTTTCCTATTAGCCACGAAACTGCATCCAAATTCGTACTACCTCGCTTGGTAACTATAATAGAAGCACTTTTTGAGCATTACTCCCCTATCCATCACATTCCTTATATTGCGGTGTTGTTAGCCCTGTATACAATAACTACGACTTTTAAATGGAACTATTTATACACTGTGTATATGTATGTAGCTTGATAAATTTAGTTTTTTGAGCTGCCAAAATGTGTGTAACATAGCAAAGAAAGCATCGGAGACCCCATAAAGTATATAAATTTCTGATCAGTGCTATAAGAAGAGTCGATATAGCCATTTCCGTCCGTCCGTCCGTCCGGCCCCATTTATATGTAAAAGAAAACGTTTCCGTCTAGAAAAAACTTAGACAAACAGTGCAACAAATTTATCTGTCTTCATAAGCGAAATCAAGCCCATCTTTCATTGGATACAGCTTTTCTGTATGACAATTTATTTAAATTTTTCAATTTAATATCTATTCTTATAAACAGGATAATAATATTCGCAATTTAGACACATTTTTAAGTACGATAACTAGATAGCAAACGGATTCAATCGACTGCAATTTCGGTTTTATTACTTTTTTTGTATAACTTAAAGTCTTGCCCCATTAGATATTTTTTACACAAAAAAGGAAAGTAAGAAGCTTCACACAACAGAACCGTATATGCCTATACATATGAATATGTATGTGAAATAGATTCGAAATTTTAATCAATTTTTGTTCAGTTTGTTGCCATTTTCAGATGAAATTTCTATATTTTTGACATTATTTTCAATATAAGAAAATATGACTATATGTTCGTTTGAAGTGGGCGTTACCGATATGAATATAGCTCATATATTTCTTGCGATATCTCTATCTTCGCTAGTTATGCGCCTCCGTTCGTTACGAGAGAGATATAAAGAGAAAGAGAGAGAGAGAGAAAGGAAGAAAGAGATAGAGAAAGGGAAAGAGAGTGAGAGTGAGAGACAAAGAATTGAACTTCTTCATCGTCGTTTCATATGAATATCCGTTCGTTTTTTGCGAGAGAAAGAGGGAGAGAGAGAGTGAGAGTGAGAGATTTACAAAATAAATATTAGGTGTCTTCATATATTCTTTATATGATCTACAATATATATTCCAAACTTTCCGACAAAATGAAAACATCCACATCAAATGAAATTTCAGTTTATCCAAAGACAATGCTTTTATAGTTTTTTTTTTTTTGTGTAGCCTATAATCAAAAATTATTACAATCAATTAATAAAACATTGAACCAATATAACTCCATTAATATTTTCTTCGGAAAGCGCACAGCAGCTGTGTGAAGTGATTTCTGCCCTCTCTCTCCATCGTTCTCAAAGCCAATTAAGTAGCCATTATTAACGCCATTTTGTTACTTTCTAATGTTCCAATGAATACAATCAAATAATCAAATTTTCGCTAGTTTTTTCAGATACTTTTCTGTATATATATCATATAGTATATATATGTACACAATTTCGCAATTATGTATATTGTTCTCCAACAACAACATCAACAATTCATGCATCCAATAGTTAAGCTGAAAGGGAACCTATCGAGATTTTAATCATCGTCAACGCACATTTCCCGCTGTGCGCACAGTTAACTGCGAACAAAGCGAACATTATTCGAATGTCAGCCACTATTATTTGGATTATTTGGACATTTGAATGTTAACAGCAGCCGTGGCCATTTCAACAGCGATGTGAATTATAAAGGATAATTTCATTATAATAATGGCATTTTTCGGAATTTTGGCATTTGACCAGTCGCGCACGCATTCAGTCTGCCAGCATACTTGATGCATTCGCGTGTGATTTTGTTGTCAGATACATTTGTAGATTGTTTTTATTGTCGATGTTCAGCTGAACATTAGCGCCATTTGCATTTCCATTTATTGTATCTATGCCTTTGACTATTAAGCGTTCAATCGTTTCAATTTGAATATGGCGTCGTGAAATAACAATAAATTCTGCCATATCGTTTTTATTCATTTTGTTCGTTGAGATGCTTTGATGTAGGCAAATTAAATGGAGTTGACAGTTATTCATACATACATAGAAGTATATATAGTATATAGTATAGAGAGGAAGAGAGGGTAACATTAATGGCGAATTTGTAGAAGAGTTTTTAAACTACAATGATTGCATTTCTGAACGGATTTAATGCCGTGTCTCTAGTTATACATGCTTTAAATTTATTTTAATAATGTATGAGTGGGTTGAGGTGGATATATTTAATGTTTTAATTGATAGTCATGTGTGTTTCTCAGCCATCACATGTAAAAAATCTGGTTTCTTGAGTTCGAATTGTTGGAGACACAGCACGGTATCCATATATAGCTCGGTCAAGATTTGAAATATTGGTCATATTTCCAATGAGTTTGTGAAATACAATTTCAAAAACAAGTTTTCAAATTATAGTTCATAAAAAAAAAAAAAATTAGGAGTCCGACTCAAAAATCACCCATTTGATGATTTTTCATGGATTACATCATCAGTCAAATGAACAAAATCAATAAATTGACTAAATTTATATGGAACCGCCTAAAGGGTACCCCGTTTCTAATATAAAAGTATAATCCGAATCAGTTCATGCCAGCATTGTCGCTTTACATACATAAAGAAGATTCCGCTGAATTACGAACATCCTCCTTTTTTCAAAGTCCGTTAATAAATATTCTCTGGATATTTTCGGTTGATAAGAATACGATTTTTTATATTATGCACAAATTGTTTATGTTAGCTTTAACAATAGATAACTTCTTTCAACTTTGACGCAACCGAAGCTAATATATTCTTCCCACTTGCTCTTCGGTCGACGCTGAAGTTTACTTCAATTTTAACATTTTTAAATATTAGATTTATCAATTTTGAATGTAGTAAAATTTATTCATATACTAGTACATATACCAGTATATTTGACATAATTTTCCGTTTTATTGCGTTTGTCGATTGGATATAGTGTTGTGCATAATTTTGTTGCGCATGTAATAATTAGAAATTATAATTTCGATCAAATGGGTGTTGAATCCTCTGCAATAATAGCCAGCTGTCAAGCAGTTAAAGCCTCAAAAATTTGCTGATATAAGTGTACAATTGTTTAAATATCAATATTATTAATTGAACTCACCCTTTTTATGTAGTTTAAATCATTTCAAATCAATTACTACTATTTCAACATTAAATACACAGGTCTACAAATACCGATGTCGTATCAGTTGTAGGATAGCTGAGGATCATTTCCGAAGTAATTTGCTGCGTAGAATCCGAATCCGAATCGGAATCACGTCAGGATTTTGAGATATTTGTGGTTATGTACCGAAATGACGTCGAAGGGATATATATCGTAACTTCGAATAGCCATAACTAAAAAAAATCTCTTCAACTCTTAAATTAAATGGTAAGTGTGGTACTAAATGATGTAACTGGAGAGACAGACCACAAAAATTTGTGCACCCTGTACATAACCTCAAAAGTAGGTAAGAACGCCGTTTTTCGAGTACATAACCTCAAATATCTCAAAATCCTGTTGTGATGGGCCAATTCTGACCCCGGATTCGAATTCTACGCAGCTAATTACTTCGAAAATAACTTTAAGTTTAGTTTTCCAACAACAAAACATGTTGACCTGTGTAATTGCTTTAATTCAAACATGTTCGATACAACAAAATAAATTGAAAAAGTTTTTCAATGAAAGCTTCACCTTTTAGTGGCTTCATCACGGCCATTCTGGCTATAATATATCTCCATATCAACATTTAATCCAAAATATCTAAGTTTGAGGGCGTAGGACGCACACAAATGAACAGACAGACGGTCATGGTTTGATCGTCTCGTCGTACTGATCATTAAAATTTAATAAAAACGTTATGCGGTCTCCAATGCTTCCGTTAAGGCGTTGAAAATATTCGAACTAATTTATATTACTATTCACACTCTATGTGAAGAGTATAAAAATATATTATTCACCAATTTTTTCCAAATACTATATAGCCTATGATCTTTCCTTGATCGATAGATACATACTGTAAAAATGTTATATCGATAGGTCCAACAGATTGGGGACCTATAAAGAACATACATACATGTGTATATTCATAAAGGGTGTTCCATTGGGATGTGTGGTACTTTGTTAACGGCGTACATATGAATCATCTCCAAACAATTTCTATTTCAAAAAAGGCGAAAGGTTGTTTAAAAAAAAAAATGTTCAATACATTAAAAGGATTTTGAACAGATTTGATGCTATACTTTCTAGTGAATGTGTTAAGGTCGTATACGAATTCAGTGAGTACTACACCGTAGAGGTATATGTGTTGAACTTTGAAGCGATTCTTAACACGCGACTCGCTGTGTAATCAATTTCACGAATTAGATGACAGACAAAAACAGTAATACGAACTTATGCCTATAGTTAACTCCAATTTTGGCTGGTTTAAATCGAGTTTAAAATTTGATATAAATAGTGACTGTGAAACTAAAAACTGATACTCTAGATTAACACTGAGTGGATAAATGGCTTTAGGTCAGAGAGACTTTTTCTTTCAGTGAGACACACGGAGACGGAGAGATATGGCTATTTCGACTAAATTATCGAGCTGATCGCGAATATATACATACTTTATGTGGTCTCCGTGTACGGTCTAAAAATAGGATCCAATAGCAGCAGAAAGAAGCTGTACTCTCAAAAAGTTAAACTATTTTATGAAATGTGTCATGCGACGCTCTGATCATGTGATTCTAGATTATCAAAATTTTGATTAAATCAGACAACGGAAAGAATTTGTAGTTACACAATGTTCAATTTGAATACAGCATTCATAGATATTAATGAAAGAATTCTTTCAATTGCTTACAAATAAAGCGATTTGCTTTTGAACGCCAATGGATTTAGAACACATGTGTCTCTCCATTAACTCTTCCCAAAAATTACAATACTAAATATATAAGCATGTAACGCTTAATTAACAAAATAAACTGAGCTAGTAGTACTTGGGCAGACACTAATATGATCCATATTAATGATGCGTGCAGTGCCAAGTACACGAAACGGAAGGATGAAACGCTATACGCAAGGGCTACTGAAATTCAACACTCATATACAGAAATCAGACTCAAAATGAGTTGCAGTAGCCAAAAGCTGCATGCAATGTGTGACAAGTGTCCACCTCTGGCGCCAGTTTTGGAAACGCTTGAACGCGAAGGTGTCGAAAAACTCAAATATTTAGAGATGGGCGAATAGAGTGCGGCGAATAGAAGCGGCACAGTGTTGAGCATCGAATTACTTAGTGAGATTTCAAGCATGCCGCATGCATAATTCAAAATAATAATTACTATTTTATTTGTAACTAATCATGGCGATACTTCTATAAATATATATTGTAAGAAAAACTTGACACTGATAAGACGACAACGAGTCAACAAATTCAATTCAATTTTCCGAAAACAAAACGAAACTTATCAGACCACTAATTGTCATTAATACGAGCGTTCGAAAGTTATAGAATGAAATACTATAAATCTTGCGCTGACAGTTGTCGCTTTTGCACTTCAGCTATGAAATTTTTTTTTTTTTTTTTTAGAAGAACTATGAGCTGAGAAAATGAAAATCTATAGCCAGAAGATTGGATCGCAGCCGCAGGGAACTCAGCATCAACTGAGGTTATCAGAATGCTGGAAAATCGACAGCGTTCAATGCTGCAATCAAGAAATAATTATGAGATAAGCATTATACTCGTACGTCTATGTGCTATGAGCTGATTTAACAGCTTTCCAAGTCATTTTTCAACACGCTTAGCCCGGCTGAATGCTCACTCGCCGCTGCTCAAGTCAAGTTGATGTGCAGCGACGGTGGCGTTCTATGGTTGTGGGGGGATAGAGGGAGACTGGGACAGCGTTTTATTGTTAATCGTTCGTAGTCAAGTCAAGCGTTATGCCTGCTGATATGATGTCGTCTTAGTTGCAATGGATGAAGTCTCAACATCAATTATACATTAGTCTATGAGAGGAGTCTAGCAGCTGATAAGCATTGCCACCAACTAACAACTCTCGCTTTGACTTCTAATAAGATTATTGTTTAGTCTTGTATTGGCGCGTTGACATGACATGATGTTATCCTGCTAATGTCGCAAGATAAGCGTATAAACTAAAGTACTTAAATGTTCTGGCTGAGCAATTACAAGCCGAAATGTTTTAATTTTGTTTGAGATAAGACAATCGTTTTAGTTGCGCGAAGGAGTTGAGTGTACTCTGGAGAGTTTTGTTTATAGAAATTACTTTTATTGATAATTGTTTAAATGCATTTATTTTTTTATTATTATTTTTTTTTTTTTTGGTGTTTACGTTAAATCTATCTGTAAAGGTCAAGTTAAGAGTTTGTTGAACTTGATAGTAGATACTACAAGACAGGATGTATGTAATACACTTGGAAAAATAATTGTATTCATAGAAGATATTTTTTTAACAAACCAGATCTAAAGTGAAACTACACCACAAAATGAAATGTGATTTTTTAGCAGGTAAGTTTTATTTAATGTGGCAAAACTCAAAAAATTAATCGTTTATCGAAAAGCCAATTGCATATTTTCATACAAAACTGTTTGATTAATCGTAAAATTGAACGGTTTTTTGTTTGCTAAAGTATCAAATGGTTAAAAAACCTCCTCTTTACAGAGTATCATTTGGGTTATTAGTGATTCCAGAGGTCACTGGGATAAAGCCGCTCCAGTCTCCTACGGCAAGAATTCGTTGCTAACGCCACAGCCAAGAGATTTACGTTAGCTTTAAGGCACTCATGTATTATTACATTGTGGACGTACCACGGCGCAGCAGTAATTGTCCGGAGGACTCTGTTGTGAGGAACTTGCATTTTCTTGACATTGGAGGGTGCCGCAGTGCTCCAGAGTGGCAGCTCGTAAGTTCAGGAAGGAGCAATAATTGGCCGATAAACAGTCAACTTAATAGTCAAAGTAAGCTTGCTCGGCAGTCCGATTAGCCAGTTCAGCTTTCGTAGTTTAGTTACACAGGCAGCTATTTTTTTTTCGGAAATGCACGCGTCATGTGTGCCGCCGATCCCGCTACATACCCGGGTAACGAACAATGTTTACGTGAGATATAACCGGAGCGCAAAAGTGCAGTGCTGGGACTTGCTACTATTAACGGTCACATTCCAACAATTGGCTCATCTGCTGAAGCTATCTAGGAAGTCCACGAGAGCTTCGCAGCCTCACTACGGCTGAATGTGCTTGATATGAAAACAGTGTCTTCTGCGTTGGTAGCCAGTATTGTGTTGGTTGCAACTGGATCCGGCATATCTGCAGTATACATTGTGTACCGGAGAAGTCCAAGGTCACTTATCTAAACCCGTATGCAGCGAATGTCCGATCGATCATCTCGAACTTCTACCATAAATTGGCGTTGAAGCTGGTACGACCTATGTTAATGAGTCGCTTGGAGGAGAGACTTAATCCTTCATACCAGATACGATTGAATGCTTGTTGAATATTCAAAAGGACAACATCAACGGACCCATAACCTGGAGAAATTTCTGTGGGGATACTTGAAATCGTTTGTCTATGCACACAAACCAGCATGTGTGCATATGTGAAGCTTGCGTCCATCAGAGTACACTATATCGAAATTCAAGTTGATGTTGACTGCAAAAATGAAGTTATTTTTCAAATTTACTCTCTTAACTAAGTAAAAATTGATAAATATTAATCACAATTCAAAAGTGACCATAGACAGCCCCAGCCAAAATAAATTGAAAATTTTTGTACGTGTTTACACAACAATGGGTTCCCGCAAACTGCATCGACAAATTTTGAGGCTTATATGGCTTAGGAGTTTTTGAGTTTTCAGGAATACCATTATGGTTACAAATACTTATTTTTTGTTTGAAACAAAGCCCTTAGTCGAGGTCTTGTAACAGATGCTTGAAACAGAACTTCATAAGAGGCCTCAACGAGGCATCTTAAGCACGATAAATGATCGAAATTTTCAGACAAATGGTCGTAATCATAAATCCGACTTCAAAATAACAAATTTGTCATACCACATTCTTATGCTAAATTAAGGAGTTTGATGATTTACTCGTGGATACTAACATCAGACTTTAACCAAATTTATACGGGACCAGCACTTTCTAATAAAAAAGGAATTCCGAAGAATTGTGAAATTCCTCCTTTTTCGAAGTCGAAGTCATTACATGCTATGCAGAGGTGGGTTCTTGTCACTTCGTCACTTTGTTACAAAATTATTTCCATCTAAAAACTTACTTTCCTAAGTGTAGTACACACTGCCAGCCAGATGCTCATTTGCCAACAACTGAATGTTCCACTACAATATTTAGTTGCTCAAAACAAACTCAATGTGAACAATAGCATCCCTGCTCGCATTTTAATTGTTGTTGCGCCTTTTGTACACCGTATGGATTGAAGCGCCTTCGCAGGCTGTAAGACAATGCCCGGCCATTGTTAGACACTTGAAGTAGATGCATATATGTACATAGTATTGCCATGTAACTTTGTAGCAACTCTGCTCGCTCACGCGGTGTGTCTTGAGGTGTTCGGAGGCGTTTGCCACACTCAAAGTGCAAAAATCTTCTTTGACTCTATTGTCCGTCTGTCCATCTGTCTCTCTGACGGCGCTGCAACTTACGTTTGGGCCATTGTTTTAATCAACATTTGGCTGAAACAATTTTAAATTTTTTTCTTTCTTTTTGAAATCTACTCGACTCGCATTACAATTTTACACCTTTTTGTTGGCTTTTTGTCTGCAGTTTTATTTGCCGCAGCGTATTTTTATTGTATTTTAAATGGCCTCAAGTGATGCAGCACTAATTGCCCGCCGTCTGAGCCTCTGCGCGAGTGTGTTGTTTCCAAAACTGTTTTAACGCCTACTCTAAACTCTCGTAGACAACCTCACTCAGACAATAGTTTTTTCCCGGAAATCAAAGTCACATTTCAAATACTTTTGCCGCTCTTCGGTTTAATGTTGATATATAGAGCATATCATCTGCGCGTTTAGTGTTTTTTAATTGTTTTCAGAATTGTTGTAACACGCCTACAAAATGGCAGTAGAAAAGTATCTCAGTTATTTTTCACACAGATGCAATCTTTTTGCAGAAATCTGTATTCAAATTTTTCATAATTAATTTTTATTTATTTCGAATTTCTCACCCCCTAAACTCAACAACAAGCTGCCTGACAACCCGCATTTATTTGAACAATTGCCAATTGTGAGTTTGTCATTTATTGCACATTTTAGTTCTTTTTTTTTCTTGAGATACATATGCTATATGTATTCTGTATACTATAGATTCTAAATGATATCTCACACTCAAATTCGTTGTTTAATTAAACAATAAAGGCATATGTCGATTTTTGTCTAGCAACCAACGAACGAGCCACTTAAATGCACACATTTCATTGGCATATCTCAAAGATACTTACAGCAGCCATATAATTGTTATGAAAATTCAAAATTTCGCCGACTCTCTCAACGCAACCCTCGCACATTGCTCGCTCATTATAAAGATGTTTATCTGTTGTACTACGTACTTTGCTTGTTATTCTGCGTATTTGTTTTGATTGGATTTGATGCATTATTTTGGAATTTTGGCCGTTTGATTTCAATTTTTGTCCCTCAGTTTTTTCAATCTGTCAGTCTCTTTGCTGATTTCTGCCACTGATAAATCCCACAGATGTATAATACTACCCAGCACCAAATAAATGCCTATTTCATTATTGTAGATACTTGTACAAGTATCTAGTCATTTCAACCGCTATGAGGTTGTCATTGGTTTTGCTCTTTGGTTGTTGTGCGGGAGTCATTCGTTCACAGACACATTCGTGCGCATCCCTACTCATTATTTTCGGCTTTTAAACTTTTGAATTTGCCAATTATGTTTAGATTACAGATTGCACGCATAATGAAGTCTGCAGTTTGTAAAAGGCTTTCGATTCTTAATACCTACTATTTGTGACAGTGGACTGCTGGAATTCATAGATTTGGAGTTCAGCAGCAATGTTGTGTGATATATAGTTAAGCCAGTTCCTATGAAGAGCGTATTTTTTTTTATTTTTCAAAATGTTGTATCAACAGAAATTTTTACCAAACCAAAAGGTAAGCAAAATATATTCACATACAAGTATTAAGACTGAATTTTATTGGGTGGTCTTCATTACTTCAAAAAGCGTTTCTATTTAATATATTCGTATCTAATCGATATAACGCTGCTATTGGTCGTAGATATGAAATCATCCAATAGCATATTGCCCTGATAAGATTTCACTGTAATCTGTTGGTTAAATTATTTGAAAGAGTGCCTTATAGGGGCTGTCATTGCTAATTGTCTAACGTTTCTAAGTTATATCGATATTGCTTTGTAGTTTTTAATATAAATTTTTAAAAATTGTGCAATGTTTAGCATATTTATATTATAAAGTACTAGTATAATAATATTCGCAAATCTCCTTATTTAAGATTTTTTATAAGGAAAACTTTCCATCAGAGTCTAAAGCTCTTAAAGAGACTTAGAAATTTGTGGATGGAGCTGAATTTGTACAGCAGGCTAACAATTTCCATACAGGATTAAAAGTATATAAACCTTGTACAAAAACTTAAACAAATTATACGCCAAATATGTAAAAACATTAATTAGAAGATGGTCTCACTAGCACTGTTGCTATTTGGTGTATTTTGTCTCTCTCATTTACACGTGATCACAGCTCAACTCAATACTTGACTTGAAAATGACTCGTGTGTTCGAAAGAGAGAAACAAAAAAGTCCAAATGGCAACAGTGGACAACAGTAAATTTTTTAAACGCACACAATGGGCGACTCTTTTTATCTCTCTTTACTCTTTATGAAACTAACTAAAAAGTCATGAGTTTGCCGTTGCCAACTTTTTTGCTAAATTTTCGAGATATTTATCTGAAACTGGTTTCCTGATCCTCAGCTGAACATTTTGCAAATTGTAACAAAATTCCAGTGGAACAGTTACTAGTTGGTCGAGCCTTGTATAAAAATTAGATCCACCAAAAACATATTACGCTGGAGTTCAGAATCGGTAAACCGAATCGGTAATTTTTATTCTTCTTAAGTTGGCTATCACTGCCATACCCATGCATGCCATGTTTGAGCGGGCTGCGATAATAGGTCTATATTTCACAGCTGCTTGTTTACGACACGAAAAGAGAAAAGTTTGGCGATTTTTGGACATGGAAAAAAAAATTGAACAGCGAGTTTGCATGAAATTTCGTGTTTCCAATGGAATAACGGCAACGGAATCATTCCAAATGTTACAAAAGTATTTTGAGGACTCTACTCTATCGAAAACGCAAGTATTTGAGTGGCATAAGGCATTCAGTGAGGAACGTGAAAGCGTAGAAAACTTTCAATCCATCTTTGTTAACGACAAAAACATCGAATAAGAGAAGGAAATTGTGCTCGAAAATCGTCGTGTAGGCACTGGAAAGATAGCAGAGACACTCAAAATCTCTTATGGATCGACTCAATACATTTGGTTGATGTTTAGTGTATGAAACGTGTCGCCTCCAGACTCATACCAAAAGATCCGAATTTTTTGCAACATTTTTTGATTGTGACGCAGTTTTTGGCCAAACATGAAACAAAAGTCATCGCACAACCACCGTCTTCACCAGATTTGGCACCTTGTGACTTTTTTCTGTTTCCGAAACTTAAATATCAGATCCGGGGAACGCGTCATGAGTCGATTGAGGACATAAAAAAAATTCGCTGAAGGAACTAAAGGCTATCCCGGCCGAGGAGTATAACAAGTGTATGGAAAATTGGATTAACAGTTGGCATGCTTGTATTGACTCAAAAGGAGCCTATTTTGAAGGCGATAATAAAGATTTGTATTAATATGCATAAAAATGTGGTTTTTTTAACCAGTCCGGGCCAATTTTGATTGGTCACAAATATATATATATATATATATATATATATATATATATATATATATATATATATATATATATATATATATATATATATATATATATATATATATATATATAAAAACGTTATGTTGGTTTGTGTATGCGTCAAAAACTCAAAATGTTCTGCACCGATTGAGCTCAAATTTTAGCACGATATATAAACCGCATCAAAGATGGTTTTAATCTATTTTTCGCATCAGCCACATACCCGCGACCACGAGAAAAGAGAAGGAGGGGTAGGGGAAGGGTGGTAGCGGGGAGGAGAGGTAGGGGAAAGGGCAGAAACGCGCCGGGTTCCTTTTAAAAAGATGAATAGGTAGGGGAATGGGGAATGGGAAAGGGGGAAGAAAAAGGTGAGTGTTGGGAAAGGGGTAGAAGGGGAAGAGGGGCAGGGGGAATAGGGGTAGGGAAATGGAAGGTAGGGCATGGGATCATAGGGAAGGGATGCGTTGGGTACCATTTAAGGTAGAGGGATGAAATGTTGTACACATGTGAATAGGATCGAAGGGGGCAGGGAGGAGGGTGGTAAAGTAAGGTTAGGTAGTGGAAGGGGGCATAGGAATGGGGGCAGCGTAACTGGTGGTTGTAGAAGGCGTGGAAGGGACAGGAGAAGAGGGTTAGGAGAATTGGAGCTAGACTAAAGAGGAATTGGGAACGTGGGCAGAGAGAAGGTGGTACAGGGGAAGGAGTAGCAGGGAGAGGAGAGGCAAGGGGAAGGGCAGAACGAGTCTGCCAGGGTACAGCTAGTATATATATATATTTATATACGCGCCCAAAGAAGAGACATTCCACAATCGTTGCATCTTAGTAACTATATTATACAATGAGCTGGAACATAAATAAAGGGTACCGCCCGCAAAATATTCCTTACTTTTTAGTTCATTATTAACAAATACGACAAATAAGATACTCTGAAAAAATAAGCGGTGTCACAGATTTGGATAAGATTTGGTACATACTTAGAGGGATTCACAGATTTGGATAAGATTTGGTACATACTTAGAGGGAACCGTTTAAAATAAGATTTACTGGAGAAATTGAAGGATTTAGAAAAAGATTTACTGAAAAAAATGGTAGTACAATAATATAAAAGCAAAAGGGTATGTAGCAATGCACGCCGCTAGTATGATAGTATGATATAAAAACTGTTATTTTCTCCGAGATTTCGTTGTACAAACATACATACGGACGGACGAACAGACGGACATGATAAGATAGACTCAGCTTTCTATGCTGATCAAGAGTATATATACTTTATGGAGTTTTCCACGCCTCCTTTTGCCTGTTACATACATTTGCACAAACTTAGTATACCCTTTTCCTCCAGGGCTGGGTATAACTAGCGAACATTTTTGTAGTAGATCAACATTTCAAAGATACAATATATGCTATGTATACAGACGACTGCTACGATGACTTTCGTAATATATTATTATTATTATTATTATTATTATTATTATTATTTTAATTTAATTTTGATTTATTTATGAATTTTTCATTGGTGGAAGAAACTGTTATTCTAATAATGTCACAGCAACCTTAGCAAGTAAGTAGCCAACACATCGATTTGCCGAATCAAAGGCAGTTGGTACTTCTCCTTGGTTAGCGAGGTGACTAGTTCATCAAAATTTAAGCATGCTTCAAAATATTTTAGATTTTACGACAATATCACTTGGATAATACAAATCAGCAAAATTAGAAAATAAGTTCGACACATATCTACATAACTATATGAGTTATACTCTATATAGTTATACTCTATATAGTTATGTAGATATGTGTCGAACTTATTTTCTAATTTTGCTTCTTTCACATATTTTTCATATATGTAACAACATATACCAATAAAATCTTTTAAAATATCACAGTTTCTTGAATGATAATCTCAGCTATGACAGCGCACTGCGGTTTTTCTGTATCTTTCACTCTTAATTTTCACATTGTTTAAACGACAAATATTGACGTTGAATGAGCAATATCGGCAATCACTAAGGCTGGCCTAGAGCGGCAGCGGCACGCAAATCTGAGCAATCTGTACGAACAGCAACTTCAGCTTAAGTCAGCGGCATGAACCGCAGTCAGTGCAAACAAATCATAAATACTGATTTGTGTATATTTAACGAAGTAATTGAGTAAGTGGCGATTTTATTTTGTTTTCTCCAACGACGACAGCGACAACGGCGACACATTGGCAGCCCATTAGCATTTATTTGTGAAGCTGCAGCACACACTCAACTCACTAGCTCTCATTTGATCTTTCGTAGCCTGATCTGATGTATAGGTTGCAATGGGTATATCAGAAGCCGTTGGCAGTCGGAGCAGCAGCAGCGTAACATGAATGCCACATTAATTGTTTCAAGTTGAAGCAAAGTTGTCCAGGTCCAAGACGAGCACGCTTGGATGCAACGATTCACTTGGACACTTGGAGTGACATGGACTGACTGGCTTGAATTGAATTGGCTTGATGTGCTGCGGTGTGTTGTGTTGTGTTGTGGTGTGGTGTGGCGTGAATTGAAGTTCGTCTTCGCAAATATTTGTCAACATTTTCAAGTGAGATTATGACGAACCGTTGACACCGTATGAAATGATTTTTGCTTATGGAATGAGGTAGTACATATACCATACAGATATAATGCATGATGCACTTAATGCACTTTACTGTAGAATCAATGATCGATGGATGAGTGTAAATACATACATATATTCTATGTATATGTGTCGATGGGAGAATATTTCTTTCAATTGCTACACTTTATGCATTTTCTGTGTATTTAGGCAGTTTAACCACTTGTGTGTCCCATTTTCCACTTTAAAGTGCTGCAAACCATGCCGAAAACTAATACTAAAAAATATCTGAAAAATAAGCCAAACAACAAAAACAACTTATTAATTGGTCTTTAGAAAAAGAAAAAAAAACAGATACGACACTGTTAGAGTTCGACTTGAGTTGGCAGACTGCTTGACACTTGAATGCGCAGCATGAAGCATCGATCATGCAGCACCCACAGTGCATAGCATACTTGAGTACTGCATCAGGTATAAGATACAATACCTGATGCAGTAAGATACATTTGCATGGGCAGCTGTTTACAAGATTTGCCACAGGATATCTTACAGATACACTCGAAATTCAAGTAGCTGCCATTGTGCATTGAAGTTTAACTTAGTTCAAGTTGTAGGCTGTAGATACACGCGAACCGCAGGACATTTATGCACACTTTTGTCTCAACTGACTGTCTATGCCTTTTGGATTTTTATTATTTTCACACTTGAATATAATTGCGTGCTGTGCGCTGTAAAATGTAAAGAAAGGTAACTAAACAGTAACTACTATTGTGCAGTTTATACTTCGGCAGACAGACAGCCAGCCAGCCAGATAGACAGATACAAGCTTAAGTGCTAAAGTCGCTTAGAGTCGAGAAGTCTGACCAAAATATGTAAGTATCTAATACAATAGAAGCAACCACTCGACCACTTCAGCGCAGACCTCGTGGCAGCAATTGCTTTCTAGTTTATGGCTCATGACACAAGAGGCAGCTGCACTCAGCAGCTTGTTGGTTTGCTTCGTCGCATTTGCTGCGATTACCTAATAAGACTGGAAGACACAAACGTCACCAACTCAATCGATCGAGATATTTAGATACTCCTGCGCATTAGCGTCTGGCGCGTTAAACACGCTGCCAAAACATTCAATAAACTAATCAATAAATTATTGCACAGCTAATGAACAATAAACGATTTTTGTATGCCGTGCAGCAGATACACGTACACGTACGAGTAGGAGCTGCATGCATCTGCTGCATGCTTATCAGCAACGTATTCGCCGCCATCTAAGATTTCACTGGAAGTAGCGCACTATTTATTGTAGTACTATGACACAACACAAGAGCACAGCATCTCAGCACTTCAAACTAAAGAAAATACCAACAAAAAAAGTCAGTATTAGGTAGAGATACATCCTTGATGCGCAACGTATGTGTAACAAACAATGAGTCCTTATAGCTTTGTCCTTACAAATGCCGATTGCATTGACTTCTGCTTCATGGATTATTTGTTCGTTTCGATAGAGTCAATGCGTTGCGTTGTCTAATTATGACCGCTTGCATTTAATGTCAACCGCCAATCAAACCAAATAAACCGATAGATCGTTGCTAGAGTATCTACAGCATATTGCATGTACTCGAAAGGGAAACAAACGACCGCAGATACCTTTTTTATTTTTATTTTTTGTTATCTTTAATTAAGTAGCTGTTGATTGTTATACTCTTTACATAGACTGAAAATGAGCGTATTCACATTTTGTTGGAAAGTATCTACTTAACGCAGTGTGTAAGACTTGTAATACACAACCAAGTTTGTTCGTCTCTTTGTACTTCTTAGACATACTGAAACTGTGCATCTTATATTTTTCAATTATTAATTTATATCAAGCAGGCTAGCTTGATATAAATTAATGTTTTTGTACATAGATCTTGGAAGAGAATACTTCACAGTGATAGGGAAGGTGAATTCCACCTCCTCGAAATAGACTTACTTTCTTATGTGGTGCTACAACAGGTTATGGTCATGGTTGCACATAGTAAGGCGCACCGCTATAGTCTAGTGTGCACTGGTGCCAGGTGTTGTTACGTAATACCAAGTTTGCAACGCACAGGTGGTTGCACTCTCGGACTTTGTCCACCAATCGATTCCTCATATAAACCCACTGAGCTGGAGCTATGTTATCAAGGTAGATTCTGTAGTAAATACATAGGTAAATACTGGCCTAACTAACTTGGTATAGAAAAGAAAACATTTTCGGAGAAAACCACACCTGGTATTCTTATTTACGACCGTATATAGATATGACTTCGTCGAAATACAGATCAAAATTTAGTTTGCATTTATTTGTTGGCGAAGGTTACATCTTTCTGCAGGCTTACACGGAGTTTATGGTCGGTACACCAGAGAGGTTGTCATTGTATATGGTTCTAAAAAAATTCTATATAAACAAGAACCTCCAAATTAGATTTCACTGTTTGAAATATTTTTCTAAAAAAATGGTTGTCTGTAAAATCGGTTTACGGAATATAATTTTACGTGATAACGTCATAAGAAATCATAATATATTCATATATAATATATTGTAATATATACATATTTGTTCTGCCTGTTACATACATTCGAACAAACTTATTATACGCTTGTCCCACAGTGTGCAGGGTACAATTAACTAAAACTTACTGACAGGCGCTAAAATCAAGACAACGGTACTGTTATTTTCAAATATGTATGTACATATGTATGTGTATATTCTACCATGCACGTATATTCTACCATGTGCATATTATGCATAAACAAAGAGCTTTCATCAACGTACACAGCGCCGCACCCCACCGCGCGCTAGTTAACACTAATACGCAAACACACACACATAACTATAGCTTTCACAAGCCAATGCTTCACAGACCGAACGCTTTTAACGATCGTGCCTCTCTATCGCTTGTTCCGCGCTCTCGCTTCAATTCACGGCTGAGGTGTTCATGACAACTTTTCGTATGTGGCGGCGTTCATCGATTTAATAGACGTTATCACGTCAAAAATTTGTGAGGAAGAATCCTCAGATTGGCAGTGTTGGTCTAAGTTTTGTATCTGGTTGATGTTATACACTTGGCCTGTAAGATATTCAAAAGATAATACTATCAGGTGTGCTACAGACTCTAATTATAGTGTTGTATAATACATTATAAAACCATAAGATAGAATAAATCTGACTAAGTTCGTGTTTTATAAATTTTTTTAATGTGTGTTTCACGGAAAACAGTTGTCTGACATACTTACTAAATACTTTATGTATACTGCGTGTGTAAATGCAATTAAATATTTTATTAATACAATGCAGAGCCGAAAAACTTTATTTTATTTTTTTGACATACAAACAATCCGATTTGCCTTTCAGCAAAGACCACTCATCTCATTTCACTCTATTTCAGCCTAAGCTGCCTAATCCGCTTTTTGTTCGCTATAGTATATTCGCCTTTTGACATTGACACTCTGCTCATCATCAATCGAATGCCAACACTCACGCACAGCGCTCAAGTGTATGTGTCAAAAATCTATTCATATTTTTACTGCATTGTTGGACAAAAATCATCAAAATTTTTTTTTCGAGAATTTGCACAATTGATGCTCTTGTCAGCGTTTAACATTTGTGTCGATATGCCAGTTCATAGTTTGACTATTTCAAGATAATTTTCTACAATGTCTGCAAGTTCATTATTAAATAATTTTCTTTTAGAGAATGCCAAGATGCGGAAAAAATTGTCCTTTGACACGTGATAGATGCCTTTCCTATACATCTCCCTAGTTAAGTCCATAAGCGATTATGTTCTTTGTGCAGCCTTGAGTGGTTGCCACACACACGCACGTGTCTGAGTTTGAGAAAAGTCATTCTTAAGACTGTTAAATCGTTGGAAAATTCTTGACAGACAAAGTGGCAGCCTTTAGTAGGCCACATAGATAGTTTGTGGCTAACAAACAGCTGACTTTTGACTTTAGACGCGTGTTAAACGCATTAGATGATTTGATGAAAAAGTAGAATGTATCTAGAATGACTTTGATTTTCTTTAAGTTCATTGAATATGCTGTTGCATATGCAGATGACTTAAGAGTTTGATAATTAATGTATTCTAGGAGACGAGACTTCAGAATTCAGTCGGGGCTTTTAGAATGTTATATATGAACAGCGGTCGACTCATATATGAATTTTAGCTGGCTCAAGATTATTCTTACATTCCGAATTATTTTTGACCTTCTTTTTTTTCTTAATGCGAAGAGCGAACAATAAACAACAACTTTTTGTTGTACAGTACAATGTTTTAGTCGCTTAAACACGTGTTTCAAACTAAGCTACAAGCTCTCATCAGTATGCTGACCACTTATTAAACATTTTTTGATACTTATATTATTTTTTTTCAGTAAAACGCTCCGTTTATCATAGCAAAATTTAATAGGTTATATAGGTCGCTAAATGAAATTTATGGAATTATATTGTCAGATATTGACAGTCTACAAATTTCTATTCAAATATAGTAGGTATGAATTGAAGAAAGAAAAAAACAAAATTTGTATAAAATATAACAAAATTATCAAAAATGAACAAATTCAAAAGAACAACGTTGGAAAAAACTTTAAATGGCGTCACTGTATAATATGATGCCATCAGAGACTAAAAAGCGCTATCAGAAAGTACCGTGGTATTATAGTATAGTGTCCATCATACTCGGCACAACCATCACTCATCCAATCGATATGGTTCGGGTTAACGTCCAAGCCAATGCCACCGAATACATTTCGTTAAGGCACGCATTAAGGAAAATTCTTGAATATCGAGGAATTCGCGGATTTTATATTGCATTTCCATCGGCCTTGTTAAGGAACATAATAGTATCGAGTTCATGGTTTGTCAATTACCATGTTTTCAAAAACCATACGCAAAAGAAAGAAGTTGTGGAGATAGCTTTGGGAACCGGCATAATTTATGGCCTAATAACTCCAGTCATGAAGACTGGTGTTGCCATGCAGGCGGATATGGTGCGCCGCAATAAACATGAGTAGATACCTATATATATATATACATATTTTACTGGCAAAGTTGTCCACCATTCGATGATGATGCTGGTATGGTGTTTAACTTTACAGATATCTTGCACATTTGTAAACAATGTAAATCTTTAACGAAGAGTTCTGAAATTCCAATTGCAGTTACAAAAACTTATATTACGGATTGAGAAGTATGTATTGCAAGGGTGGACTTCCATACATGTACCAGGGCTATGATGTGCAAGCTCTTTATGGTATTGTCGTGTCGTTTGGACAGTTACCGGTTTATGAAATGGTTTGTACCGGTGTATATGGGCGTCACAAATATGGAAATATAACTTTAGAATATTTTTCTTGATTTCATTTAAGGTATTCAAAATTCTACAAAATCCTTGTCTGAATATTTCGAAGCAATATGTTAAGCTGTTAACTACCACAATATCCCTTACTCTGGTCTGGGTGCTATTTACACCGCTTTTAGTAGTGCGAAATGTCATAATGAATGCCAACTGGGGACAATATCGTTCCAGTTGGGATGCATTTAGACATGTGAAAAGAGTTCAGGGCTGCAAGGGGCTGTACATAGGCATCAGTTCCACTTTAATACGGATAATACCACTCGCTTTCTTGGTTGCACAGTTGTATGGTCTAATAATATCTCTGCATGGAATCTAGCAGAAATGGTAATATTGTCCAACTATTTGTAAATTCTATTTATCATAAAATTCGGTTTTTTTTTCGCATTTGTAATATGCTTTTGTTTTATTTACTGTGTGCATGTGTATGTATGTGTGTGTGTGTGTGTGTGTGTGTGTGTGTGTGTGTGTGTGCGTGTGTGTATGTGTGTTATGTTCAAATCTTGGAACTCAATTTTAAATCATCTCTAATGGTAAAGGTAATCTGAGAGATAAGATCCGATGACTATATACAATAACTGTTATTGCTCAAATCTAAACAGCGGCTGGTCAAAATGAAAAATAAATATATCAATGAAAATCATATTAAGCATTTCAAGACTGCTCTTTTATAATATTTAAAAAAATTGTGTCTATAAATTCTCTATTCATATCCTATAAAACAAATTCAAACTATTTAGTAGTTCCGAAGACTAATGATGTGGCTTCAAAGATATTGCGGCGCTGCTGCTGCTGCTGTTGGGCATGTCTAAAAAGTGTCCGAAAAGTCAAATTATAACCGCTGACCAACATTATCAACATGAATTTGCCAATTAAGTGCGACACTTGAACCAGCAATCGCAAAGTTTATAAATAAACGCAAGGCATTCAAATCAAAGACATTCAAGAAGTGAGTCAGGCGAGCGAGCTGGCTGCCAGGCAGGCAGGCAGACAGGCAGGAAGAAAGGAAGCAAGCTAGAGTGGTATCTGAATGCATGAAGCAGCGCCTCAAGTCAAGCAGCAATTCGCAAACAATTGACGACGGACATTCACGGCGCGGTTGTCGCGCAACAATTGATGTGCAACAGTGAGCTGAGCTGTATTGAGCTGAGCTGAGCGGTGGCAAGAGGAAGCGCGTTGCGCTCGTTGGATGCGATCGATGCCACTGAGCGCTGGGCATTGTGTGTGCGATGTCAATTAGCAGCTACGGAATGACACTTTATGTGCGTTCATCGCAAAGCAACAGCATCAGCAGGAACCGAACCAAGCCCGTGCAATAGTATCGGCAGCATTAGCGAAAAGAAGCCACTCGACAACGACGACGACGACGACGACGATGATGCCGCCAGTGCCGCCTTGAAGCGGTGCGAAGTGCAATCAGTGCACAGCGACAAGTCAACGGCCATGCCATGATAATCCCAAACCCATTCGCACGTACAGCGGTCACACTGAAAGTTATGAGAGAAACCATGATACATAATTAAATAGGTTTTAACATTTCTTCGGACTATATGTATATAAAATGGATGCCATTTGAGATGCGTTTGCATCGGAGATAAAACCAGGGATACAACAACATGCTGTATATTTAAAACAGAGTAAAATGCTAACTGGACCAGCTCCAGCAAGGATTTTCACTTGATTTACTTATGTATCATTCATAATATATTTTCTGGGCACCTTGTAAACAAATGACAATAAAAATTTGGCCATTAAAAGTTTCAAACCATTCAAATCACCAGGCCCAGATAATTTCATCACGGCACAACTTCAGAATCTGGTCCCATAGCCATTAATTGGCGTAAGAAAATCTTTGAGAACATTTTCTCACACGGATGTATCCCAAGACGAATGGTACGAAATCAAAGTGTTGCTAACTTTCTGAGGGGAAAATACCCCTAAACTTATGAACTGGGAATGGTGGTCTATTAGTAAACTCGCCAAACTACGAAATACCTATGTACTAAATTTCTGCTCTAATTCCACCAATCCTAAAATGTATCTTTCTTTCATTTAGTTGTAGGACATCTTTGGACTGGTACTTGATAGAAGGCTAGATTGGAACCTTATTTGAAGAGAACGAATGAGAAAGCCACTGCCAGAGAAATACCATATACCTTATATGGCGAATAGCCCAAGCATGGTTCACTGGCTCTGCCCCACTACTGTCAGACAGATACTCATGATGGGATACTTGATGGGATAATAATTGGCAACTACTGCAGTCTTAAGAATAAGAGAAGTTAAATCGAAATATTTTATTGAGATGGCTGAGGAGTTTTATATCATACTCATCTGGGTGCCAAGTCATAGAGCTATTGAGGGAAACTCTTTAGCTGACCAATTCGCCAGGCTACGGTATAGTAAGGCAATGTCTATGAGCAAGCTCCTTATCTCTAAATACTTAACTGGATCCCATGTGTTATAACAATGGGTCAAAAATGCGCTAAGTTTTTTATGTTTAGCATCAACCGCTGTTCTAACCTAACCTTATATAGGCTACTTATCACAGAATTCTCCTAACAGTATAGAATATTGCTTAATTATGGTTCAGTCGTTTAGGAGACTTACGTCGCTGAAATTAGTTAAAATCTGTATTACATTCTACCTCATCAAGAACTATTTTTATATTTTTTATTATTCTAGTCCAAACTTACATAGTGATCCTCAAAAATCTGCGAAACAGCATTCACGTTGACAAACAAATAAAGTCAGAATAGCGAAATGTACAAACAAATGGACAGATCAAGGAACCAAGCGACAGCACAGACAGCCATACACATACATATACATATAGTCGAGCAACAATTGATGCGCTGTCCTGTTTTGAAGTTACTGCTGCAGCCGCTTTGGCGAAATGAACTGAATAAACCTAGGCTAGACAACAGTAAAGGCGTTTGTTATTTGGCTTCTGAAAGCGATCGATCGAGCGAACGCTTGAATCGACTGAGCGATTTCCATGCGCAAAGTGACTTGTAAACATTTTAGCGTTGCTGCTGCCGCTGCCGCCTCACTGTGAGTGTCAAATGAACTTTTAAAGTTGCAACGCCGACTAAGTAGTACATAGTAAGTAGCAATAGTATCTACGCGTAGATCGCAAATTGACAAGATAAATACATTTAGCTAATTTGAGTTTAGACAGGAGCAGGCGTTGATTGCTGTGCTGAACTTAACATTCGGTGGCAGCAAATATGCCCGACAGCAGCAGTTGGTGCCTTTGTCTGGCGCGAGGAAGTTGGAAATTTGTACAAATAAAACGCAATTAAGCTATAATTATGGCAAACAAAAGCAGCCAACGTACGACAAACGACTAACGCAAATAAAGTCAACTGCCAAAAGTAAACTTTGTCGTTGCAAATAGCTTCGAGCTTCGTGCGGTGAACCCTTTGGTGAAGAAATATGGCTTTGGAGTAAATATCGCAAACCAAAAAGTAATCCCCACCACCAACAATGGCAGCCAGTGGCACAAAACGACAGACAACATACGCTCAGTACACAAAGCAAAGCGAAATCACAGCAATAGGCGGATGGGCGGATGTAGATACAACCCCTAAAACTGTGGCACGGATACGAGATACACAGACAGGCGGACAGACAGACAGACAGTTATACAACTACTTCTTGAGCAACTTCACTCCCAAAATACAAGCGGCTCCCTTGTCCTCACCGCAATGCTCTATTCAAATATAAAAAAGATGTTGACAAGAAAGAATTTTAACTTCGGTACAACCGAAACTGTTATACGCTGCACATGAACCTAATAATAGCTAAGTAGTATGGGAAAGAATTGTATATTCCATTTACGTTGGACAAAAATACAACATGGAAGACAACAATTTATAATTTCAGCAAAAACTGTGTTACATGAAAATCTTAAAGAGAGTATGTGAAAGACATTAAAACATATTAATTTGTTTTACTTTTTCGCTTCGCTCTCCTTTTTGAATTACGAATTGTCAGTCACCAAAAAAATAGCTAAGTGCATAAAAAGTAGAACACGCAATATTCCTATCTCTATCTCTATCAAGTTTCAACTGGTAACTGGCTGCGTGCAGTCTACTGCCTTCCATTACTCCACTATGGTTCTCACAAAGTAGGTAGCATTTGTTGAATTTTGCGAGAGAGATGAAAGAAAGAAAGAAAGAAAGAGAGAGAGAGAGATGGAAGTTTAATTAATGTTTACTATTAGTATTTCATATAAAGCCTATGCCTGTCTGTTTTATTCGTTGTGTGAGTGAAGAATGTTAAAGCCTTTTGCGTCTAAAATATTCAACTGCTTTTGATAAAATATAAATTGTGTACATCTGCAAATGAATAACTTTAAAATGGTACACTTTTTTGTTGTTGTCAAAAGCGGTTTTGTACTGTAAGCGTAGCAGTCGATGCAGCATCCATTCATAAGAATTTTTAGTTAACGTTGCTTCTAGTAAAAATATGTATACAAAAATCGTAAAAAGCACAGTGAAGCTTCTCAGTATAGTGGGCGTATTGTGCCCGTTCTCCGAAATGGGAAGCATTTCTTCAATGAACAATGGTGAGTTTTGCAAATTTGCGTAATATTTTCTAACAATTGACATAAGATCCATCTACACCAACGCAACAATGTGTGGATAGTGAAATATTCAAGTTTTTTATAGTCTTCGATATCTCGGCATTAATACATATATAGACGGGCATGGCTATATAGACGTTACGTTTGGTGCAGATTTATAATTTAAAAGGGACTCTTTTTTAAAGTTGTTATGTCCTACTACTTCTGAGCAGGATTTTGAGAAGGGACATTTAATTCCATTCCATTTTTCTGCCTCCTTAATTGTGTTGTGTTTGGCTTTCTTTCCTGACTTCTTCTTTTAGTCCTTGATAGTACTTGATAGTACATTTATATAGAGTATATCCCAGATCTTCGTTTAAGATGATATTTTGCCACCAAATCTTTACGATTTTTCGCAGCCAGTTATTTATGAAGATATGAATTTTTTGCCCATCTTTGCTTTGACAGTTACTTAGATTCTCCCATTTCATAAAACCATGCAACCCAAATAAGTGAACCGGCTTACTTCTTGACTTGGGCAATTATTGTCTTTATTGAAAAAACCTTAATGTTATGTTGATGTTGAGTTCTTTCCTGCAGGATTCTTCTACCGAGACGTTTAGTTTTGTTTTCATATCAGAATGCTGTAAGGACAGCAGTTGATTGATATGATCTACCTTATTTAAATGGACGGAATTCGGCTTGCTGGTTTTTAATGGGAGATTCCGGTTTTCTTCTCGAGTAGATCGAGTGGAATGTTTTGCCAAGGTAGGATCATTTTTACAAAAGATTTCCCACCTTTATAAGTGTACTTCGGAACAACTTTTCTGGCAGAGAAAGAGAGAAAGATAGAGAGAGAGAGAGAGAGAGAGAGAGAGAGAGAGAGAGAGAGTATAAATTAAGGTGCATTAATAGCTTTGCGAAATTTTGCAGTTATTTCGCCAAGCCTTCCTGTTTTGATTTTTAAACTCAGCTGTTACTGTTGCTTGGTCGTCTCATCTGCTTTTAGTATTGTTGTTGGTTTGCTCACCGTGCTAAACTTTTTGTTGATTCGTTCGAACAATGAGACAGAGAGACAGACAGACAGACGGACTTGGCTAGATCGACTTGCCATTCTGTTGTAGAATATTTAGAGTCTCTGACACCTCCTTCTTTTTGTTACAAACTTGTTGATAAAATAAATATAGACACTATTCACACTATATGTGTAGAGTAGAAAAAACGCGCGCGCACATTTTGAAAAATTGCAAATTGAATTAAGCTAAAGTTAAATGGCTAAAATGCTTCGTACGAGTGCGAGCGCCAAGTCAAACCAAACACTGCGTTTAGGTAGTTCCATGAGGGTTGCGGTTAACAAGGACGATGAGAAAGTGGAGAAGAATGTCGACAACTACCAGCTAATATCATGCAAAGGATAATGCCTTTGCTGTCATCTTCCCGCCAGCAATCTCAGCCAGCGTATCTGGTGACTGTTCTGTGTGCCCCCATTGAGCTTTTCACGAGTGTTATTTACCCGGCTAAATTATTAAACGATTGTTAAACGAGCGGATGAGCGAACATTTGTATACACATAGCTGAGGTTTGAGTTTTGAGGGTGTCCTACGTCCTGCGTTGTTGCTTGTGCAGCTGTTTTTGGGGTAGGGGGAGGGAAATTTGATATTAGGTAAATTTATTTGATTTACATTTTTATGGGGTTGACTTTTCCTTGCCTTTGGCTTTGGGCTTGGTTTGCCTTACTGCGGCTTCGGCATTTTTTGGTATTTTGCCATTTTCGTCCTTTGAACGTACGCTCGCTTATCGCATTAACGAGCGGCACATTTCAGATAAGACAGGCGGCAGTCGATGAATCGTTTTTGATGTGGTGGGTGGTGTATTGAATACTCGTAGATAAAATCCATGAAATATAAATAAAAATAAATTAATAAAATATACAATGCAGTATGAAGGAAGCACTGTACGCGTATGTAGAAAAAGAAAAGTGTGCAGTATACTCTGCAAAAAGGAGTAATATCCAATAAATGAATATATGTATTAACATCGCATAGCATCGAAGTTCAGATACGGTACGAGCAAAATTATCACGCCAAAAATAATCGATTTGCAGCTAAGTCTGATAGTTGTATGTAGAGGTTTGTTTAAAAAAAAAACATTCAACCTTCATAATAATATAAAAAGGTTTCTGTTCGGTTATAAAAAACTACAACTATCAACCTTAAAAATGTCCAACATTTCTGCCACTATCTAAAGCAGTGCTCAAAGCTTTTTTCCAGATTCCATATAATCATACTTCTTTTAAATTCTGGTGGTTTCAAGTCAACTTATCGATATGTGAAACGAGAGTGTGACATTTTAAATTCATCAACCACACCACAACTTTTGAAAGTTATTCACTATCTTGGCTATAATTTTTCTTTGGAACTCTTATTGTTGCTTAGGAGACTCGTCGCTACTGCTTTGAGAATTTCCCAAGCTCTCTTTTCAGTGACAAAATCCGTATCATTAGATAATGTTCGAATCTGTGATCCATAACATATACCTCCACTCAATTAAGCATTTGAAACACGAACTAAGTTTTGCATTGATAAAAAGGGCTCGCTTTGCCACCGTGATCAAACGTCAATACTGGAGTTCCTAAGCTCTGTAACATGCAACACTTTTGAAGTGTACTGCCTATCTTCTGCCAGTATGGATCCATTGCCCACTGCCCATCGTCATCACGAGATCGAGCACTGTTACATGCAGACGTAATGAATGCTTCTAAGAAGTGATAGCTATTTTATAGTATTTTTTGTGGTTATAGTGATATCAAGACATGCGGTGCCAATTCTGGTGGCGGATTCGGCTTCAGCGGTTCAAAATACAAAAGAATATAAGGTGTTTTGTCGAGATACTTATACTTTTTGTATGGCTGTGTAATATATGTAATAGTTGGGTCCATGTTTTATATCTTTTCAAAACTGGCCCAAATTCTCATATTAAAAATAATATGTTTTCACTCTATAATTTTTATACCTTGTTCTGAAAGGTCTAGCGTGTACTAAGTTGTGCAAATATATGTAAAAGGTATTCTGAAGAAAGACATTTATATACTCGATTAGCTTCGTAATTCGAGTCGATATAGATGTGTACGTCTGTCCTTCCGATTGTCCGTCCGTCCGTCCTTCGTATTATTTGAACAACGTTATCTCGGAGACTATAAAAGATAGAAGCTCCAAACACCGATCTTAAGTTTTAGTTCAGCTTAGTAATGCAAACACAAAACGCCCATAATACTGCTATATATCTTTAAAATATATTTTTTTCAAGATAATCTATTCTTGATAATATATTATTGATCAGCATTCGAAACTGAATCCACTTAGCTATGTCCGTCCTTATGGATTTATTAGACAACAGATCTAAGTAACTGAAAGAGCTTAAGACTTCAAACTTAGACATTCAGATTCTCCTTGCTCATATGCTGATATCTTATATTAAATTTTGTGCATGCTACGCTCACCACGCAGCCCTTAATACGGTCATTTTTCACACACACCACATATTATTTTTATTTGTCAATGTAAAGTCCTGAGCTAGAACATCTTTCGCTTGCTGAGATAAAAGATTCTAAGTAGATGGCAGAGCATTTGATGTGTATCAAAGCTTCAGTTGAAGCGATGTTTTATATTGGTATACATTTGAATATACAATTAAACTTTATTAAACAAATTATTACAGACGTGTCATGTCCATCACTATTTCAAACTATTAAAAATTGATTAGAAAACGGAAGCATTATAAATCTAAGTAACATTCAACTAAAAATAGCATCCTAGTCAAATTTGTTAAACAAAGCAACCGCGATTATTTTGTACTTTTAAAAAGGTAATTTTTTCATAGATAACTTATTAATTCTCAGATTTAGCACACCGACATTCTAGTTGCCCAAAACGTTCACTATGTCGTCTGCTGTTTATTATTTCACAGAAGACCTATTGATTTACTGCCATTGATAACTTCTGCTCGCAGCACAGCCAAACTAATCGATAAGATATTCCCGCAATTGAATCGTTGCTTATCAATTTAAATCGTTTCAAAATTTATATGTACAATTCGTGTAAACTTATGCTTACTACTATATAAAGCAAACTCTTTTCCAGAACTATATCAGTCAAGTTGAACGCACTCCAGCGTATTGATCAAACGAACGAATTTAAGCATTCATCGAATTTCTCAATTAAAAATCAAAATGTTCACTAAAATCTTTGTATTATTGCTCGGCGTTTGCTACTGTGCCGCTGAACTGCCACCTTATCTGGGCACCAATATGCAACTGTTGCAGCTGATGTCCGCTCAGATGGCCTCGGGTAGATCCGCCAGTTCGATAGAGTGCTTCCAACATTATATTCCAATACTGAATGACATTACGGCGACTTACGAGAAGGATTACGCTGGCTGTGAAAGGAACGCTACCAACGATCGTGCTGTGGTCGACAAGGATACAAGGAAGCAACGGGATAATATCGATGCCAGATCTGTAAACGCTTGCAATCGACTCCAGATCTGCCGTGCACAAGTGGATACTATACAATACTTTGAATGTTATGCTCAAGCGGTTAGTTTTAGTTTTGACGTTTTGTAGTGTTGTGTAGCTTACTAGTAATTGTGGTTTTTGGAATTTTTTTTCTTCATCTAGGGTAATGAGAATTCCTTGGAAATGTATAGAATTTCTAATGATGCCAACGATGTGTTGACCGATGTCAATGAACGTTACCGTGTGATCAATATCTCAGAGGATGGTTGCAAGAAGAGCGCAGAGCGCAACTACATTGATAACTCGGTATCTACTAATGGTGAATTGAATAGCTGCTTGGCTGGTGAAGATACATTTCCAACTAGCACACCTACCACAACTAAGAAACCAGCCGGTGCCTATTTGTAAGCAAAAAAAAAGTGTTCATAAATAAATTCTTTAATAAACAAACTGATCAAGCAACTACAAGATCTTTTCACAATAATTAGTATCTGACTGAATGGATCAGGTAGACAAACTCACTATAGTCATCTACTACCATTCGCAGCATATGCATTTGATGTGAATGTGAATGGCATTAAGCAAAATGATAATGGTGGACAAGTTGAAATCAAAGTATCATTGTGACTATCAGACTGTTGAAGTGTCTTTATGAAAGAGCTGGCTTCAATCCTATATAATCAGGTAACATGATACTCAATCACTAGTGGAATTTGAACTCTTAAAGGATCAGCAATTCGGTATTCAAATCGTCTATGTGCCAGAGCATAGTGATGTGGCGAAAACTTCAAAACAAATGCAAATACTAAGATATACAAAACCATCTATGTTTCCCCTGTGAAGTACATGATTGGAAGCCTCTGACTATTATACCCATTTTTTCGTTAGAACTAATGTACCACACATATGTTCCTATGTACCAAATCTCACCTAAGTAACTTTTGCTCTTCCTAATAACAGTATAGCTATAGTTGTAGAGTACTAAATCTCAGTATATTACTATTGTGAGGAGGTGTTCTAACTCCAATTCTTTATAATAATATTTTAGTGAGGACGAGCTCTATTTCGTTCTGATTTATTTTTCGACAAATTTTTAAAACTACTTGTAGTATCAAAACCATTGATCGATATCATATTAAGAGCGTAGCTGGACATTAACGTGAGTAGTATGGTGGAGTTGAGAAGATTTCTGTGCGCTTTGACTCTGGAATATTCTACAGATTCAAATTCATTATGTTGTGAATCTGTTTTTATCTCGCTGATGCTAACAAACCAGTCGTTGGGCAATGGGGTGAATAGTCGATGTCTCAATTAGCTAGATGACGATTGGTTAAAAGTTTGACATTTCGAGCACTGCTTTTTAGAGATGGTATTTATATCTGTGCCATTGCTCAATTAGTTGTGCTAGATATAGTGGTGTTTCCTTTTTCATTAAACTATTAAGCTACCATTATTTACAATAAAAAGTTTGTGTTTGGGTACAGAAATTTCAATTTAACAATGCATACGGTTATATTATTCTTAAACAAACATTTAGACTTAGCAGTGATATTCTTCTAGAAGTCCCATTTGGATGATAACATCGGATAGCTCAGATAGTGCAAATGATAAAGATTATTCGCTCCATTAAGTATTATTAGAAGGAATGATGATTGTAAACATATAGGACACTCTGATCCACTATATGTTCTAAAGAACTTATGTATATGATAACTGTGACGAATATGAGCATAAGGAAATTAATTATAGGAGATTTATTTCATGGTTAATATATGTTGTGTGGTGCCTTTTGGTAAGTTTCTTTAGAATAACTTCTGAACTTATCTTACTGGAACTTAATTCCGTTCAAATTCCGTTTCAAACAAGTCATAAATCTCATTTTTCAATGCAGTAGAAGTTTAGAAGTTCAAGTCCCATGATTCACCACACTAAATGGGCGCACGGCCACGGCTAGATCGACTTATGGCGTCTAGCTGATCATGAATATATAATGCATTTAAGTAGGTATTGTATATATAAGGTGGACTAACTGTCTTTTTATTTTTAAATCATGCTTTTAAATCATATATAATTCACAGGTATTTCACGCTCAAAAAGAACACAGAAACTTAGTACTGCATACCCGCGGTACGAACTGAATGAGAAACTTAAGAAAATATTGAAATTCAAATTGATGACGAATTTTCTCGCATATTCTTCTTTTTAGACGAGGCCCATTTTCATTATGTAAACGAGCAAAATTGTCATATTTGGGACTCGGAAAACTCACACGTATTCATAGGGAACTCAATGCATTCTCAGCGAGCGACAGTTTGACCGATGATAACTCACTTTTTGTAGCCAGAAATTGAGTATATGGACTTGCATGACCTTTGGTTCCAGTTGGATGAAACGAGATGCCAAACAGACCATCGAACAATGGATCTGTGCCATTTGGTGATGTCAATTGGCCTTCGTAGAGTTGCTATTTGAGGCCGTTGGTTTTATTTTTGTTGAGTAATGTGAAAGATCGATATTGTATTTCAAATACACCCGGGCCCTTAAGCATCACATGGCCGATTATGAATATAATGCCGGTATAAACATCTTTGTCAATTTTCACTTCTTCCAATATAAAATTAAAATTATCATTTGTTGGGCACTTATTATGCTTATAGACAACCCATTTTTCACATCAATACCAAAATTGTGAATATTAGTACGAGGCGATATCTGATGCTTGAGATGCCCCATTCATGGTTACATTCCCCTACATTCTCACAAACTAAAATTCACACTCACATTCTACTGTGCGTGCACCCAGTTTGACAAGGGAGAAAAAGGACAACCAACAAGGAAACGAGGATTTTGATACGGAGGACAAAGAACGTCCGGGCCAGCCCAAAAAGCTTGAATATGAAGAATTTGAAGTATTACTCGACGAAGATCCGTGTCAAACCCTTCATGAATTATTAGAATCATTGGGAGTTGACTTGTCAACGCCTCAAAGTCATGTTAATGATTCAAAAGCAAGGAAATTGGGTGCGGTACGAATTGAAGCCAAGAGATATCGAAAGGAGATTTTTCACTTGTGCGAACAGCTGCTTCAACGCCATAGTCGGAAAAGTTTTTTGCATCGTATTGTTACTGGCGATGAAAAGTGGATCCATTACGACAACCCAAAGCGAAAAATATCATGGGGACCACCCGGCCATGCATCAAGCTCATGCTCTCTATTTGGTGGGATCAGAAGGATGTTGTGTACTATGAGCTGCTGCAACCTAGCCAAACCATCACTGATGAACGTTACCAACAACAATTGATGCAATTGAGCCGAGCATTGAAGCAAAAACGGCCGGAATATGCTAAAAGAGACGACAAGGTGGTTTTTCAACATTACAACGCTCAGCCATTGGCCATCGGCTATCGTTGAATTGGGATGAGCTACACACCAACCCCCCACCCCCGCCTTATAATCCAGACATAGCCCCTTCTGACTACCACTTGTTCAGATCGCTGACCCACGTCCTGCCTGAGCAGCGCTTTACTTCTTACGACGATACCAAAAAAATGGGTCGATTCGTGGATTGCCTCAAAAGACGAGCCGTTCTTCCGACGCGGAATTCATATGCTGCCAAAAAGATGGGAAAATGTTGTAGCTAACGATGGACAATACTTTGAATAATATACATTGTAGCATTTTTTTATATACCATAGTACAAATAGAGACTGCATATATGGTATCTTATAATTGAACAAACTAAACTGCAGTACTCTCTCTTGTTGTGTACATATTAATGACATTCATTCTGGTAAAAAGTTACTGGGAATTGATCGTTGAACAAGCGTGTTAGTGGCATTGTTAAAACTCCTATTGTCACTAAGTTGCCACAATTGTCCTCTATACTAACGCGGAGTTTGTCAACTAGTGTTCATCTCAATTTTGGTTTCAATTTTTATGTATTTTTGCGAATTATCGCGGTTTACACACTCGGAATTCTTGTCAGACCGTAAAAAAGAGGAAAAATTCGTCGAAAAATTTCAGATTTGTGGAAAGAACACTCTTGGATTTTGCACCACGACAGCATCTCATATCAGCTCAAGGTTGCCATTATAAACATCTTCCTGACCAGCAACTCAACCAACACCTTCGAATAACGACAGCATTATTCTGATATGGCTCCGGTCGACTTTTATCTCTTTTTTTATCCGAAACTCAAATAACCACTTTTTTCAGTCGATAAAATATATAAAAGAGATTTCGTAGTGAGAACTGAAGTTAATTCCGAAAAATTCGTTTAAAAAAATGTTTCGATGATTGGATTATTCATTGGCATAAGTGTATTATTTCGGAAGAGGACTACTTTGAAGACGAAACAATAAATTTGGATAAATAATAATTTAATTGTGTTTGACCAATTCCGTTTACTTTTTTGACAGAATGTATACAGTTCGAATCAAAAGTTAATCGAAACATCTAAACAAAATTTATATGTATGTACCTCATCTAAATACTTCGCATGTAGGGTGACAACAAGCAGAATGATTATGGTGATGAGGACAACGCCGCTACTCTAAATGCTAACTAATAAGTACCGTTAGATAACGATTAATAAGTCCTATAAATATGTACTTCCTCAACTGTATACCCATTCATAAAAAAAACACACACACACAAACACTCGTAAGCATTAAAATTTATTCAATACACACACACACACACACACATACACATGCACACACATTATAAATACAAGCAGACATATTCAATTTCAAGCAAACAAAACCTTTCAATCAAGACCATCATCCGTATTGCTGTCAATGCGACTATGTCTCTTCCATACTAACACACTCCCTCTCTCTCTCTCTCGTTAATACTTACGGCTTGTGTTACCCCATACTCTATTTCTTTTTCGCTTTTGAAAACCTATTAACGCGTTGCAGCCCTGTCCTCCCAAGCAATCAGTGCAAAATCAGAAGTTTTATTTATTTGTTTGTTGTTTGCCAAAACGTTTACGCCATAAAGCGACACCCATGCGACATGGTGCAAGCGAGATGCTGCTCTGCGTTAGAGCGAGAGCGACTGAGCTCGTTAAATGTGCAGTCATTCGAACGTAATTCAATAAACGCGCCATCAACCTTAACACACACACAGCTACAGATACACAAATACTATGCAAACGTGGCGAGTGTGTGTGTGTGTGTGTGTGAATCGTAAGGATATTGTGAAAAAGGACGACGAATGCTGCAGTACAAAACCAAAGCTGATTCAATGACTAACTGGCTGACTGAGTGACTGACTGACTGACTGACAAACTGGCAACCGCAATGACGGAGGGTGGTTTGTTTGCTCTGTGCTCAACCCTCTTCGTGTTCATTCACACACACTCTTTACTGTTATATACGAGTATGTATGTATGTATGTAGATATTGTATCTGTGTGTCTACTATTGTAAAAGTATCTGTGCTCAATAACATTTATTGAGAGAAAATTTCGCACCAGCATTGCCTCCCGCATACGGTTCTATTCCTTTTGGCGTTGGTTGTCGTTGGATGGCAAAAATATCTGTCAACACCATTTCTAGCCACTTGGGGCGGCTTTACTTTACATCATTTAGTTAAGGTTGCTGTTGTTGTTGTTGTTTTTGTTGTTGGTGGTGGGTGATGATGGTGACTGTCTACTGACTGCCATTGTACAGCGACTCGCCTCAGCATGTTTAAACGATTTAACGCATCATGAGGATAATGAAATTTAGATTATGAAATGCTTGACTGCCTCTCGTACACTTTCGCTCCCCGGCGTACTTTTATCGCTATTAGTGTCAAATATTTCTCGTTCGCACTTTTGGTTGTTTCTTGTTTCATGGGGGATTTGTCTAGCCTTGTTAACGTTTGATGGTGTGCGTTTCAAAGTATCATATCGAGGTTGGCAGGTAATTAATACGCTTATTAATAGGCCATTTCACTTGTTTGAATGCCGAATTGAAAGGTCGTTTAATTTGTAAATTATTTTATAAAATAATACTTAGACTGGAAATATGAAAAACATACAACTTAATAGTTAAAATCTGCTCGAATCGACTCTGAATTATTGTAACACCTCTACTTTTTGTTATTTTGGCGTAATTTCAATGATTTTTATAGCCTACAAGGGAACAGACAGAAGGAGGTGTGGTAGACCCCATAAAGTATATATGTATATTCTTGATCAGCATTGAAAGCTAACTCGACCCAAGATGAGCCAAATCGCAGAAGAGTAATGCGCGAACGAAGCGCTTTGAAGCAAATGTTCATCTGTTTTTTTTTTTTTTTTCAAAAAACTTGCAGGTGCTCTATTACATCAACGCAATATGCGCTATTCTAAATGGTACACGGTGGATCAGGACTAGTCTTGGCCTCGTTGGGCTACTTGTTGATATCAAGCTAGCCAACGTCCTAATTACAAATTCTTTTCATTTTTATCTTCATTATATGGAGTATGTTGTGCTAAAGTTGGGCATGATAACCAGATGTATTGCCAGAAACGTTGCTCTTCAAACGTTTCATAAGAAACAGTGAGGTAAGTCACCCAAGTAAATGGAGTAGGAAACATCCGCTTGGATAGAGCAATTGCGCGAGCAATATGTTACACCATACTGTTGAAACCAGTAATACTTTATCTCATTTTCATTGAGCTCAGTTGCTATATAGTCGCCTATCATTGTTCTGTGTATAGCTTTCCGTTGTCCATTTACCGTCACATCGTCGTCATCTTCGAAATAGTACGGGTCTATAATTCTTTCCAAGCATACATCGCAGCAGATAGTAACCTTTGGCAAATATAAAGATACTACATGAATTAATTGAAGATTTTGAGTGCCACATTATAACGAACATTCTAATGCAACCAAGGAGTGATTTTCAAAACAAATTTTCATGATTACATATGTATATATCTATCTATTTATACAGGGTGGAGCAAAAGTAATCACCCTATTGGAAAACGCTATAACTTTTGCAAATAGCGCCAAATGTCAATTCGGTGTTGACATTTGTGCAGTAAACAAACGCAGAATACAAATCGACAAGCCATGAATCCGTCGGGTGTGTTGGCGCAGCGTGAATTTCGTTGCAGATTTCCTGGCCGTTCGACACCAACTGGACAAACACTGCGGCGTTTCGCCACGCGCCTTGAAGAGACTGGGAAAACACGAGATGTTCCCAAGGCTGGCCGGCCCCGGAGCAGCCGTTCTGCTGAGAATATCGCTGTTGTTGCCCAAGTTGTCGAAGAGGAGCCACGCAAGCGGTCCCTACGCAGAATTTTGGTGAAAGATTTGAAAATGTTCCCTTACAAAGTGCAGCCAGTGCATCAGCTGTTAGCTGTTGAGAGCCAAACGCGTCTAACCTACGCTCTAGTCATACTGAATCTCAACGAAGAGGAGGACGATTTTTCATCGAAAATTATCATGATAAATAATCGTTTCTGGGGCAACAGGACGGTGCAACGGCGCACATTGCTCGAGCCACAACCGATATTCTGAATGAAGTATTTCCGGGTCGCTTAATCTCTCGTTTTGGTGATTTGCATCACCCGATTTAACCGTTCCAGACTTCTTTTTATGGGATTTTTTGAAGTCGCGGGTTTACGTCACCTGTCGCCCGAAGTTCTGGCAAGAGTGATGAAAAATGCCATAAAATGGGGCCGTATGGTCCTCAACTCTGGCGGCGGCCACTTGGCCAATATCATTTTCTCTACTTGATGGAATAAGTTCTAATGGATTAAATAAAAAAATTTCAGAAGCAGAACCAAATTTTTTCATTATAAAAAAAAAAAAATTACAGCAAAAGAACATCGCGTGATTATTTTTGCCCCACCTTGTATATTTGGTTTCGAGTATGGTTTCGATTGAAAATTTGCATTCGCTTCTGGACTCGGGTCTAGATTTGTAATCGTGGAATCGGATTCAAGTTCTTATTTCGAATTCAACAAGCACGAATCTTTGAAGAATGCGGAACCACGAATCTGTGCTTCACTACTAATTACATTCAGACACAGATTCCAGTAACTCTGTTAATTTTGGTACATTTTTGAGACACATCTCCAGCATACTCCCATAGTTGCTCTTAACTATTCAATTCTCAGCCAAGTCAAACTTCGTGTTTCATTTCAGTTGCCTTCTATTACACCATAGAGCGCCTCCACCAACGCAAATGTTTAAAACTTTGAGTCTTTCCCACAATTTCATTACGTATTTCTTTCATCAAATAGCTCAATTAAGCAATGAAAAATGCATATTTTGAAGATTTATTTACCATCACAACTATGTGTTTATGTATATGCAATACAATAATATTTCCCACAACATCATTTCTCTCATTAAACAATTTCTCATTTAATAGCTTCATTAGATCAAATAGAGAAAAAAAAAAAACGAGAAAAGTAAAAAAACGCCAACAATGGCTTTCATAATTTTTCAAAAGATTGCCCGCTCATTAATTTCATTTAAATGGCTTGCAACAAACAATTATGCCAATTACAAATATTAATTTTAATAAATGCGCACAACAAACAATTAACACACAAAAACCAAAAATCAAATGAGATGTGATGATAGGAAAGGAAAGGAAAATAATATTGTATTTTAATAATGAAACAAGAAAAAACATTAACTTCGGTGGAACCGATGCTTTAATACGCTTCAAATTTGCACATTTTTGCTCAGCAACGAAGTTGTTATAGTTCAATTTTTAACTATTTGAAAGTGTGCTTAGATGGAACAATACTCTATGTAATAAAACATATGTATTTTTCATAAATGATAATTTTGTTGCGTATGAAATAAATGGAAATAAACTTTAAACAAATTTTGATTGACTGCAGTTTGAACTGACGTGTTCTGCAATGTTAATCAGCACGTTAGACAGTTGAGCTATAGATGCCACATATAGTATTTACTGATATAAGTATACAGTTTATACAATATCTAAAAGCTAATTGCTTTAATTCAAACATGTTCGATACAACAAAATAAATACAAAGTGTTTTTGTATGCGAGAAATACCTTCCATTTATTAAATTGCGATCAATTTAGAACTTGTGTTGCTTCTTGTTATAAAAAGTATCCATACCAACTTTCAAACCAATATATCAAAGATTGAGGAATAAGGCGGACAGAAACGCACAGAACGAAAGACGGTGGTGGCTAGATCGACTATATTATACGGATGATTCCTTTAAACCGTTGCAAACCTTGTGACGAAATTGTGATACTTTTCACACTCTATGTGAAGGGTATAAAAAGCACACACATGCACACACACACACATACACACACGCACACACACACACACACACACACACACACATACACACACACACCATTCAGAATTATCTCAAGTATTTGCTGGAAAAAATGTTTCCTCTGAAACACATTTACAAAGCTAATTTCGAAATAGTATTTTTATTTTTTATATTATATTATATATTATATATTATATTATTTTAATTTATTTCACTTTATTTTTTGTTTTCACATATACTAAATGTTGAAACCCGGAGATACACACGACGTTTCCTGCTTTGGTTAACACTTGTCCGGAAATTGAATAAGTTTCCTCCATAATTACTTTCTGGTACTGCTTAATGGTTCTTCAAATTTAAGTTTTTGTCTTTTATCTGTTGCTGATGATTGTTGAAAAGAAAAAAATGTTTAAATTTTTCAATGGATTAAATATTTGTTAAACTTATAACAAAAATTTATTTACATTAGTGTTTGGCATGATTTATGCCGATTGTAGATGGGATAGTGGGTTGTAGATAAATTTTATATTAAAAAATTTAAAGAAATTTTGAATCCAGATCGTCTGGAATGTTAGGCAACATGCTAAACGGTTGAAATATCTAATACTCAAATGTTTACTGATACAAAAGTGCAATTTATACGAAATCAATATTATTGGATTGACATTTTCTATGTGAAGTTACCCATTATAAAATATAATTATGATTTTAACATTAATAACACAGGTCAACATGGTTTAGTTGTTGGAAAGCTAAGTGTCATTTCCAAAGTAATTTGCTGCGTAGAATCCGAATTTACCGAATTTACCGGGATTTAGTGGTACTAAATGATGTAACTGAAGAGACAGACCACAGACATTTTTTTTTCACTCTGTACATAAACTCAAAAGTAGGAAAAAACGCAGTTTTTCGGCTACATAACCTCAAATATCTGACGTGAAATCCTGACGTGATGGGGCAATTCAGACCCAGGACAAGGATTCTGCGCAGCAAATTACTTCGGAAATGATCGTCAGCTTTTCAACAACTGATATGACCCCGGTATTTGTAATTGCTTTAATTCAAACATGTTCGATGCAACCAAATAAATAAAAAGTGATATACATAACTTCTATTTAATAAATCCCTCGCATTTTGAACTTGTGTTGCTTCACATTATAAAAATTCTATTGATAACATTCAAACCTATATTTTAAATATATAGGGAATAGGACGGACAGTAACGCATGGACAGAGAGACGGACATGACTAGATCGACTAGATGTTGATCATGAATATACATATATACTTTATGCAGTCTCCGATGCGTTGCAAACATTATGACTAAATTATAATACTAAACACACTCCGTGTGAAGAGCATAACAACAAAAATAATAAAAGCTAAAATCATTTCATTTCAATACGCAAATGAGACCGCGCGCAAATTAATTTTTCAATAAACATTTTAATAATAATAATAATTTTTTTATACTTCTTTCCTTTGTGTCTTTGTGGTTGCTTATAGATACATATTACGAGTATTTTTGACATGGCGAAGTCTTTTGGCGGCGGCGGTAAAAGTCAAACGCTTGACTAAGCAGCAAGCGGCGCAGCACGCAGCACGCCAACAACACCAACACGCTTCATGTAGTTTTATACAAAAAAAAAAATAAAAAAAAAAACACTTTGCTTATGAGCCAATGCCGCTCGACACTCCCGCGTCTCGTAGCCCCGTAGGCTGCAATCATCACCGGCGTTCATCTCGTTGAACTTCTTAGAGCAAACTAGAGAGAAATTGATAAATGACTTCGCAGCGGTGAGCAGTTTTCAAATGTAAATGTTTTGATAGTTTATTTTCTGATTTTTATATATATATATATATATATATATATATATATATATTTTTTATTTTACTTTTGGCTCTGATTTGCGCCCACTTAGTAAAGTCATATTTTATATATATGTACATATACATATACTATAGCTAAACAGACGGACGGTGCGATATATAATGTGGAAAAGTACGAGGGTATATATGAACATTTTACAATTTGATAGTATGATAGAAACTTTCTTTTCAAATTGGGTGCGCTGAACTCGGTAAACATAATAATCACATAGATAACGTTATATGGGTGTTTTTCGAATTATAACTGTAATTTAACCAGCGTCTAGTGTGATTGACAAGCCAGTTCGAAATAAGCTAGCATGTTGCTTACATTACAAGTCTAACGGTAACTAATTCGTTTCGAGCGACTGAAAAATCACTGAGTTACAGCTGATGAAAGTTAAAATTTTATGAAATTTTTAACGAATTTCATACATTATCGGATTCGCATTTTCTCAAGACTGGAATTGAATTTCTCATCTCTGAACTAATTTCTGACAACGTTGAATGGAACTTCGATTTGGTTTTTTAATTTGGTTATATTATAACGGTTAATGATTTTAGCGCTTAGCAATTTTGATATCTTTTTTTTTCTATATAATATCAGCGTAAGCTGAAGGATCTATGCTAATATTATAATGAGGTAAAGTTTGAAGAAGTTGTACGGGGTAATCTCTGGATCTACTGAACCGATTTTGAAAATTCTTGTACCAATAGAAAGCCACGTTATTTGTGAGTTTCATAGAATATATATTTTACCGCATTCCGCTCAAACTTGGCATATATATCAATGACATTAACAGCCAACTTAGGAAGAAGAACCTAACCGATTTGTTTTACCGGTCCGGTTTAAATCCACCAGTCCGAGTCGATTTCGTTCAACTGGTATATTCGTAATCTGTGCGACAATATAACTATGTCCGCCCATCCGTCTTAAAAGAGTAACTTGAAATATCATAGCTAGGCAGCCAATCTTAAAAAACGAAACTCATGTTTCTATAATGAGCCTTGTTTTGCCTGAATAAATTATTATAAGCATATTTTATAAAATAGTTCGTAGGAATTATGTACTACGACAGCCTATAGTACAATTTGTGGACTTACTACTTAACACAAGGTAAACTCGTACACATTTAGAAAAGTTGCATTTTTAAGATTCGTTTAAAAATAAATAGTAAGAAGATAGGATATAAATAGGAAATAATAAATAAAAAAAAAGAAATAAAATTATTTATCAATTAAAATGGTATAAATTAGTGTTATAAATTGTGGTCAGAGCATAAACTGTTTGTGAATTTTATTCCCTTTGTCAAATAAAAACTACTTAGCATTCAAATTAAGCAATACGAGTACTAATTTACGATGACTAGTTTCACAGTATGCAATATTTTTGGAGTTCAGTTAAACCCGGTTTAACCAGAAAGTTTCTTATTAGAAGTTTTCGATAGTTTACAGTTGTTTAAACTAACTCGCAGTTAACACGAGGTTAACTCACACTTTGAAATTTGCTCTAAATGGAGTTCTTCATACCACATCATAGTGTTCGACCATCCACCATCCAAACTCAAATTGAATAACTATTTCATTTTAATCATATATATACATATTTTAAATGAAAGGTATACACGACTCTTCAGATACACATAATTTATATAACTGATTAAATATATATGTATTGAATATATCAGCTCTTCCACATACAATACAAGGTTTGTGATCTAAAAATAACCGAACTTTTAATTTAAATCATAGAACACGTAGCACAATCTATTAAAAGTTGCCAATGTTAGAAAGGTAAATTTGTCTTCTTTCGAAAGCAGCTAAGTTTATGCAAATCGTTTGAGAGGTTACAAAATGAAACACGTTTTAATGACAGCAGTTTTAAAAACGGTCGTGATGAGTTAAATGATGATCCAAGACCTGGACGACTTGAAGTATAAAAAAAGTAAGTGAAATAATCGCTATCGATGTAAATTTCACTGTGAGAATGTTGACAGAAGAATTAAATTCTTCTAACTGTAGAATTTACAAAATGAAGATTTGGGTAAAAGAGGTAAAAAAAGGGTGTGTGCACGTTTTGTTCCACATCAGTTAAATGATGATCAATGATGATCGTGTAGAGCTTTGCAAACACATCATTTCAACAGCTAAAAACATGCAGATTTTCTTGCTTCGATCATAGCTAGTGATGAAACTTGTGTTTTAAATATGATCGTGAAACTAAGCGACAATCTGCAGAATGGAAGTCAAAAGAACCCATAGGTTTTCAGAAGTCAAAAATCAAGACAATGAAAAATTAAAAATAAAAAGACTTTTTCGTGGTAGTCGTATTTGCAAAGTAAGTCGGAGAAAAAATGGTCTGTCTTAACGATGAGAGATATTTAATTAAGTTCTAGAGAAAAGTTGTAGAGCTTGATAATGAATACAAAAAAGTCAGCGACAGCATATGTCTAACTTTTATATGTAAGTCATAAAAAGTAGTTTTTTATATTATAAAAAAATAATATTAAAATTTATAATAAAATCCATACATGAGTTAATGGGGTCGTGGAGGGCATTGGAGATAGAGGAAAATGCAGCGAAAGAAGTGGTATGGGACGTGTTGCTAAGGAAAGAGGTGGTAGGGAAATGGGCAGGGGTAGGAGAGGTAGGGGAAAGGGCAGCAAAGCGCCGGGTTACTTTTAAATATGAAAAGGAGGTAGGGCTATGGGGGAAGGAAAAGTTAAAAGGGAGTGTTTGGAAAGGGGTAGAAGAGAGGCAGGGGAATTAGGTAAGGGATCATAGGGAAGGAGGGGTAAAGGTGTGAGAGGCAGGGGAATGGCAGCAAAGCGCTGGGTACCATTTACAATAGAGTGATGCAATGTTGTATATATGTTAATGGGATCGAAGGCGGCAGGGAAAGGGGTGGTAAAGTAAGGAGAATTAGGTAAAGCAGCGTACGGGGTGGTTGGAGAAGGGGTGGAAGGTACAGAAGAAGAGGGGTAGGAGAATTGGATGGAGGGACAGGTGGATGGAATGACAGGGGAAGAGCGAGTCAAGGGCAAGGGCAGCAATGCGCCGGGTACCAGCTAGTCTCTTATAAATACGTTTTGTTTTAGATACACCCTATATGTACATCTTTATGTTGAAAAATGTCACCATTCCAAGAATTTTAAAAACATTTTTTTTCAAAAATCTTTCAATTAAAATATTATGCATACGCACAGCTGTACGCAAAAATTATTCAATTAAAAACCAACAAAAGAATAATATAACAACAGAAGCAACAGCAACAGTAACAATAAAATATATATCTATATATCTATCTACCTATATACACAAGCACATAAAAATTCAATTATTTTATTTGTACAACACTGAACAACAACAACAACAACAACAACAATAACTATAACAAAAATGAACAGCAATCACTTTGTATCTATACAACTGCAGCACCATTCAAAAAAAAAAAAGAAGGTACATACCCACCCACACATTTTATATACATAGGTATATAAATTTATTTGCTCCACCATACGACATTTTCTGAGCATCCTTTTTTCAAGCACACAAACAACAAAAGCACAGAGTACCTCCCTTCATCATCCATCCAACCAACCATCCATCCATCCATCCAACCAACCATCCATCCATCCCCTTACCCGACTCAATTCATTTGCCAACTGCCGCACAACAATGGCGAAAACTTCCAAACCAACAATTTCGAATAATAATCCTTAAAATGAGTTTAATTTGTAGAATAAAATTGCTGCTATAGCAGCTGACAGCAGTTATGGGCTAGAAGTTGGCAATGGGTTGTTTTGGGCTGATGATAATGCTGATGCTTTCGTTGTTGAGGTTTTTGCCCCATTCGGCAGTTGGGGAGCATCATTAATGAAATATAATGAACATAAAACTTTGCAGGATTTCGTTGTCGTTGTCGTTGTCGTTTTTGCTTCAAATTTTTTTTTCATCTTTTGCGAACTTTATAATAAGCTGCACGCTACCTGCCAACAAATCGAAATGGTATTTCGGCAAATGCATAAATTTGGCGTTATGTGCGCATTGTTCCACAATAACTATAAAAACTCGGCGGTAGATTGAAATTCTGTGATAAGTTGCACCTTGCATTCGAAAGATGTGAAATATATTTTTGATATACGCTGGTATTGAAGTAGGCGCATAGAACTTCAGTTCAAGGCAGTGATTTTATAGTTGTCCAGAGCTTACTACTTCATGTGCAACAATTTTAGTGTATAGCGTGTGTGTGTGTGTGTGTGTGTGTGTGTGTGTGTGTGTGTGTGTGTGTGTGTGCGCGCGAATTTGTTTCTGTGTGTTTTTGCCACAAAAGAAGTCGCACAAAAAAAACATAATTTCCGCTTTTGCAATTGCAAGCGGGTGAGTATTCAAGGCGAAAGAACAGTCAAGGGCGCGACATGCAATTTTTTGAAGGGGTGTATAATTCCATATGCTAAAACATACTTTTTGAAAGTAGTTTAAGTTGAAGTTGAATAATTAAGCATAAGAAATTTAATAAAAAACACACTGCGATGCTTGGCGGCGCAAGATCTCAATGTAAAAAGTCTTTAAAAGTACTATGGCAAGACAGTTGTCGATTTGGTGCTCATCAGTCGACAGACTAAAGAACACAAACCTAAAAGCTCCGAGCGACTGAACGAGCTTGCATGCATACATTGCGCTGCTGAGGACTAAACAATATAAACACGGGAGATAGAATGAGAAACATTGACTCTGCTTTTGTATTGAATTTGTGTTTCATGTATTTTTATATGTGTGTGTGTGTGTGTGTGTGTGTGTGTGTGTGTGTGTGTGTGTTTTGACCAACGATACACAATACACAAACATATAAAAATAAGTGAAACACAAAGCTGACAATCTTCGTATCTCTTTCGCGCTCATAAACGATTTCAATACATTAGCAGAGTAGCACACCAATACATTCACACTTTATACCTCGCTCTTTGTGGAGATGCCTGGAGAACACGAGACAGCGAGGCAGAAACACAACGACACTGAATTGTTCTTGTAGTTTTTCCATACAAATTGAAATAAAATTTTCTTAAATGAAGATGTTAAAAAAGGGGAGATAGGACTCGCACACCTTTACAAAAATTTCTGATTGTGATATTTTCTGATATTTGTGGACTGTACCGGGGGGTTGTGTTGGGGCGGTAAATGTCAAAGTTTGTATATTAAATATAATCATTCTATATAAGTAACAATAAACGTACTAGTCCATTTGTCTCTCCATCCTAGATAACCATAAACGAATCGTGACGTTGTGTCTGGGCCTAAGCCGCCTGAGAAGCAAATGGTCACTGCGAAACGAGCTCTTTTGACTTCACATAACCCCAAAGATAAAAATTGAGAGGTGTGATATCATACGATCTAGCATGTTAGTTGAGGGGTCCGTTTGTTACTCACGAAAATGATTTCTCAATAAAGCCATTGTTTCCGGGTGTCGTCAGCGATGGCGCCGACATCATGGGTTTCAGTTTCAGGCAACAAAAAGTCCGCGGCACCACTTGCCATTAACGATTTTAAAGAAATACGTCCCGATGATTCCAAACAGTGCATCTGTAACTGTAACAGTAGTTCGGGAATCTGTTCGGGTTGCTCATCAGCCGAAATGCAGCAATTTGGTTTATTAACGTATCCATTGGCGCCAGAAATGTGCCTCATAGCTGTAGAAAATTCGCGTTGCGTTGCAGACTGCGTTGCAGACTGAAATCAAAGTTTAAATTCAAGTCTGGCTGCTTAAATTCTTGAATGAGTTGGGTTTTGTAAGCCTCTCTAGGCCAAGATTCTGGCGTAAAATTTGCTATTGATTACACTGACACTCAAATTTGCGAATGGTATTGGCAATAGTGGGCTCGGTAGGTCGATGATGCACACCAAAACAATTTTCACAGAATGCTGATTTTCGTACTACATTTCAATAATTGGGAAACGTTGTTGCGGTGTGAGTCTTTTAGTGATGAATTATCAAACAACACTGAATAAAAATCAGATGACGTAGGACATCAGTCGCGCGTGATCTGTGAAAAAAAAAAACATTTAGATGAATCATTTGTGGCATACTTATCATTTAAACTTGAAACTTATTATTCTCAAATAGGTTTAACGTACTCTAGTTTAAGTGAACAGAACAGTATTTAATTAGTTAGCAAAATATCAGTGTATAACTCCATCGACACTACGAGCTTTACCCGTGCAGTTCCTCAACTCTTTGGAGAAGGTTAGTCTTCAAGAGAAGCTTTTCGTTGGATTATTTTTCACAACTTTCGACGTGGATTATGTCAACAAGAATGTGTCAATGAACTCAGTTCTTTGTATGGCGATAAAGCACAGTATATCGCTGGTATAGTGAATAATATCGTGGTCATATGTTCGGTCATGTTCGGTCGCCGACGAATTCCATGGATTTCGTCCAAAATCTGTTGTTGTGCCCAAAAACATTGATGCAGTGCGTGAACTGATAATGCAAGATCGTCATGTGACATATCGTGAGATAGATTCATCCTTGCGCATTAGTTCCACTTCAATACATTCGATTTTGCATGAACATTTAGCTGCAAAAAGAACTTTGCTCTCGTTGGATACCCCATAATTTATCCATCGCTCAAAAAAAGGCTCGCGTCGATTGGTGTAAGGAAATGATTAAAAAGTTTGACCGTGGTGCTACAAAAGACATGTATAAAATCGTGACTGGTGACGAATCATGTATATATGCGTATGAGCCGGAAACAAAACTGCAATCGACCGTGTGGTTATGCCAAGGCGAGCCAAATCCAACAAAAGTTGTTCTTGGAAGAAGCACAGCGAAGCAAATGATCGCCGGGTCATGTGGCCACTGTTACGCTTGAGCAACGTAGAACGGTCAATTCTGAGTGGTACACGACCACGATTTGTTTGCCGGAAGTCTGCGGAGAAATTCGTAAAACCAACCGCCAAAGACGAATCATTCTTCATCATGACAATGCGAGCTCTCACACAACTCGTCAAACAAGTGCATTTTTGAGCAGTCAAAACATCGTAATAATGACTCATCCTCCGTACAGTCCTGATTTGGCTTTAGTCCAATGACTTCTTCTTGTTTCCCCGAGTATCAAAGGTAAACTGCGTGGTCAACGATTTACGAGCGCCGAAGAAGCAGTTGAAGCGCATAAAAACCATGTTTTGGAGGTGTCTCAAGAGGAATGGAAAAACTGCTACGACAAATGGTTTGAACATATGCAAAAGTGTATTGATCATCAAGGGGAATATTTTGAAAAACAATAAAGCCATTTTCATTTAAAAATGTTTGTGTTATTATTTGCTTTAACCGAAATATAAATAGTACACTCGAAAGACTGCAATAGCCCCAATTTTTCCATTTTGTACGAAGAACGTTTTTACTTCAGTCAATATCTACGTGACATTTGAAATGAGCGCTTCTTACGGGCTGGTGGTTAACATAAATACAAAGGGGCATGTCACGCCCACTTTTAGGGGTAGCCACCGAAGAAACTAACCGCAAAATTTTAGAATTTTCTATGACAATTGTCTTATTAAATAAAATAAAAAAAATGTAAATTACTAAATTAAATTCAAAGTCGAGAGCACAAATAATTGGAATTTTCTAATTGGATGTTTTACGAACAATTTTGAACAAAAACAAATGACGCTAGATATACAAAATATGACGGCGACGTATTTGCTTGTATATTTCCATAGAAGAAAAGTTGCTGCGTATTTAACAATGTTACAGACCAAATATTGTGTGTAGCTCTCTTCTGTTTATATATAGTATTTTATATCTACTCATATACTACTGCGGATACTGAAACTTACTGCATTAGAGCCTAATTAGCATAAATTGCATTTAGCAAAACACTGCGTAAAGAACACCGAAATAATGTTTTGTTCATTTATACTCTTTGAACCCTCTTCTAATTACGCCAATGTTGTTGGCAAGTCGTTGGTTGACACAAAAAGGTGCAAAAGGAAGCTGACGACCAGGCAAATCAACAAACAAACGAACGAACGAACAAAGATTTCATCTTTTTGATAAGCGGCAACGATTTGGCCAAGAGAAGTAAGCGGAACAAGAGTATTGTTGAACTCGTTTTATATGATAATGATGGGATTATTATTTATTAATGTATGTGTTAGTACTAGTGCAGAAAGCATACACTGTGCAAAATCTGTGCATAAATAGCAATTAATTTCTAAAGCACACAAAAACAAACTAATTAATTTATGCTAAAGCAACTCAATTACAAAGTTGTCAAGCGGCAATTGAATAAAAAATAGAAAAAGAAACAATAAGAAACAATCAAAGAAAATTCCAAACGCCAAATTAAGCGAAGGCGCGCTACATAAATGTAACTGTGTAAGTTTTTTTTAACTGTGTGAGTGTATCTGTGTGTGTGTGTGTGTGTAACTGAAGTTCAAGTAGACAAAACGGCCCCAGTTGGAAAATGCTGCAAAGATGCTGCTGCTGCTGCTGCTGGTGCTGTTGAATTGAGTTGAGGGGGCAGCGTGCAGTACAGTGCAGAAGTCGAGTGTCGAGTCGCCAATTACGTTGACAGCAGAATTTAATAAGCGGCACAATAGGCAAATGAAGTCATGAATGAAGCTGTGACGTGTCAGAGCGAGAAGCAAATATATATATATATATATATATATATATATATATATATATATATATATATATATATATATATATATATATATATATATATATAGAAATGTAGGAAAATGCAGGAAAAATGCGCTGTAAAAAAAAAAAAATGTTGCAAAGCAAAAATGGCAGAAGAAGCAAGCAAACAGACGCACGGACGGACGGACAGCGCAGTAAATGCTTGTTATAAAATGCTAATACGTGCAGCAACAGCAAGTGCAACAGAGAGGGTGGGACTGAATGTGTGCGAGCGAGCAACAACAACAAAAAACTTTGAATTATTCAATAATAATTAGGCGTTAGAGCGAGTGCGCGTATAACTACTAAATGCTATTGCTAGCTCGCTTGCGCATGGAAATAAGTTGAAATTTTACAGTTTGTTTCTTTTTGCTTTTGTTTTGCTGCATATACACAAAAAAGAAACTCACCACACTGGAATTGTGTGAGCGCGCAAAAGTAGGCGGTGCCTAAAATGCGGAGAAAGAGCATATAACTGTTTGTTTGTTTGTTTGATTGCATGCGTGTTTGTGTGTGTGTGTGTGTAAGAGCGAGCGCGTATGCCTTGTTGTAATAGCTGCAGTTGCACATGCTATGCGTGTGTAAGTGAATAGGCGCATATATATATATATATATATATATATATATATATATATAGAGAGAGAGAGAGAGAGTAGAAGCAAGCAGTAAGACAAAAAAAAAAAACAAACAGTTAAACCAATAAAAATGGTGTCATTATATGGCAGCGGCGGCTAAGTGTAAGCGAGTGCGCGCTATAAGCATGCCAGACTGTTTGCAACTATGTGCAGCGTAGACTGGTTTGACCAATACTAATAAGAAAGCGCAACAACAACAACAACAACAAGAACAAGCACAACAACATGCAGCAGTGTTGCAAGCGAATTTGTATCTGTGTGTGTGTGTGTGTGTGTGTGTGTGTTTCTTTAAGTGTACGTGCAGCGGTGTGTGCGCGCGTATCTGTGTTTGTACGTTTTGGTTTTTTCTCGTTTTGCGCTGTCGTCTCTTGTTGAGCGTTGAGATTATGAACTGCGACTGTTGAGTTTAATTGTAGACCAGTCGTGATCTCAAGCGGACGTGTCGCTCTCGCGCTCGAAAAATAACAAAATAAAAAAAAAAAACAAACACATCTCACTATATGAAGTAGCTACACAAAAAAAAAGAAGAAAAACGAAGCTTGTTTTTTAGTAGATATAGCGTAAAGTGCTGCACAGACAAAAAATTAAAAAAAAAAAACAACAACAACAACAAAACGTACAAACGAGCGTACAACGTTTTAATTAAAAGCTAAACACAACAAATTAATAACACAGCTATTAATATATACATATGTATATAGATACATGTTGAGTAGCTACAAAACAACTACGCTTAAAAGAGTTAAATCAAAAGTGTTTTGCAATTAACAAAAAAAAAACAGTGCAAGTGTTTCAATTTAAATAAGCAATTTATTTAAATGCTTTAATAATTAAAAATATAACAACAACAACAAAAAAGTGTTGCTTGTGCAATGTTGCATTAAAATTTTAATTAAATTAACTAAAATAAAATCAATTTAAAAAGAAAAACACACACGTACAACGTAACAAATAAAACGCATACGGCATTTATGCTGAAGCGCTCAGCAGATATGACTGTCACTGGCCTACGCACAACAATGACAAGCCCGACGGTACCGCCGCAAAGTGTTATGTCAAGCAATACAAATGCCGGCGCAGCAGCTGCTGCTGCTGCTGCCGTCGCAACCACAATTATGCCAAGCAGTCCAACAAATACAACAACAACAATAGTCATCAGTCCCGGCGGTTTGGCGGCAACACAACCAGGCAGTAGTCCGACAACAACAGCATCAACATTATTATTAGTGCATCAGCAACAATTACAACAATTGCAACAGCAGCATCTACAGCAGCAGCAGCAGCAGCAACAACAGCAACAACAGCAACAGCAACAACACCAACAGCATTTACAGCAGCTAGTACCGCAACAACAGCAGCAACAACAACATCATCTGCATAAAACAAACTCTAGACTGAGTAACTTTAGTGTTGCCTCATTGTTAGCCGATACACGACCGCGTACGCCAACAAACTGTAACAATGATGCACCAACGAATCTTTCCTCATCCGCTGCAACATCGCCGGTTTCATCGCCGGGTACGCCGCCGCCGCCAACATTGTCGTTGCCGTTGGGCAATGTAACAAACAACCATCACAATCACAATCACAACAACAACAACACAACATTGTCACATCCCGCGCATCATCCAGCACATTTTCATTCCGCCGTAGCACATCATGCACATTTGCTGCATGCAGCACACGCTGCTGCTGCTGCACATGCTGCACAGCAACAACATGCTGCTGCTGTTGCAGCAGCAGCAACACTTGGCGCTGGTGCAACACTAAATGCTGCAAATCAATTACCGCCACATATACGACAACAATTAAGCATGGCGGCGGCCGCCGGTGCTGCTGCAGCAACGCTCAAATCGACGCCAACATCAACACCAACAACAACAACAACAGCAGCAGCAGCAAATGTGGATACAACAACAGCAGCCGCGTTACGTGCAACACCGCCAAATTCGCAACATTCAACGCCCTGCACAACGCCCGCCTCTGCACAAATGCACAATCACAGCAGCAACGCTATCAATGCCATCGGTGGTGGTACGCATAGTTCGAGCAGCAGCGCAACACATAAAAATGAACGTCATTCACCAATTGGCAGTCAATCGGATTCGGAATTGGATTATGATGATGAACTGTTGCATGAGCATGATGTTGCTGAACACGATGACGATGAAGAAGATTCAATTGTTGATATTGAAGATATGAATGCAGATGATTCACCACGTTCAACGCCGGATGGTACGCTTGATGGCAGCAGTTGTGGCGGTGGCATTGGTCTGGGTAGTGCGGAAAGAAAATCACTTGAAGCGCATGCACAAATGTCTGCAGCGGGCATATTATCACCGGCAGCATTGGCTGCCAGTGCCGGACATGTACCGATACGTCCAACGCCGTTTAGTGCATTAGCCGCTGCAGCAGTAGCCTGGGGCGGTGTGCCATGGCCAGGTGCACGTCAAATGACACCATTCGGACCGCCGGGCTTATTTCCCGGTCAGGGTTTCGGTGCTGGAGGTAAGCATATCTATATATATTGATATAATATATATATATATATTCATTTTTGTTTCATTTTGACAATAATTTCAACGCCATTTTGTTTAATCATGCTCAATTGAGTTGTACTGCTGCACCCTTTGTACTTGGTTTTGCTTTGAATTGCTTGTTCATTGATGTTAATTGGCAATTGAGACAATGGCTGCGTGTATTTTTGTTTTTGTTGGTTTTTTTTATTGTATCTGCAACTGCGGGCTGGCAACTGTCCGTCCGTCCGTCTGTATGCCTGTCTGTCTGTCTGTCTGTCTGTCTGTTCAACTGTCTGCCATAGTCAAAATGCGTACAATTATCGTTTTAAATAAAACAATGAAATTTGATTGCGCGCTCATCATCATCATCGTCATCATAATACTCATCATATCAGCCTGCTCATCTGGCAATAAAAAGCCATTGTCCAGCCGTATTTGGTTTAGCATACAGACAGCTTTAGCCAATTAGCCTACGCTGTGCTTTATTTAAATCAATTGCCGGTTTTTTTTTTCTTTTTTGTTACATTTCATTCTTTTTTTATTATGCTTTTTAATACCCTGCACACATATGTAGACAAATATTTTAGTGAAGTGTTAAAATGTATCTAATAAGGTGTAGCATGTCTGTCCGTCTGTTTATACTAGCCGTACTTTTTGTATATAAAAGCTATTGCTACTGTACTTGCATACATATACTACACACTGCAAACATCTAATGAAATGTAGTATACTATAAAGTGCAAGTTACTGTGTATCTCAAAACAGCTAAAGTATCTCAAAATTTTAGTATTATAAAACAATGCGCTGCCATAAATAGCTAAAATTTATGTTTTAAAATGCGCTTAAATTGTCTATAGCGCAACTCAAAGTCGCGCATAGTCAGCAGGCAGCATTATTTTTGAATTTATTGTAATATATTTTATATGAAATTTTATTATTTTTGTTGATTCATGCCGCTTCAACTGTATTACATATACGCAATGTGGGCGCACTACTTGATTTTCCGGTTTAATTTAGACAGCGAGAGCGCTTTAAAATGCCATTATGATTTTCTATTTTTATGCTGCCAAATTGTCTCGCTAGACTAATTGTTTCAAATTGTTTAACATTTACAAAATTGCATTGTTGTTGTTGTTGTTGTTGTTGCGTAATCCAAGTTACTTCTACATATTCTTATCACTCTTTGGCATTTTGACTTCAACAAATGCACAATTCACACTTTAGATATGCATGCATTTCCTGTTTCAACTGCAATTTTGCATGCAGTGCTCCCGTTCTAAGGCTATAAGAAAAAACTAAGTGAAAAACACTAAAAATTATGCAATATACTAGCTGGCAGCAGGCAACAAACTATGCGCCCTTTTCATTGCAACACTTGACGTTAAGCTAACTTTTAGTTATATGCCACAAAAAGAAAAAGAAAAGAATAACAAAAAAAAAGCTTGAAAATTTCATTTGTTATTTCATTTTGCCCGACTTGGCTCGCTGCAATACTTTAGATACTCCTTAATGCAGTTCGTTCCGTGTATTCTGTATGAAAAAAATTGTGAATTGTTTTGCTTTATGTACTTAGTTACATCAGTTGTTATTGTATAATTGCACTTATATAATGTACGATATATACTTACATAAGCAGTATTCTATATAGAAAAAAGTGGCAACAAAAGGCGCCGCTGTGCAAGTAATGTGTTGACAGCTTAGCGCATGTCTAAACGTTTAAATGTTGCTTCGCTTTGATAAGAAAATTGCTGGTAAAAAAATTGCTTTGAAAAAAAATATCGAAAAAACTCGACAAAAAAAAAAAAGTCATTGGCAGCTGCCGCCTCGCATATCCTTAGACAATGTCCTTTGAGTACGTGCAACAGCGGCTGCTCTTGTTTAAACCTTTGTCTTTGCCCGCCTCACAGCCACTGCCTGACATGATATCTCATTAACGCAGCAGGTTGCACACAGGTTTCTTTCGTTTGAGTGTTAGGTACTTAGCAGTTTAGTTTAGATGCCGCACAGGTCTCTCTCTTTTTTGTTTTTTTTTCAGTTATGATTTAAATTCCTTTGGTTACCGTTTTGAATTAATGTGTATATGTATTTATGTCAGCGGCTGCTGCTTTGCGTTTATGCTTATCGCGGCTTGTGTTATGGCCTATTAACTTAAATTAAATGTACAATATATAACAATTACATAACTCACTATTGCCAATAGTTGAGATTAGAAGGAACACACACGTAGATACATTGATTATACATACTATTATATACTATTATATTATATGTAGTATATTTGAGTGCATAGTTGAGGCTATTGAAACACGCACACTTGAAGCTGATAAGCAGCGTTAGGCATGAAATGAATGCAGCTGTTGCGCCTTAAATGTACACTCAAAAAAAAAAAAAAAAAAAAAAACAATAAACGTGTTTCTTACAAATAAAGCTTAAAGATAAACTTTATTCAGTCGGCTATTTTTACATTTAATTTAATATGAAGCACTTCGGTTTTGTTTTGATACAAAAAATTTCTAATTTTACATTTTTGAGCATGTAATTTTATAAATACACTTCAAATCAATCATGCATTCTTTATTAGTTTTAAGGGTATTCACATCAAGTCGATTAACAGCTTATTTGATCAAAAAATTAAAGAAATAAATAATTTCCAACAAGAACAAAATCTCTTGTATGCAAAATGTAAGCAAAACTCTTCGATCTCTAAACTTGTTTAGAAATTTACGCTAAACAAATTACTTTGAAGTCTTTTAAAACTCATACAATTTGAATTAAAAACGACAATCAATTTGGTATTTTTTAGAATGAAACAATGGAATCGAAACTACAGTCACGCATTTTAACTTTTGAAACTTACTACAAAACTAAACAAATTTCTAGTAAATGTGATCAATAAAGTCAATAATCCTAGTTAAAGATTTTCCAACTAATAAAACAGACTCATGTTTTAAGCACTAAGCGCAGCTTTTAGGTTGAACATAGTTAGCCATTTTGCTGAACATTTTCTGTAGACTGAAGATATCTAAAACTTTGAACGATGAAAACCATGTTTTATGTCCTCTTCTTCCAAATGCATAAAAATTAAAGTTTCAACAAATAAGCTTGTAGCTTGAACACCAACTATAAAATCGTACAAAATGTTAAGCACATTAATTAAAACCAAGTGAGTTTCAAGATAAGACGTATAACATGTTTTTCATATCAAATTGCTTTCAAACAAAAATAAATGAACTTTTTTTATATGTTGGTTCTAAGCAGTATATCGTTACACTTAAGAATCAGTAATGTACGCACTTTGTTGCCAAATCAAAGATTAATTTCATTTTTAACACTAGAAATACATGCTTCGTCGAATCGACTACTTAGGTTCACATACTATTTAGCTTTTTGTTTATTAATGCATATTTCAAGCTAATTCAAGCTCTAAAAGTAGGAAATATGCTTTGTTAGCATATGCGTCGTCGAAACGACGAAGTGTATTGTTTGTGTAACTTTTTGATTGTCGAGTTTTTCTGTTTAGCATTTTAGTGCATATTTTTTTTTTATTATCACAAATTAATGTTAATTAATAAATAGCAAAGAGAAACATTTCTGTAACTTAAGGTATCGACGATCTTCTCGAAAATCAACTTGATTCCGTAATACTGTTAGCAGAGCCTAGTAGATGTTAGAACTTGCAGATAACAAAAGTGAAATAACAGCTACATTGAACTACATACATAGTTATGATGGTACGGTAAAGATAAAGCATCCTTTAAGCAAAAATAAAAATAACAAAAAAATTAAACAATGGCATTGTCTATGCTTACATATATTAAGTGTTTGCCCGGCTTAATACTATCAATTTTTCATACTTAAAGTTCATGCTTCGTCGAATCGACGAAGCCGTTATCATAGACTTGAATATGCATCTTTTCAAGAATGATCTCTTAGAATATCAATACTGAATATCTTTTGAATATTTTCTTATTTATAAATACAATTTTCAGAACTTTATACTATTTGGCTAGATTTATAAGACAGTGAGCATCAAATTTATAGTAAAAAAGTTGCTTATGAGTCGCAAATGTTATCCACTAAATGTATTTGAACTTAAAAAAAACTATCTAAATACATAATATAAATATTTTCTACAGGCACAAAACTTAAGTTTATGCTCACTGGACTTATAGAAGCTTAGAAGCTTAGAAGCAAGGTGTAGCTTGATGACAAACACCTCCATGTATAGAGTTCTCGTTGATAATCTTCCAAAGTTATCATTTGGAAGTAGGCTTATGCCTTTTGTTATTTTAATTGCAATATTAATCTTTTAAGGATATAAAGATGTTTTGCCTCAGGCGGAGAATATTTTGGACGGTTTGCATAACTATATAGAAATACAAATAACGAAGAACAATGGAATTGTTTGAGTAAATTAAATTACACTGTTTATGTAAAGAACTGCGTGTGTGTAACACTGAGGTGGGCTTTCGTCACTTGCGTGAACTAACGTCTACAGTGATAATGCGCAGCATATGCTGAGAGATTTCAAAAATAAATAAATAACTTATAAACTCTGAACGTTTCTACAAGTATCTATGAATTGTGCACAAACTAAAAAGTGGTCAAAAAAGCAAAATATTCAGATGCATATATTTTTATAGCGACAATCTTTGTATTTTCTTAGTTGTAGAAGTCAGTTCAAAGTTGTATATTACATAGTTGTGTCTACAATTACCAGGGTCATGTCAGTTGTTGGAAGGCTGAGAGTCATTTCGGTGATTGATTGGCTGCGTAGAATTCGAATTCAGATCACATATCTCAAAATCCTGACGTGATGGGCCAATGCTGACTCCGGATTCGAAATCTACGCAGCCAATTACTTCGGAAATGAGCCTTGGCTTTCCAACAACTAAACCTTGTTGATCTGTGTTATATATTTTCATTATGAATATTACAAAATGAGCGATAAACGAAGAAGTCAAGTAAAAATCTTGCCTACCATTTCAATTGAGATACAAAATTTGTACGAACAACTTCAACAAAATCGTACAAATCATGAAGAAATTATCAATAACTTATTTTTTGATATGCTCTAAGTAGAAACAATTTAAGAGCTACAATAAAATGTGTTGCACGCTAATTACATTTTTGTATAATTAAATCTTAAATCGATTTGATAAATTTCGCACAGTGTAGCATGTTGCATTTACTGCATGAAATGTCGTTGTTGTTCTTATTGTTGTTGCTCGACTTTAATAACATATTTAATGTGCAATTTGAAATAATTTCTCTAATTGCAAGCGTCAGGCATTTGCTTTGTAGCTTTGCATTATTATACAACAATTTTTCTTAAAACAATATTTTTTTTATTTGAAATTTATTTCGCTGCCTTGGAGCCGCAACAGTGGCAGCCATTATAGAAATTAATTTTGCGCGTCACAAACAAACGAGCAACAACTTGGGAGTCGTTGTTAGTTTGCTTATATTTAGCTTGCATGATTGCTTTAGTGGGTGTGGCATGTTGACGCCCACCAAATTGCAATAACAGCAACAATAACAAACAGCAACAACATGTCATACAGTAGCTGCTGGCGCTGCTTCTGTTGCTGCTGACTGCAGTATGACGTTGCATGCGTTTTAACACCATTTCAGCAGTTGGCAAAATGCTGACGTCTCCTCAACGTCTGCAACAACGTCTCCGTATATAAACTCAATAATATTTGCATTGTGCACGCTATCTAACGTGCAACAGCAGCAGAAGCAGGAGAAGCAGCAGTGGCAGTGGCATGCATGCAAGAAATGCCTCTGCGAGACGACGGGGGCTACGAGATACTTTTGTTGGCAAGAGGCACATATTTACGGGTTGGCACGGTTACTGGCAGACGTTTTGATGTATGTTGCTGTTAAATAAAATTTATTTGCATTAAATTACCAACAGACTTAATCGTTGGCAAAAGCAAAGACCTATATGTATATGTATCTGCAATACGTATTGTATCTAAAGCAAGGGCGCTGTGGCCGTTGAAGTTGTTGCATGAAATAACAACTGACTAAAGAGTTTAGCTAGACTATAGCACTGTAGATGTTTGCGGGAAGCAACCATAGCAGCAGCAGCAGCAGCAGCAGCAGCAACAGCAATGCAAACATACATATTTGCTAAATATTTGTAGACAATTGGTAGTTCAACTAATTTGAGTTTATAAGCCAAGCTGAGACAAGCTAAAACGTCTAGTGTATCTTCATACACTACACAGACTATCTATCTTGCTCTTGCGCATACAAAAATTAATAATAATAATAAAATAAAATACAAAAAAAAAAAAACAAACGCCTGGTATTTTCCATGTCTTTACTCGTATAGATACATATAAGTATATTGTATTTTGACAGACGCACTTGTGTAATTAAAAACAAAAATTTATAGATAAATGCTGTACAACAATGGTAAATGCATTCAGGCTTTCGTCATTAATTGTTTTGTGTTGGAATGTTATTCGTTAATTTTATATTTTTAACTTTGTATAAATGTATCTTGTTTTCAATTAGTAGCCTTGCTGTTTAGCGCTAAATAATTAACAGCAAAATGCTATGAGCGAAATTGTCAACATGATAAAGAAGCGCATACAACAACACGCACTTAAAGCGCAGGTATTGAAAATTAAAGCGCGTTAAGTAGCAAAGCAGCAGTTGTAGATACTTTTCAGTTTGTGTAGTTCATATTGAGCTAAACAGTCAAATATTGGAAACAGGAAGTATGCAAATCGGTAGCAGTAAAGCCTTTATACGCTTCAGAAATGAATATATTTCTAACCAAACTTCAAAAATCGATACTAGACAGTTTGTTTCTATGCCTGCTAAATACACAAGATCTAATTCGTATTTTGTTGTATACAATAAATGAGATATATTTTACATATTTTTGTTCAATGTGAAGAGAGAACTCAAACAACAGCTATTTGTTACGCACAGAATATTTAGCCACGGATATATGTGTTTCGGACGTAGCTACGAGTTCTCATCAGTACGCTGGCTGGCCACTGTGAAAATATTGCTACTAAGGAAAACCGCCCGGTAATCACATAGATTTCTATGCATCCAATAAGCATGTTGTTAGTTTAAATTTGAATTATGCGCATTTCTTTGGACATAGAAGTACAATAACACCGAAAGACCTCATTGTGGGTCTAAGAAACTATAATATATAATATAATAGTTTAAATTTCGTTGATATATACATACAAATATGTATGGCTCTATGTCTATGAGTTACCATACTGTTGAAGTTATTTTCTATATAAGAATAATACAAATTATAAAAATTAAGTTGGAATTTCAAGTGCTTTGCTGATAGTCAATATTCTAACTATTCCATTTATTCAAGCCTAGAAACAGCCTTGACAGTGGCCTTTATTATGAAAGACTCCAAGGGATCAATGTCCCCATGGCCTTAGTATATGCTTAAATACACACCCATGAGTCGTTGTTCCCCCATGAACGTAGAAAAGTAAATATATGTAGTTATCGAATGTTTGGCACTTTTTGTTTTTTGCTCCACTTTGTTTTTAATTCTTGAATCTCTGTGGTTCGTTTTTGCTCCCCAATATGGATTTTCGAAACATCTAAACAATACACAACTCGACTCAACGGAACGTATGAAAGTTTTTTGACACTTGAAGATCAGTTTATATGCAATTTATAAATTATAAAAAGAGTAGATTCTTTTTTTGGAATCTGATGCATCTTTTTATATGCATATGAAGTTCTGCATCACGCTGTTTTGATAGAATCAAAATCTTGCTGAAAATCAATTGCATGAAAATTTGATTTGATTGTTCCAAAGGCGCTAGACAGGCAGGTTAAGATACAAAAAAAACCCGAAATATATGCGACAGATTTGAAAAATTTGGTATACCAGTCCACTTTTTCCATTTGATATAGATTGGCTGCACCTTTTCTTCCGCCACTTATGTATACTTGTGTATATACAATGCAAGGAAAGCGACTGGTAAAGATAATTGTGCAAATGGTAATCGTTGGTTGTTGTGGTTTTTATTTGCTGCTATATCACTTAGAACTTAACAGCACTTATAATTCACAAATAGTTTTTACAAATTATTACACTCTTTTGTTACTGATCTCTCGTTCAATAACGATTTTCTATGTTTACTGCTCAAGGTTCAAAACCGAAAGCGAACTTTGATGACTGTTATGGGTAATGATGTCACTGGCCTAATTACAATGCAGCTTAAACTCAATTATAGGACATGTAATGGGAAGGACTTCTGATTATACATGATAAGGGGCATTACAATTGCAATACAGATCGATCTGGAATGGTAATTCGATATTATTATTGGATTAAGTACGGGAAAGCTGATAAAACCCAGTGCCGGAAAGCAAAACAGAAGACTGATGAACTGATACAGTTCGCTGGAGTCAAGGGAAATTATAGAGTTGGCTGTGAGAACCCTTTCCACTCAAGTAGCCAGTTACCGCTGTTATTAAACAGAGCTTACTTATTATAGCTACACTTATTAAAAAATCTTATGCGATAACATTCGATTTTGAACAGAGAATTGAACTATATACAAGATGTCTCGAGTGGTCTACGTCTGAGATTAGTAGTAATTCTTTTGTACGATGCGGTTCAAATTTGTTCCAGATCTTATTAGCTTTCCTGCAGTTTGTTTGTGCTATTTTTCTATGCCTCTATCAGTAGAGAACAATCCCAAAACTCATTGGAAGTTTAACGGGTTTGGATGGCTTATCATCGCTAGTCTGTCAGCATGTTCGTTTAGAAAGCAAATTTCAACTCAAATCAAGGCCTACCATGAAAGAATTAGCATAAACACTGCGAACTGTTAGCGAAATTGTCTGGGTGGGTACTCGGTTTAAACTAATTAACGCAAAAGGATAAGATTCGATATATACGTATGTAAAGGGATCCGGAAGCTATAAAATCAAATATTTACTGTATTTATTTATATATACTTATGTTTTTTCTGCTCTCTTGTAACTTAGAAGTCACTGTATTACAAACTCCATTAAAAATCCTATACACAGCTTTGCAACAATTTCACTCATATGCATTATAGGGTATAGAAAGTAAAGCGGAAATCATTGCAGCATTTGCGCCTACTTAGTTGAATGCTGCATTGCAGTTTTGCTGCATGCAACACGCAAGCGTGACACTGTTCAAGCTGCAGCTACTGCACTACGTAGGATGCTGCATGTTGCATTTGCTTTACTTGTTGCTTGAGTTAATTTTTTTTGCTTATTTTTTTTGTTTTTATAAATAAGCATAGCACTGATTGCTGTTGCTGTTACTGCTGCTGCTGCGTAAACTTACGCGTTATCGTTATCGCACTGCGAGGCAGCCATTGCCGATTAAAAATGCACTTCATTGCACGACTACAAGATATGGCAGACAGACGGACGGACGGACGGACTAAGAATCTTAGAGAGAGAGTGTCATGGCATGGCATGCCACAAAAACGCTTGACAAACCGCTTTGTCAGTTAGCAAGCTAGTTGACTAGCTAATTAATGCACGTAAAGCGCAGCATCTTCTGCTGCATCCTTCGAGTTAAAAGTAACGCCTTGGTGTGGCTTGTATTGCATTTAATGCTGCTGCTGCTACTGCTGCTACTGCTGCCGGTGGCTGTCACTCCAATACCAATATTTGTCCGTCTGTCTGTTTGTGTTTATTTTCATTTAATTTCTATTTTTTTTCATTTGCGGTTTGGCGTTTTATTTTTTCGAAAATTAATTGCTCATTTGTCGCAAATTGCTGGAATGGGGTTTCCATTGCAAAAGTCCAAACACCAAACAAGAAACGCAATGATTTCCAAGCAATCGCGCTGGACATTGCTTTGGCCATAGTCCGTTTCTCGATATGTAGTATACTGTGTATAGATACATATTACAAAACTTTGCACTCCAACAACTCTAACAAAACCAACCGACAGACAGACAGACAGACTGATAGACAAACTGACTGACTGGTTTTTGCCTTTTTGGACTTTTATAGGCATTGTTCAATTCGTGCTGTTCAGATTGTTGCTATATTGTAAGATACAAATGCGTGTACGAGCAATTCATCGTCATCGCCATCGCCATCGCCATTGTCGTCGCATCGCTGCTAAAGTCGTTCAATTCCAATACATACCGCAAACGCCAATTGTGACATTTAGCCTATGTTTGTAATGGATTTTCAATTAATTTGAGTTCTCCGGAGTATTGTCGCCGTACAGCTAGAGCAATTGTGAAATACTTGTACGTTTATGACGACGTTGTGAGCGAGTGATCGAGCGTATGTACATTTAAAGCACATTTAAACATTAGCGGCTATATATCTATTGCTATACGATTTGCGGTGCAAATTGCTTGCAATTAATTCTTCATTAAAGCGCTTTCAACGTTCAAATATTGCAATTGAGCAAAAAAGGCGCAAAAATCAAAAAAAAAAAAAAAAGATATTGTATCTATATATAAAGAAACTTCAACGACAGCAGGTACAGCAGCAGTGAAAACGAGTCAACAACATTTTGCAATTGCTGTTGCTGATTTAGCTGCTGCTGCTGCTCCTACTGCTCCTACTGCTGTGACTGCTGTTGCTGTTGCTGCTGAACTAATGCAATTACACGCTTACGGTCAAAGCAGCTAAATAGCAACAACAGCCACAACAACAACAAACATCGACAGCAGGTGATTTCATAATGAAGGATTTTAATTAGCACCAAATAAAATATATGAAAAATTAGGAATGGAAATAAAACAAGCAAAACACACATAATATAATTACAATGCTTATTTGTAGCGTGAACTGCATTGAAATTAATTGCACTACATTGAATTGAACTGTAGTGGAGTGGAATAGAGTAGAGTAGAGTGGAGTGGAGTGAAGTATAGTGGAATGTGTTGTTTATTGAAAGCTTCGTTGTAAAATATAATGAAATTTTATGGCAAAACAAAGAATTTGTGTAGCGAATTGGAGATGATTTGCTGGAAATTTTATTAAATTTAAATATTTTATGTTGCTAAATGAAAGTCATTTGATGAAACTAAACTTAAAGATTGAAATTAACGTTTTTTGATTATTAGAAAAGAATTTTCTATACTAAAACTAGCGTACCCGGCGTGCATTGCTATGCCCGCTCTTGTTTTTCTATTACTCGTATAAAGCGAAATCGTACAGTCAATTTTTCCAGTGAGTCTCATTTTTTTTCAGTGGTACAAATATGCACCAAATCGCATCTATATAGCTTTCACGGCGTGCGCAGCTATGTCACTTTTATTTTTCTCGTTTATAATGGCGTGACAACGCCCATTTTCTAAAGAATCTTATCTTTACTAGTGCCATTTATGTATGTAAATCATTCGCCGATTATGCAAGAACTTATAATTCGACTTGTGAACTACTTTGCTGTCAGTTCACATTGTTACCGTGCCACGTTTTTCATGCATAGCTGGAAACCTTCTGTTGATCGGTAGTAACACAATTTCATAACGATCGAACAACAAACAATTTGGCCGACTATAAAGGACAAAAAGACAATCATTAATTTTTATTATAGTATATACTGGTACACTGCCCGTTGCTGCCCATCCCACTGGCCTGCTTCCCTATTCCCGCCGCCTCACCCTTGGCTCATTCCCCTTACCCTTGCCTCCTGTAGCTGTTACCCGGCGCGTTGATGACATTTCCCCTGGCCCCTTTCCTATTGGTTCAGTGTACTTTTACCAACTTCACGTAGAAACACATTTTTGTGTATATTTTGACTCCTGGTGTACCTATCAAAAGCATACTGAAGAAAAAACTTGCTGCAGACCAAACTAACTTACTTGTATATTGAGCATTTTTTGTCATTTGGTGCAGCGTTTTTTGAGCTTTTGGATTTCTCACAAAGTTTTTATATATTAAGATAGATAAGACTTAGTTTTCTCGAAAAATCGTACGTGTCTATTCATAAACGTAAAATGTACTGGCACACAAAGAAAAAAAACCATTTTATACGGATTTTGATGTGCTAACTTCGACTCCAACGTCAGACTGTGAGCTTTTAGTTGTGCAAAACCAACTAGAATTCGAAAAATATCTCTCTATAAGGTGCTAGAAAAAATTTCTATAGTGTCACAGAGTAATTTTGAATCAAAAAGCGAAATTGTTTTTAGTTTTCAATCGGTTTTATGATAATAGCTAACGCAAGCTTTCTATACAAAGTAAGTTTTCGTATTTCATTAGATTTTTCCACAATTATAATTTTATGAAGGACTAATAGAGCCTTTCCAATGTGCACAGCATTACCAATATTTCCTACTTTCCACTGGCAAATGTTCATTGTCGTTGACATGTGATTGGCAAAACAACGTTCGCTTTATTAAAATATTAGCTGTTTGTGGAGATGCAAATAAATATGATAAATTGGTCATTTCAATGAGAAAACCAACGTGATTTATTCGGTGCGTATGACAACATTCTTCAAGAATGTACAGCATGTAGACTCTTAAGTGTAGATGTACAGACAACCTTCTTTACAGTCTCAAGATTCACTGAGAGTATTGAGCATGTGAAGAATGTTGGCTGGTGTAAAGGCACTATAACTCTATTACGAATATCCTTCTTTTTTAGCTGCTTTCCACACAATCGTAAGCAGATCCAAAAGAAGTAACTACCTATAATTCTATATTCTATATCAACATTTCGTTATGTATTTTGATGTGCTGAACACAAATTCTGAGTCAAAAGTGCTCTACGGTCCATCAATAACATTTAAGAGCGCATAAAGTGAATGCTTTATTAAACAATTGAACTACTGTGCCGAGTACTTCAATTAAAGTACTCGTTTCGATAGTCAATTAGAACTCAAGATACTAGTATACACAAAATTGACGGAACCACTCTGAATAATAAAAAAATACTTCGAAAATATATACATATCTCAAAAACTCTTCCATGAAAAATTTTAAGTGTGATTTTCATCTTTAGTGAACCAAAATGCTTGCGTAAATCACAGTGTGTCATATTGGGGGAAAGACAAATCTTGTAGAATTCATTTATTTTTTTTTTTTTCACTTTGAAGTGACTTATTTGGTTTGAATGTGCTGTGTCAAAGCATGCATTTGAGCGACGGTATAACGTGAAGTTATTAAGCAGCAGATATTTTCTTATATGTTCCTTTGAAATTAATAATAATTTGAGTTTATATGGTCTAATTCAAATAGTACTAAAAGATTGAAGAAAATCAAAGTGGATTTTAGTACAATTGAAGCACAGAATATATAGAAAGCCGTCGGTCACTATTCTATGATGTATTATAGGCAAAACTTCTTTACTAAATGCAAATATTCATTTTGGGTAGAGCAAGCAAAATTAGTTGGTGTAGGTTTCTTGATTCAAAGTAAGAAATTTCATTTAGTTTCGATGTAGCTATAAGACTACTCAAGAATTTGCCTGAAATAACGAAATTTATGCTTGATGCAAGAAATCTTCAAATAAAATATTTGACAAAATTCATAAACAAAATAACAAAGAAATCAAATAAAGAAATCAAAACAACTTGGAAGATTTGTTAAAATAAATAAAATCAAAAGTAAAATTTTCGAATTTGAATATTTTCAAAAACAAATTATAATAAATATTAAACAAAATATCTGACAGATGCATGTAACTGTCTTCAGTGCCAACATTTGTATGCTAATTTGTTTATAATGTAGTTGTGTGTGGTGTTTCCACTCTTTCACTCTTTCTGGTGTATCTGACATACTCTACTATAAAATTTAAAATAATGAAGCTTTGCAACAAAATGAAACTAAATTTTTTATGACTTTCCGAAGAAACAGATACTCCATTCAATACAGAGCACAATAAAAAGCCAAAAGAAAAGAAAAAAAAACTTATAGTCTCGCGCAGTTAGTTGCTGCACATTAACATAACTTCTGACATGTCACACTAATTACTTAATGAGCTACTCAGCAGCAGCGTTTTGTTGCAAGCTAAGCCAGTTTTAGATACAACTTCAACTTCAAACTTGAAGAGGCAGCAGCAGCAGCAGCAGCAGCATCTTTTTTCTATAGCCACGTTCACTTGTAACCGTACAGACACAGAGACACATGTTCGCCGCTTATTTTTATTGTCAGCGGTTGACATTTATTTGCTTATCGATAACATAACGTGTCAGAAAATGTGTGTGAACCGAACCGATCGAGGCTATATATATAGATATATATAGATATGAGTGTATAGATACTTAGTTAGACCTGACGATATTTTGTCTTTTTCATTTGCATAGACTAAATTTTTACTTCAGATGTTGTTGCTGTTCTCAGATGATGATTGTTCTGTATTCTGTTGTTGGCGCATCATTTACATGAATGTTGCAAGGCATAAAAAAATAATTATCATATGACATGGCAGGGCATGAGGCATGCGGCATGCGGCATGAGAAGATACTACTGCATGTTGTAGTAGACATGTTGTCACTCAACAATTTCAATTTGTGTAATTATGCGTAAAATTAAAGCGTTGCATTTCATTTAAAATTTTCTTTATTTTTTCTCTTATTTTGTTGTTGTTCTTGTTGTTGTTGTTGTTTGTTTTGTTTAACTTGCATACTTATTTGATTTTTGGCGTGTTTTATTTAATTTTGTTTTTGTGAATACCCTACAAAAATAGTTTAAAAATTTGTAGTAACAGTTTATCAGACAATTTGTGTTGGGTTGAGATACTCTGCTGTAAAGTATGTAACTCATAGGTGCTCAGGCAGTATGCTCCTTGTGGACTTTTGTTTTTGTAATGCTCTTCAACGTAAGCTGCGCATTGTCATACGCACACACTGCTCTTTGCATTAACCGTATGAATTACACATATAATTTCTACGCTCTTCTTTATCTTTCTGCGTATAGTAAAGAGCAGAGCACCTATACCATATATTCAGTAAGTTGATTTTACTTTTCCTCACAATGCATCGTTGATGTGCCAATGCAACTCAAAGATACATTGTCGATATATGTCCAATATATTGTTCCAACACAATTTTAGCTAGAAGGGAGATATATTGGTTTTTAGGTGATTTTCCAGCTTGCTATTAACAGCTTATTACTATTAGTGTTAAATGACCGCTACGAACCTAACTAGAAATGCTCTGGTACAATTAAATTCACATGTAACAAGAAGTAATGCTAGCTTTGGGAAAAAACCGAGCTTAAATACTCTGCTCAGCTTGTATTTTACTTATGAAACGATTGAGCTGCACTTGACTGCATGTAAAACTTCTCTTCTTCTCGCAGCTTTATATCTAAACTTTATGTCGTATGCACAGCGTCAAAACAGAAAATTTCATTTGTTTAAACTAAATAATCTTTTTCATCCCTGCTCGGGCGCCATGAAAAATAGCTTTAGTTTAAGCAAACGAAATACAGAACAGCAATTACAGTTATTTACACTAACTATAGTGTATCTCATAGTCGTGTACACACTACTGTAGCGTTCTGTTCTGTTTTGTTTGTTTTTGTTTTTGTTTGTGTATGTGTTTTTAATGCTTGTACATAATGCTCAATAAATTACGCATGACCTCGTCTGACTCTATACGCTTCGCTCTACATGCATGTCTTTAAAATGCCATTTGCATCTTTGTGGTTTTCAATGCTACAAGTTCTTATGTACTACATATAGGCTGCAGTCACTCCTTGCAATGCAACTCCTTGCAAACTCATTACTTTCATTAACATCGCATTGCATTGAATCGCTTCGTGGTGAAATGTGTGCTTCAAATACCGCGCATGTCTGACGTTTCGTATCCGAAAGGAAATTTGCAGCTGCAACAAACTACGAATGCACTTGATCGCCGTTCGCCTTTATATGGCGCTGTGCGTCTTTGTTTTGTATAAAAAACATACACAGAAAATGCCCAAATTAAAATATTTTTGCAAAGTGAACAAAGCTTTTGCTCAGTTGAGTTGTGTTGAGTGCCGGACTAACTGACTGACTGACTGACTGACTGAGTGAATGGCAAACCATTTCCGTTGTCGTTTGTTGCATCTTCCACACACAGACTGACAAATAGTTTAGACAGCAAATTTATTGGCCACTTAAAGGAGTAATTACCATTGGATGCATCGTGACGACGACGACGACGACGACGACGAGAACGACGACGATGCTGCACAGACAGACGGACGGACGGACAGACAGACGGATAGACAGCAGCGTTTGTCTTTATTTGTAGCATCCAATGTCCGACGTTCGATTCATTCAGAATCGTGGTCTGCTGCAGCTTCCTAATTGATTTTCAATTGTATGCAAATGTCATGTCTTTGCATGACTTAAGCGACAACAAATTTAATTTATTTTTAAAACAAAAAATACCAAGTTTTATTAGCTAATTGGCTGCGCTGATTGAGTAGCAAATGAATTTCTGTATATAATATATTTTGTATGAAATGTGTAACTTAATTGAATTGCATACTAAATATCTATCTATATTCACTCTCTCTCTCTCTTTACAGATAGCAATGAACCACCACGCATCAAATGCAATCTGCGCAAACATAAACCCAATCGCAAACCGCGTACACCCTTCACCACACAACAATTACTATCGCTGGAGAAGAAATTCCGTGAGAAACAATATCTCAGTATAGCAGAACGTGCGGAATTTAGTTCATCATTGCGGCTAACTGAGACGCAAGTGAAAATCTGGTTTCAAAATCGACGTGCCAAAGCGAAACGTTTACAGGAAGCGGAAATCGAAAAAATCAAAATGGCGGCTTTGGGTCGTGGTGCGCCGGGTGCGCAATGGGCGATGGCAGGCTATTTTCATCCAAGTCTGATGCATTTGGGATAAGTGCAGGCCAAGTTTGTAGTTGCAAACAAACCGAGCAACAACAACACAAACAACTACCAAGTGAAAACTCAGCCACTGAACCTGCCCTGCAAAAAGTAAAAAACAAAAAAAAAAAACAAAAACAAAAGAAAAAAATATAAAACCAAACTAGACTAAATATCTATAAACGCTAAAGAAGAAAATCGCTGAAAAGTTTATTGAGAAAAAAAAATGAAAAATAAATAAAGAGGATGCCCCCAAAAATATAATTGCTGTGATGTTAGCGCATTTTTTTAAAAGACACCCTGTATATAAATGAACTGTATAAATATGTATTTGTAAACTAAAGTTAGAAGAAAACGATTGAAAACAATCTTGAAAATTTAATTTAACATTTAAGTATTAAAAACAAAGATGTGCAACAAATTTTATTTGCAAAATGTTTGAAAAATTTTTGTTAGCGCTTGTAAATAGTATATTGTAGTTAAAAATATTTTATAATTGAAAATTGTTTCCTAATTGTATATACTATGAATATTTTTTTCAGTGTAAATAATAACTAAATGCGAAATAAATGAAAAAATTTGAGAACTACAATTAAAATCTGTTGGCATTTAACATTAAATTAAAAATTTGTTCTTGTTTTTATGTTTTTATATTGAAAATTGAGCTATTCACGAGATCTTGTAACAGTGCAAAAGTGCTAAAAAAACCATGCACTACTACAACTATGCAAAAAATCAGTAATATTTAGCGTGAATTGGTATTTTTTTTTTTTTTTGTTTGTAACACTGATATTGAACAGCTGATAGTTTACAAAGCAGACTAGTTTACAACAAACAAATCAAAGTCTCAAACAGCTGACTCTGCAGAGTTGCTCAGCTTTATTTTGCACAAGTTTTTTTTTATTATTTATTTTGTACAAGATTTATTTTGCAGAACGCCATTTGTGCAAGTTTGTACTTTTACACTTTTGCACTATTACAAGACACTGTGAATTTGTTTTGCCAAAATATTTTGTGCTGTTCTAATTTATGCAATAAAAAGAAAAAATTAAAAGAAAAAATCACTCAAGCAGTCAAATATAAATAACATTTAATTAATTAAATTAGTAAAAGCAAATAAAAATTTCGCGCATAAGTTTAGTTAAAAAAAAAAGAAAAGTCGTATTTAGAATACTAGCATATAAGCATATATATTAAACAAATAAAATACATAATTATATAAACTACATATATCTAAAATGAAAAAAAAGAAAGAAACACACTTATTATTATAATTAGCATTAATCCAAGTAGTTGTTTAACTCGAAGCTGAAGCAGTAAAAACGTACAGAAAAATCTAAAGACGAAAAGCAAAAAGAAAATCATTAAAATATATATAAAAATTATATAAAAAAAAAAAAAAAAAACAAATCTATTAAAATTTTTATTTGCATTATTACAAGTATTTATAATCTGTAGATCGCAACTAATGTCTCAATTGTTTTGTCTGTCTTCAACTAATTAAATATGCGTTATTGATTAATAGTAGACGTTGTATTGGATTTGGTTTCCAATATGCTCGTCACACACATGCATATCGATGCATGTCGTCGTCGATGTTGTCGACGTCGATGTCGATGTCGACGATGTCGTTATCGTCGTAATTGTGCCTGAGAAAAATGTCAATTAATTTGTTGTCGATTTGTGTTAAATGTTAAATGGGACGTTCTAGTTTAAATTAACATGCAATTTAGGCAAAAAATTGCACTTGTATCTCATGTTTTATGCAGCGGAAAATTGCACTGTACGTGTACGTTGACTTTGACGTTGGAGAATTAATTGCAAATATAGATACTGGAACTATTAGTACAGCGGCAAAACAATTGAACGGAAATAAAATTAGAATTAGAATTTGTTTAAAAATAGTTTAGTGTTGACAGAATCTAAGTATCTAACTTCATATGCACGTACACATGTATGTAGTTAATTATACCACGAACTTTTCATTGTTGTACTTCGATTCATGGAATATAAACTACTTACGAGTACATTAGCACAAGAATGGCAGAAAGAATTAATATAGTAAAGTGCTCTAGAATAATTTACAATTTAAAAAGTTTATTATCAGCTGTATGATGGATTTCAATCCAAAAGTTTCAACCATCGAAATTTAATATCGATCAAAATATATCATTGAGTTACAGTATTCGATCGAAAGCTACAAGTTCAAGTAGAGCGCACTATGGTAACAAATTCGTTTACTATGGCATAAATTCAAAAAATTTATGGAAATATATTTGAATCTATATATAAATAGGCAAGGCATATATAAATAGGCAAGTGTTAAACGTTCACACCCTGTTTAACCCCTTTAAACTGAACATATTCGCTTTATTTTTTGTTGAACAGGTTCTGAAGGTGTAAGCATGAAGGTAAATTTTTTTCTAAAGTATTGCATCTAAGGAAGATAAAAACCAAGTAACGCCCTCGGCCAATAACAATGACCTGAGCTATCTCCCTCTCTCAGCTCTCTCAATTTGGTAAATAATTACAACAAAAAAGTCAAAGTGATTGGCGCCATAGAAATAAGCAACAGACGAACATGCCAACATGTTGGCGAGTATCAGTGAAGAGTGGAAGCTAGAAGGCGGTAGCAATTAAGGAATCCCTTGAAAGGATGGAGATCACCGTATGTGCATTTCTGGACATTGAGGGATCGTTTGACAATACAAGTCACGCGACAATATGTAACGCACTAGTAGATAGGGCAGTAGACCCAATCATAGTATACACTCATTAAGAACAAGAGGAACAAGAACAGCTGAGACTAGAGTGAATGGTACCAGCATTAGGGTACAAACAGTTAAGGGTTGCCCACAAGGGGTGTACTTTCTCCCCTTCTATGGAGCCTAGTCGTAGACGGACTAATATATAGACTAACCGAAAATGGGACTAGCGATGCCTAGGATATGCAGATGACATCGTTATAATAGCAAGTGGGATGTTTGAAGAGACACTCTGTGACATAATCAACAGATGACACAAAATCACATAAGATTGAAGCGGTGTGGTGGGGCTTAAAATCAAAACGGACATTGTGCCATTCACTAGGAAGCAAAAGCTCCCTACATTAAAAGAGTTGAGGCTCTCAGGGGTTACAGTAGAACTTAGCAATAACGTCAAGTATGTGACGGTAACACTAGACAGTAAGCTCCTATGGAAAACACACATGGAGGAAACCATAAGTAAATGCACAAAGGCAATACTTGTGTGCAGGAAGCTGGCCGGTAAATCTTGGGGGTGTAACCCGAAGAACATGCTGTTGCTCTATAACATGGAAGTGAAACCAATGTTACTGTATTGCATAGTCGCGAGGGGAGAGCGAGCGAGCCAAGTGACAGCCACTAAATCGCTCAAGTCCCTACAAAGACTAGCGTGTCTTTGCATCACAGGGGCAATGCGCAACAGTGGCGTTGGAAGCTATTCTAGATTTGACACCAATTCAGCTGGAAATCGGGCATAGAATAAAAGAAACGCTCTTAAGACTGTCAGTCGATGGAGACAAAGCTACCGCGGAAATCTGTCAGAAAAGTCTCCATACATGGACGAAGGGTGCATCCTTAATGTCCATGCCTAGAGACGAAATGACACAGATGTATATATTGATATGAAAGGAGATTTATCATCAAATGGTCCGACAAAAAGTTCATACGCACTTAAACCACACACCATCAAGTGGTATATGAATGGATCTCCGACAGAAGATGGCACAAGGCTAGGAGTTGTAGGCCCAAGGACTCACCACTGCGAGTCAATGGGAACACACCCCTATATCTTTCAAGCAGATATGTGTGCGATAATCAAATGTGCGCAATTTAACCTAGATAGAGGCTATCACAACTGTGATATTGCTATCATATCAAACATCCAACCTGCGTTAAAGGCACTTAACTCCGACGTAACTAGGAGGAAGCTAGTACTTGAAGCATATGGACTATTGGAAAAACTAGGCAAACATAACAGAGTTTCTCTGCTGTGTGTGTCGGGTCATAGCAATATTCCAGGTAATGAGCAAGCCGTATTGTGGCATCGGGAGACATACTATATCAGAAGTAATCCGCAAGGAGAAGGATATAGGAAAAGAAAAACACTGGGATACAAGCCAAGGACGAAAACAAGCAAAGTTACTTCTATGGGGTTTCAATCCGAATAGATAGAAAACTTTGCTTTAGTTAGGTTGGAACCAACTAAGAATATTAACAGGACTGCTAACAGGCCACTGTAGACTAAAGAGACATGTTTGGGGGATACATAACTCACCCGAATGCAGATTGTGTGACTATGAAGAGGAGACCCATCTCCACGTTCTGGCAGATTGTGAAGCTGTAGCTAGAAGCAGACTGCAGATGCTAGGTAATCACTCTATTAGAAAGGAGCAAGTGAGTAGTTTGGACCCTAGGAAAGTACTACGATTCATTCAACAAATTTGGCTTAACATTTTAATAAAAAAGGCATTAATATATCTTGAAACCTATTGTCAAACTTATGTTGAGTCCAACATGTTGTTCATACTTCACGCTGTCAGTACTAACAAATGGTACTAAACTGTTTTGTATTGTCGCTATAATGGTTGAATTTCAACACTTGTAGATGTAGATGTAGTAGAAATCTAACAAAAGTAATTGTAATGTGTAGAGTATAACTTGTTTAGATCGTTCTGGTCCATTCAATTAAATACGTCAAGTTATTTGAATATATACAAAGCTGAGATAATATTCTTTACTTACCGTTTGTCCTTCTGGCCAGAATTCGAATGCACAACACCGCATTAATCAAAGAAAATAGTCAACATTACCTTGTCCATTCGGTTTCGTTAAAATGGTCCGTTTTTTACTTTCAGAAGAATTTTGCAATTTGAATTCGCTTTCAATTGGCACTACGAATTTCATATTCTCAAGGTCTCCATATTTGAAGTTGTTTTTAGCAGAGGGAATGATGTAAAAAAGTTTTCTGTGGTGCCATTGCGACCAGAACCGTTTTAATATTGACACAAATTGCAAACAACTTTCTTACCAAAGTTTTTGTGTCGTACGGAATCGTTGTTCTGGTCTGCAAAGAACAAGCGAACTAAATTTGATCGAATGATGAAAGAAGAAAAGCAAATGTCAATTTTAACTACATATATCAAAATAATATTATGTCGCATTTTGCCGGCTTTGAGGGGAAATACTGCGTAGAACGTAGTCTTCCTCGGTAGGAAAGGAGATGTTCATCGACGGTGACGTTATTGTGCGGCTTATTGACATTCAACATATTCCACATATCTGCCAAGGGAGCTGAGTTGCCTATAGCTTGGCGTTGAAACCGTGCTTGGAAATTGTTGAACCGTATTAATTTGGTTATATCGAGAAACCTGTAACGGCTAAGTATGTCTAATCCAACGATATTTACTTATCTTTTTCTAAACCCTGCAGGGTATGTTAATATATTTTATATATGTGTAACAGGAGGAGTATAAAGTATATATATCCATGATCAGCATATGTATGTATGTCTATATGTCTGTCCGTCTGTTTGTCCGATCGTCTATTTCAACTGAAGATCGGAGACTATCAGGAATAGAGAGTAAATAAAGATATTTATACCCTCCTTTTCCTTAACTATTAAATGAACATGCTAACACACCTTCAAGGTGTAGCTCCATACAAACCTGGTGTGAACATTTTTTGTTTATGTTTTAAAGTAATTAAGCTTGAAGCAACAAATCCTTTAGTTCGAATCGAAAAATACTCATATGTCCGGATCGGGCTACTGGAGGAACTACACAAGAAGCCACACAATATACAGCGTATCTCACAGTCGAGCACACTCGACACTTTCTTGTTTAAAGGTAATATGTGACTAACCTTGCTGATGTCAAATATACAATATGTAACATATTGACGTATTGACACACATACATGCAAGGAAACTTTACATTTTTCTCTTCAAATGCTCCTCAGTTGCTCAACATTTACAAAAGCAAATAAATTATAACAATTGCCAAAAATTGCAATTGCCAAATATATAATTTCACACAGAGATGTAAATTTTAAATCATTATAAATCATCCACTTTCAAATCGTATCACATACAGGTAACACAAGTTCCACTTTGTTTCACAGAAACTAATGCACCGACAAATGATTTCGTTTTTATTAGCATTTAAATGAAAGCGTTTTTGTGTGTGGAAATTAATCAAAACAACCCCAAAGAAAAGACACACACACAACTCCTTATATTATATACTATACTCGTTAATGCATATATAAATACGCTTACATATATACTACAAAGATTCATTAAAGCAAGAAATGAACATTTAGCTTATCAAAATCCAATTAATATTTAATTAAATAGCAACAACAGCGTTGAGCCGAGCAGGCGCTCGAAATTAAACGAAGCTTTTAATGCAAGTTTATTGATTATAATAATAAAAAAGTGAAGATGGCGAGAAATGCTGGGGGATCAAGTGAACTATTCGAATGGGAGACAAATAAGCAAACTACTCGTTCGATGTGCAAAGTTGTTGCTGAGCAAATTCAACAAAAATCGAAAGGAATCTGATCTGCGGTTTCATAGAAGCTTTTATGCACTTCACAGAAAATAGTATTATACAATAATCTATAATATGGTAAATAGTTAAAGCTGTATATTAGAATCACACAGTGACAGGTTATTACATTACACAAGTTCCACAGTTCCAAAAATTATATACAAAAAAAAAAAAACCCACTGCAAAAAATCTGCTTTCTCACAAAAATTCTTATTCTGGATGATTTTCCCCGTTTATAATCGTTTCTCACTCGTCTGCCCAGTAAACTTTGTAAATTTGAATATATAGTTTTTTAAATATGATCGATAGTTCTTCGAATTGATTTCTTATCTGATTGAAATTTTGGTATAGTTAGAGAATGGAGATTAGGGCACGTTCAGCAGAACTTATTCACTCATAAGTGATAAACTGATTCTAATTAGTGATCATCAGCTGGTAAATGCAGTGATGCAACTTACAAAGCGATGGTCTGGAAGTGTAGCAAATTATGTTCTTTATTATCTGTTTTGTGTGATGGTACTCAATAGCTTTCTCCATACTATTTTCATAAAAAAATGCATATTGTAATTTTTTTTTTTTTGGTTACAAATCTGTTTGTAGCAAAATTAACATTGGAAGTTAAATTAGAATTCAATCTTCTCCATGCTTCGTTATCAGTTTCCTTCAAGTTCGTCGATCTTTATCAATAATAGTGAACAAAATATTTTATTGAAGCAATTTGCTATTGTTTGACTATTGACATCTATATCCCACACTTCTATACATAAGGTGACGTTTACGCCAAAGCACAATCAATTTTTATCTGAAGTTTCCCCAAAAAATTATGGAGTTATTCGATTTATATTGAAAAAAATATTGCATAGAATTTTCATTCTAAGCACTACTGCAACTTGATTTCGTTCGAGTTAAATAAATTTCGAGATATAGAAGCTAGAGTAATGAAAATTCGACTGTACATATTATTCACTGTAAAGAATGAAAAATGACCACAACTTTTGTTAACAAAAAATGCTAAGCTATGATATAATTGTTTCAGACACAGGTTGCATATATTTCCACTTATATCATGTTTCTAATAAAAAGCTTTTTGTGTATCATATGTTCTCATATGTATTAAAAGTTAAAGGCCTGTTCCTCTCCAAACAGATTATTTGTTGCTATTTTGCAAGTACGATTTTTTCCAAACTCTGTCTTTAGTTGTTGTATTATCGCTCCAATGGCAAGCAATACGTTACTTCAAAAAGGGTTATTCGCGGGGAGTTGCAGGGGAACATGCATAAATACATAGAGTGCTTTTCGTGAAAAATCATGTTATAAGTAGCGAAATTTGCAATATCTTAGCCAGCGGACATTGCTAAACCTGACACAATTATCTCCGTAGCTAAAATTTTTATGAAAAATGAATAACGGTTTACTTTCTGATCATGAAAAGCATCCTATAATATTATAAACGCGAAAGTTTGTTTGGATGTGTGTATGTTTGTTACTCTTTCACGCAAAAACTACTAAATGAATTTTATTGAACCTTTACATATTTTAATGAACATATATTAGAATAACACATAGGCTATAATTTATGAAGATATTGTATAAATTGGTCTAAATATAACAATAAGTTTCACGTAAGTTGGAAAGAATTCTGCCATCTGCGAGCAATTCTGTTGTGCGCAGCAAAAACCGTAGGAGTTACACGAATATATTGGAAATGTAACTCTTAAATAGTTCTACAAAAAAGTCCGCGACAGCATATATCTACCCTACTAATATTATAAACGCGTAATTTTGTACGGATGTGTTTGATGTTTGTACAACAATAAAAATAAAAAGTGGAGTAGCATTGCATGTCGTGTACTCACTAAATAAATCAGCGATCACCGTTCAATGATTGATGATCAAATGGTAGTGCTGAATACGCAGCACATTGACTGTATTAAGAGGCTGTTTAGGTATCTCGAATTTTGTGATATACGTTTACATCTTCTTCTTATTTATTTTTTTGACAGAATAATCCCTGGCCGACAGATTCCACAGAGCAGTCGATGCTCGTTTAAAGAACTTAAAGAAGTATACAGATCTTCTGCATGCCAAGGCAGAGCAGTCTCCAACAATACGTTGCAAATATTTTAATAAACTGATAAGACACATTTCATGCTTGTGTGCAGGGCATTAAAATGCAAATCTGATTACGACTGAGGTTAAATGTTGTTAAAAAAGCGATTAATGGAATTATTGTATAAAGCAAAATTCAACGAAACAAAAACTAAACAAAAAAAAAAAAAAAAACGAAACAATTTCTTCGTCATTTGTCGAATGTCAGTGAGGTTCAATAACGAATTGCCTTATAACAAAATTGTTTTTGTTTTGCCGTTGGTATTGGTATTGATTATGCTTAATGTTTTTATTATTTGAACGACGTCGACAATCGCTATCAAAAAAGTCGAACGTATTTATTTATTATTTCAGAGCTTATCAGCAGAATTAAAACCCAATTAATTTAATTACAAATGAAAAACACGCTGAAGGCGTTAAAATCTCTAAACGGATGAGCAAGCTGTAAGCGTTCGAGGCGTAAAGAGGGCGTGACTGTGTGTTTTTTAGATTTATATTGATTTACGTGGTGGTGCGTAGTGTTGAGAAACGTAGACTGGCGAGCCGAGCAACGGGAGCGCCAGCCGGGAGTCACGCCAAATGTCAGCGCGATTTGATTTATTTTGAAACGATTTACGTGCCATATACCTACATATTTATCCGTAGAATGAATACCTAATACTTGTTTTATTGTGAAATGATTTGAAAACAAAATTATAAATAAATTAAAAAATTATTTGCCAGCACAAATTAGAGATAAGCGCGCGCGAGATTTTGATTAAACTGAAATTTGTTAGCAATTATTAACAATTTATTTAACAAAAAAAAAAAAAAAAAAGAAATCTACATATAATTTTTTATGCGATTAATTTATTCTAGAATGTTTATTTTGTATTGAATTTCTTATATGAATTTCAAATTTTTTAATTAGCTGTCAGCATTGAGCGACCTCCGTGTGCGGCTTTTATTTTCTTGCTAAATAGCAACAGCAAATCATAATTATGAAAAATTATTTCTATTTATAAGCACACAAATTAGATTTGTTCATTAATGCAAATTTAGAGATATATTTTGTATGTATGTATCATCTATACACTACAACTCTCTATAAAAATTCACAGGTGTATTCGATTTGTTGAATTTATTGATTGCAAGCAGGGAGTCATACCGAAACTTATAGCGATTAACGGTTTCGTTTACAGTTGTATCGGTTACAACATTTCGGTTAACGGTTTCGAACAAGTTTATAAATTCGAATTCGAATTTTGTTTGTTTCGAATTTCGAACATAGGTATTCATTGTGAATAACTTTGTTCTGTACGTAGAACGTAGCATCTACTTTTCATGATATTTTATGATACTTTTCTAATGGTATTTCAAGTCACAATTTAGAATCCACAAGCGTAATAAATAATTGTCATATGATCAAGAAATTTTTCTTATTTCTGGGCTATAAACGTAAGAGGTCAAGTTTAACCTTATAACAAATGTGTTCTTAATTTGCCAATCAACGTTCTCACTTATTAAGCATGCCAATACAAAAATAAAATGCTAAACCAAATTACCACGTAGGAAAGCGCACCATTCGGTATAGTTTAGTGCGCACCGGCGCCTGTCTGTGGCAATCGATCGGACGTCCACTCTGACACCGTCCACCCATCAAGTTCAGGTCACCGTCCTAAACCTTTAGTGCTGGAGCTTCGGGGTGACCAGTCCAGTGCAGATGCTGGAGTTTAATACGCTGGACTATGTCAACCTCATCATACAGCTCATACAGCTCATGGTTCTAACGGATCCTAAACTCGACGCCAACTCTAAGGGGACCAACAATCCGACGAAGAATCTTTCTCTCGAACACTCCTAAAGACGCTGTACAGCAGCAGGACCGGGATTAGCAATGTCTTATAGATTTTTATCTTCATAGTTCGATAGAGGGCTCTACTTCTAATTTGCTTGCTGAGCCTAAAGTGGCAGCGATCAGCAAGAGTGATTCTTCGTCTGATCTCTTGGCTAACGTTGTTTTCGCTGGTAATTTCTGTTCCCATATAGACGAAGTTTTCTACAACATTGAAGTTGAAATTCTCCATACTCACATACCGTCCAAGACGCGCTGATAGTCTGCGAGAGGACACTAAGTATTTCGTCTGTTTCTAAATTTCCGAGAACGCCCTGCTTACTCGCCGTTCTACGTGTGGGCATTGGCGTCGGATGTACTCCATCAAAACATTGAAAAAGCCGCACGATAAAGCATCACCCTGCCTGAAAACTCTCTTGGTATCAAAGGGTTCGGAGAGATTCTTTCCCACTCTGACGACGCTTTGGGTGTGTGATAGCTTCGTCATGCAAAGACGAACGATCTTTACTGGGATACAAAGTTCAGATAGGGCGTTGAAGAATTTCATTCTTATTGGCGTGTTGAAAGCGGCCTTATAATCGACAAATAGTGTGTTTCTTTATTGTTTTCATTGATCTTTTCCAAGATGTGGCGTCACGTGAAAAGTTGGTCACTGGTAGAGCTCTTTGGTCTGACGCCACTCTGATGCTGGCCTACCAGTGCATTCGTGTATGGCTTCAGCCGTTTACACAGTACGCGGGACAACATTTTGTATCCTATTGAAAGAAGACTTATTCCCCGGTAGTTCGCGCAGGCAGCGGGGTCTCCTTTCTTGAGGATAGGACAAAGAACACTGCGATTCCAATTCATTGGGCATGCAATCATCGGAGCATAAGAGTTGGTATACGCCTTACCCACTCTTCGCCACCGGTCTTGAATAACTCAGCTGGCAGCTCATCGGAGGGAGCTGCTTTGTTATTCTAAAAAAATTTAGCAATTTCGGAAAAACTTCGCTACCAAGCACATCAAATCACGTATAACCTTTATATCTATCAAAATAAACTAAAAATGCAAAATGGCTGATCATGCCAACTTTTCTTTTTTGGAAACGTGTGTACCAACATAGGAAAAACAAATCGAATTTACGTAGACCTCGAAATTTGGAAAGTCATCTTTTTTAACACACCCTGTATATTCTATATCTGATTTAGATTTAAGATTTAGATGGAAGCCCGTGTCCAGGAAATACACATTCAAAGTCTTTTGATAGACTTTTGAATATTTTCATTGTCCTGGGCTATTCCTATTTCCTATTTCTCTCGTCAGCCCTTAGGCTCAGTAGATTAAGAACTTCTGAAGCCAAGCCGAAATTGAGTTGAACATATGCTGTCCAGCTACTGCCTGAAATAAATAAAAATCCGAATTAATGGCTGTTCAGTTCTGAAAGGAGACGTGCCACGTCGCTTATCACTGCTTATAGACACACTACACAATCAATGACTCTCTTGTGGCTAAGAATAATGCAACGTTGCTTAGAAACGATTCCCACACATACATGCACACTTTGGCTCTATTCAAAAGCGATAATTAAAGGTTACGAATTTATATAAAGGGTGCTCCATTTAGATATGTGGTACTTTGTTATCGAGAGTGATCTAAAGAAACGGAACATTACATCGATTATCCGGGTCATCTGGTCGCAATGCTTCAAAATGTAGTCGGAAATATTTCCAAGTTGAGTTCCTACGAGAAAGTTTCTGTGCACATATACGATAAAAAATTTGCCATAAATCATCCTATTGTATGGCCATTCAAGCGCAATACAATAAAAACATTGTACCAAATGCCACTAGATTATCTAGCTTCAAAACAAATTATGAAGAGTATTAAAGCTTCTGTTCGACCGTAGTTATTATTTTCTCCTGCTTTATATTCATTCACACACATTTTGCGACATTGATCCGCATCGGGCGCTTGTAAAAAATTGACACCATGCAAACTGATAGTGTTTGGCAGTGTTTTAGAAGGGTATGCAAGTTCCAGTTCTACAAAAATTCCCGAACTGTTTCTCTGATTTTTGTTTAATTCTGCTACCAATATAGATTTTTATCAGAATGTCAAATCGATTGTCGTCGCAATTAATAAAGCGCATTTAATTATCGAATCCGAGCGATACGAAACGCGACGTTGGCGTCAAAGTCGACCTACGCACCACCGACTCAAACGACACAATCGCCAGCGCAGCAAGTTATTAATTAGTTCAGCTATCGCACGCAATAAATGCAAGTTGGAGCCACAGGTGGCGGGTATTCTGTGCCAGGTACTCGCACTGCAGACAATCAGGACAATGAAAGTGGCCAGCTTCGATCAAAATAATCAAATGATTTGGCGCTACTCGGTAACGCTCGAAAGAGCCATCAGCCTACACAAGAAATGTAAAAGCTAAAACCAACATCATCATCATCATCGTCGTCGACAGCAGCAGCGGCAGCGGCAGCTTCTCCAGCTACAATTTCAACTCCAACTTGGACATGGTCTTCGATGGTATCGTCACACCCTGTGGTGCATTTGGGAAGCAATTAAGCGATATTTCTGGCTAATGGACTGAGCGCCGCCTGCGCTGATTGCGCGTATTTGTTAGTCTTCATTTACCATCTTTTCCTTCTCCTCCCTAACGCATCAATACTCTTTTACGTTTTAATACGCTTTAAACATAAAGTGAAGAGGGTATTAACAGTTTGTCAGAGAGTTTGTAATGCATTGAAACAGATTTTGTAAATTTACTGTGGCGACGCGAGGGTGTGTTCATGAGGCTTTTGCAATACTTTCATAGAAGCAGGGCACCAAAACAAAGGAACACTTATTATAAAAATTATAAAGATGTACTTATTCAGGCCCGTTCGGTTTTCATTTTTGGATTATTCACGTTTAGGAGAATTTCTTTGTTTGAACTTACTTCATTGAGTATTTATAATTCACATTGCCTAATATGGATCATATTAACGTCTTCACTTTCGTAAGTGCAAAACGGAACACGCCAAATTAATTGGTTTTATTAAAAACTTTTATTTAACGTAGAACGTCAGTTTGTGTACTATGTTCAAATTGCTTAACTCAATATAGGTCTATAGGTCTATAGGTCTTTTTTTGATTGAGCTGAAATTTTATATGCACGGCTGAACCCGATGGCAATAAAATATTATGTAACTTTCGATAATTAAATATCAACGGGTCATCCAATATGCTGGTCAAAGCCAAAAATAGCACCGACATTAAGATATAACTCTGTTAGTGGGCGGTATAGTTCAAGCAAAGCAAGTTTAGTAAGATTCTCATAATGTGTTTGGCACAGAGACACAAGAGTGTCGTCTCAAACGTATGAGAGAAGATTTAATCGATTGCAAGAGTTTTTAGAAGATGCCAAACTCAGAAGACAAGAACAACATTAACGAAAATCTAATTTGAGACGATAGATCTATGGACTGGAAAAGAATCAAACCAACTATGAATAGAAGAAAAAGCAGAATGGCACGTTGCTTTAAATGTATCCGGAACACTTGAAGAGTTACATTCGAGAACAATGGTAAATACGGAATATAATTGGTACAGTATTTAGTATAAAGCAGCAAATACGTTATTATCCGCCTGAACTCTATTCTATGGTGCCACCAATTATTAATTTTCTTGATCAATATTGATATTGCTTCTGGAGTTCAAGTGGGTGAAGCCTTTTGAGCCGTCTTATACCCGGGATATCGCGTGTTCCTCGTGGGTCACATTGTTGGTGTGGAACAGGTGAGCGTTGAAAATGATCCTGAGAGCCCTGTAATGAAATATTTTAATAATATAACAGTTGTTCCTACTAACAGTGCCCCAGTTCGGGATTCCGTAGGTCCATATAGGTTTTATAGAGAAGAAGCTTGCTCCTCATCCTGACAGTTGACATTCGACTGATCAGCCATAAATGTTTTTTAACCTTTCGTTGAGTTGCGTCCTTTTCGTGAGATACTTGGCTGTAGCGCTGCTTGGAATGGTTGCTATTAAATAATAGTGAGTTAAATTAGTTTATGTAGGGTTAATAGCAAGGGGCGCTGAATTAACGAACAGAAAAAACACAGCTTGCAGAAGGGAGCTCACCACTGTCTTGGTAACCTCAATAAATGGAATTGATGTTCTTCATATTTGGTATTGAAGTTACTACAATCAGTGTCCATAAAATATTCAAAATGTTTCAGATTGGTTTCAACGATTGATATGGTTTGAGCCATGTCATTGCTTAGGCCAGTAATGAACCATTGTTATCAGATCAGTTAGCCTATAATAAGAACAGCGTTACGGTCTTGACATCCATTGTAGATATCTCAGTAAGACTATCTAAGAGGCGCCTACGCAAAAAGTGGGTCTTCAAATGTCAACTGTTTCTTCTTATTTGCTTCTACAGCAATCGTGAAAAGTAACACCTAGCCTAGTACGTTTTTCTATAAAGCAATGTCCCGTTAGAGCTCTCACTTTTAATGGAGACTTTTTCAGGCATAGAAGTTTCTGGTATAAGTTTCGAAGCATACGAGTATGTTTATGTTTCCCCATAGATTGTACTTGATTTTTATATAAGATGCCGCTATTTTTTTTACTTTCTCTATATCGGCAGTGGTTAGCTCTTTAGCCAGCTTATCTACTTTACAGTTAAACTCAATATTCTAGCGTATTCTGCTAAATAAACTATTTAATAAGAGCTCTTGCAAAGGGTATTCGAGCTACGGTTTGACCGTAACTAACATTTTATCTTATTATATGTGTGTGTGTGTACGGCTGCGTATCTATGTGTGTGAGTTTTTCGCTCTTGTAATGTCGTTCTTAGCTACGTTCAGCAACGTTCAGGTCGACATCGATTTCGACTTTTGCTTCGACGGTTCATACCCAATCAAATGTGGAGCCGTCTGTGGCACAGCGGGATATTAACGCCCCACCGCGAGGCGGCGCATTTACAATGATAATATTTGTGCTTGAAAATTATGAATGAATGAATGTGAATGAATGTGAATGAAAGGACCGAACAAACCCAACCAACTCAGAAAGATAAACTCATAAAGACCTATACTAGCAGCTCATACTGGACACCGGTTCTGGAGAGCATTTGTGGCGCATTTGTCTTGCTTTTAACGTGCTTATTAGTTTTTATTGGTTTAATTTGGTTTGGTAATTTATGAAATTAATATAAAGCATAGCGCTACAAAAGAAAAAAAAGGGAGTTTTGAAAAAAATTATATACAATAAGTATATTCGTGTTGTTGTCTTTATTGATTGGCGTCTTAAGTCGTTTAAGCGATTTCACGGCTCGTTTATAAAGTTGTAGCCTAGAAATTGTTATACTATATATCTACGTTACTTTAATCTCTTTATAGCATGATATTGTTAAATAACAAGGAAGCCACGTAACATTGTTATGAAAGCCGTGCTACTTATTATTTTATTTAAAACAATTTTGAATTATATAAAACCTTTCTAAGCGAAATTTTAACTAATTTCAGTTGTTCCGGCATTTTATTGCGAAACATGAACTGTAAGATTTGAAGTTGATAGATTTATTTTATTTACAAGCAGCTGTAGAAATGTAGAGGGTGCATTTTTTAGCAGGTAAGTTTTTTATGTGATAACACTCGTTTAATGAAAAGCCGGTTACATATTTACACACAAAATTGGTTCGAAAATCATTATAGAAAGTCTTACGCCCGAATAACGTTTGCAAATTGTAAATTTTACGGTCAACATAATCGACCAACAGAGGATGATATTCGAAAAACTATTGCTAAATTCGATATCGTTCCAACTTGGTCTCTGTCTATCAATATTGTGAAAGATTTTGGTTTACGTATTTACAAGATTCAATTGTTGCAAGAAGTAAAGCCTCAGTATCATGGTTTGCGTAGTGCTTCAACGGTTGGATGTCGTTCCAGTTTCTTACCGTCAAATTTTGTTTAGCGCTGAGGCTCACTCATGCCTCAGTGGTTTTGTCAATGATATAATTTTATTTATACAATTTTTTGTTTTTATTAAAAAACTAGCTGGTACGCGGCAGGTTGCTGCCCTTCCTCTTGCCTCTTATTTCTTTTGCCACTCCCTTCTTCTGCCACTCCTTCCCCCTGCCACACCTTTCCCATGCTCCTTTACTCTATCTCCAATTCTCCTACCCATCTTTTCCTGTCGCTTCCACCCCTTCTCCAAGAAACGTTTGCAATTCTTCGACAATGGTTCGCTTCATTGTTGGATTGTAAGCACAACACCTTCCAATCAACTTCCGCATCCGAATTGCCCATAAAATATATTGTATGAATTGATGATCCGCATATGGAAGTGGTAACAGCAATCCTAGTAAGTGATATTGTTGTCCTTGGATCTGCTATCGTTTGCGAAATTTTAAAATTATTTCTTATACAATTTTGAATACGAGTATTACCAAAAACTATTACGTTGTTAATACCTTGAAAGTGGGCATGAAATTGTCCTGTACAATATGCGTTGCGCCAAAGGACGTCATTTGGAAACAACTGTTGTATTTTTGAATGTTGGTCAGGAAATGTTTAGAATCACTTCCCATCCCAGAAACTAATGAGCGTAATGCATCTGGTGGCGGGACCAATTGTGTCAATTTTACTTTTCCAATGCACGAGCATAACCAGTAGATTCACCGCTATATTTCAATGCATTACAATACGGTCAAACGATTGACATTTCTCCAATTGATACAGATTTGTCAGCACCATAATCGATTTCCGGATGGTAGTGGAATGCTGCTCGTTCCAGTTTCACAGGAGCACTGCGTCGGCGAAATCGGTCATGTTCATTTTGTCGTGCTCGCTGTTGTTGCGTTTGATTTGCACGAACTCGTAAATAACGAACTCAAAATCTAATTCGGCCTTTTCTCGTGGCACGCAAAGACCCCAATAGGTCCGGCATATATGCCATATTTTTCATTCATATTTATATCAAATCGCTCATATCTAATCAAGGCATTTTGTTATTCAATCGTGAGTCTTTTTCTTCTTGTTAATAATTAAAAACTTCATAAATTAGTACGCAGAAATTAATATTCTATATTTAACAATTTAGTTCACATAAGCTGCTGTATTACGTTGCGGCTTATTAAATCTAAAATTTATTTAAAACTTCAGACAACGGAAAGTCTATTTCGAATCATCCGTATTGGTAGGCAAAACCAGTTGTTTATAATTTGGTTTAAAATTCACATGCCTCAGCAGCAGCAGCACTCAAGTATAGTAGATACGATAATAATGGCAATAAACGCAAAAACAAAAAACAAAATAATTCCAATTACTGCAAATAAATTGCGATAATTAGGTAATAAAAATAATGTTTTCACCTCGTTATACAGATACAATTCAGTCACTATATCACCATATGGACGCCAAAATGGCTGCGACTGCTGCGCAAACCACTTCACCAAACACTTGAATGGGTAGGTACTTGCAATTAAAAAATTAAAGAAACCATAAAAAAGTGCTACAAAACCAAGTGGAAAATGCTTCAGATGCAAAAATGAATTTCGCTTTGGCCACTCTGAATGGCTATTCAATTGGTTTGAAGTGTTTCTGGCTGGTCTACTAAATGGCTTTCCCGTAATAAGCGCACGTAGACATAATCGCTTGCTCACTCGCTCGTTCACATACAGTTTGCGTAAACGATGGATTAGGTTTCACTGAAATCATTGTACTCTACATTCAGTAGCCTTATTACTACTCTAAACTACTCTAAATAAAAACTTTGCTAATTATTAATTTCTGGAAAGTATTCTTGACTTGTAGATCTTGTCTTCGTAGACAATGAGTTTAGCATATCCGTTTCGAGGATTCCCTGATAACACTGCATAAAGACAAAACTGAATACGCGAAACTAAATCATCAACTTATATTATATATATATACGAATTTTAACGGGTTTATTTTTCCATTGAGGCCAGACGACTGATGAGAACTTCATAACTGAGTTCGAAACACGTGTCTCTGCGTCTACAACATTTTTCTGTGTAGCAAAACTTTGTTGTTATTATACTATTTTCGCATTGAATAAAATATATCAAAATTATTTACTTTGAACCAACTAAAATTTCAATCATTACTCTTCAATACCGATTGGTCACTTCTGGATGGATGGTCACTTCTGAAACGAGTATTGAGACGGCATCGAATATTTTCTATCCAAAAGATTAATTATTTTGACAGATGTATTCCATTTCCTGCTGTGTCTAATTTAATTTGAAAATGTTCTTGGTTCTTTCCTAATCTCAATTGAAAATCGCACCTTTTCACAAAATCTATATAAATTTGTTCCGCCTTTGATTATAGTAAATATTCTGTTTCTCTCTATAATTTTAAATCATTACACAGTTACACAGTCACAGTTGCGACGATTCATGATATACAATGTAGGTTACGTATAACTATTAGGATCTGTGCTGGATTGTATAATTTCTAGATACAACCAGCTAAAACCAGTTGAAAGCATGCAAATAAGAATCGAAAAGAAGATATAACTGCTTTCTCGCTTTGATATCGCTTGAACTCGCTCTCCGTTTCGCTTGCACTCTAACACCTTTTGGGCGATCACATACGAAAGTACAAGCAATGGTTTGCAGTGCATCTAGACGTCAGCCTTAGGCTCTGTATTTGAATCATAGATTTGTATATATATTCTATATTCTTTACTGGTACGTTCTTAACTTATTTATTCACCAAATTTGACCTTTGTATTTTAAATTAAAAAAAAAAAAAAACAAACACAATTTTATACAAAAACTCAAAAGTGGATGCAGGTTTGTATGGGGTGAAGTTAGCATGTTCATATAATGCTCTTTATCTGAAGAGGGAATAGGAGAGTCGAAATCTTTTCTTTAAGAGTCTCAAAGATCTCGATGTTAAAACAGACGGTCAGGTGGACATGGCTACTTAGAACTAGATTCATATGCTGATCAAGAATATATATGCTTTATGGGCTCTACCACGCCTCCTAGTGCCAGTTACACATATGAGCACAAATTTAATATACCTTACCCGATGGGTACACTGCATAATAACAATAAATTAGTCAAATTTGAGACTCGCAACTATATACGAATATATAGATGTTTCGACTGACTGTTGTGTTGAGTACACAAACGATCGAACGGAAGTGAAAGGGTATATGGAGAAAATATATGTATTCATCATCACATATTCGAAAATGTTAATGACAATACAGTGCAAGTGTTCATTAAGATGGCGTTTTGGGATATTGAAAGTGAAAGGGTATATGGAGAAAATATATTTATACTTTCGATCGTTTGTATACTCAACCCAAAAAAGCAAACTATTTGTTATATTAGTATGTTCTGTAAAAAACCGGAAATTGGTCAATAGAACAAAAAATGATTGTTACTTATCCACATTTGTTTGTATCGCCTTAAAAGTAGGCCCCTTCCGAAATAAAACACTTATGCCAACGAATAATTCAATCATCAAAACCTTTTTGGAACGCTTTTTTTCGGAATCGCTTACAGTTCGCGCCGCGAAATCCCTTTTGTGTCTTCTATCAACTGACATCGAGTGTCTCGAAGTGATAATTTTAGTTTTAGAAAGAGAAAAAAGTCGGTTGGAGCCATATCAGGTATTTGTTGAATTTGGTCATAAATTCGTTCACAATAATAGCCTTGTGAGATGGTTAGTTGTCGTGATGCAAAATCAAAGGGTTTTCTTTACAAAAATATGGCATTTTTCAATGAATTTGCTGTCTCGAACGCAGCACACCGCTCATTCTTTATTTACCGTCTGACCATGTGGCAAGAATTCTGAAGCTTGTTAACTGTTTTGCGTTTGACACGCTCGTAAACCCATGTCTCATTACCAGTTACAATGAATTTTATGAGTGTGGCGTCGGTATTGAATAGTTCTACCATGTCTTTAGCGACCTTTCCGCGATTGAGTTTATCAAGAAAATTGGCAAAAATTCGTAAAAATCTCAAAACACAATTGAGATAAACTGACAAAATCAAGGACTGTAAACAAACTAAGTGACAGATGGCGCCCAAACTATGCGTTCATACTTAGTAACAAAAAGAATTTGACAATACCATTAATCACGTTTTTTTAATAGCTTGTACTTTTTGTACAGAATGTATCTAAAAATGTAAAAGTTGGTGGTGGGATTGTATTAGTGACTTATCGTAAAACTGGGTCTGCACAATCATTAAAATATATATATAAGTTTAGTATCCGTCCACAAATTTAATTTCCAGCTGTTATTGGCTGGAATAAAAATGTTTATCACACAAAAATCCAAAAAGAGTGTGGTGGGTTCGTATAATGGTAGCGGTATCCCTAATAATGGACAGAACACTCCTATTCATATTTGACATCTTTAATCGCTTAACAAGCTAGTGAAAATAGGGCTTTTCGAGAATATGACTTTTTCACATTTTACGATTAGAACTTCTGAATGGACTTAATATAAACTGGCATTTACTTATAAATATAAAGTAGACTGATCATCGGACTTGTTTGATAAAGAAATATGTACACATAAATATGGAATTAGATAGTTAGCTTAGGTTAACTATCTGCAATAATTCTATAGTTATAGCGATAATATTGAATGAGAACAAATAGGAAAAAAGTTAACTAGAGTTAATTAGAAGTTAACTAGAAGTTAACTTGACACTGTGAAACTGGTCCATGTGGAGTTACAATTAATTTTATAGTTCATTACATTTCTATTGTATCTATGAGTATATGGAATAATCAAGGACTTTAATAGTGGTGAAACCAATTTTCAAGTTAATGTTTTTGTTTTTTTTTTTTAAATTGTATTAATTGTTTAGTACCTTAGTATAATTTACCTTAGTATAATTCCACTTATTCATGATTTTCTAACGTAGCTGACAGATAGAAATTCCGACGATTTCACTACGAAATTCTTTTAAAATATCTGTATTCTGGTCACAGTTAAAAGGTAAATTTTATTTTGTTCTATATTAATTGTTGTTGACATTGAAACATGAAACCTTTACTATGTGGACTAACTGTGAGTACTCTTAATATTTCCTGTGTTTATTTGAAACAAAGCGTCTAGCTATGTCTGCTCTACTGCGTTACAAACTACGTCTAAAAATTAATATATTTGCAGAGTATGTCTACAAAAGAATGCCAGTTAGAGAGTAACTTCAAATGTTTGTAGTTTTTATTTTTACTGGCTGCGGGTGTGAAACTATTTAAGCGAGTTGCATTTATATTTTTATGTTTCATATTTTTTCATATTTAAATTATTTTTTTCTTTCGTTTTAACATTTTCACTTGCATATGCAATTGATTAATTTTCCATGGAATTTTCAAGTCAATTAAATTTTGAATACTTTCGTTCACTCATTCGGTCGTTTGTTTCGACGTACATTCAGTACTCCCATTTTTTAATTTTCTGTGTTTTTTTTTTCAGAAGCTGCTGCCTGCCTGCCTGCCTGCCTGCCAGCCTAGTTGGCTAACTGGCTGACTGCCTCAGTGAATGACTCTTTAGGTGAATGGCAGCAGGTGGGTGAATTGTATCTGCGTATCTCGTTTGCTCATAAGTATTATTTCATTTTTGTTGTTTGGCATTTAACTTCATTTCGTAGCATTTAATTGTTTCGAAACGTAATTATTCCACATCGACATTTGTTAATGCGAAGATTGTGTATTTCATTTTCATAATTTTCTGTATAATTGGCCCATTTAGCAGCAGATAGTGCCTGGCAGTGCGAGCGTTTAATGAGCGTTAAGTTGCTAAGCGAGAATTAAGAGCAAGTAATCAAGTCTTTAATCATTTAGTTTCTATTTTAGTGTTTCTTCTTGGAATTATTTAAATTACTTAATGCAATTAAAAAAAAAAAATAGAAGAACTAACTACGCTCTACGAGCGTGAGATACAAAAATTCAGAAAATGTATCTGTATCTGTGTAACTGCACAAGGACACATGGCCAGCTACAAGTGTTATCTGTTTGACTTATTCAACTTTAAAAGTTGCACCCAAAAAAAAAAAAAAAAAAAAAACGTTAACTTCGGTTGAACCGAAGCTCTAATGCCATTCACACGAAACTTTAAACAGTATTGTAATACATAAAAGTGGGGGTTTAAATAGGGGCTACCCCAAAAAGTGGTTGGTACACGCTCACTAGTAGATGTGTATGAAGCGATGTAGTAGATGTGTAAGATGCCGCCATATCGAATTTCAAGTTGATATTGACGTTTTCCATACAAATGCATAAAAGTGAACTGTGGGTTTATATGGGACTACCTAAAATAGTGGGCGGGACGCGCCCATTTTTATATGTATATGAAGCGGTTGTCCCTTAAAATCCACAAAATCAAATTTCAAGCTAATATTATTCATAAAAAACACAAAATTGCACGGTGGGTTTGAATGGGGGCTACACCAAATAGTGGGCGGGTCATACCCATTAATGTATATGTCAATGTATATGTCTACTTTAAGTAACTATGTCAATTATTAAGTTGATATTGACTACAATAAAAATAATTTTCATACAAAAAGTCAAAAGTGGTGAGTTTGTATGGGGGCTACCCCAAAAAGTGGGCAAAATTTCAATTGGATAGCATGCCCAAAAAATGCGCAACAACATACTACAGACGGACAGACAGACAGACGGACATGGCTAGAACGATTCGTCTCGTCGAGCTGATCAAGAATATATATATATACTTTATGGGGTCTACGATTGCTGCTTTAATGCGTTACAAACTTTCAGACAAAGCGATAATACCATTTCACACCATGTGTGAATGGTATAAAAACAAACCTAATTTCCAAGTTTAGAATTCCAAGAAGCTGTGACGCATGTTGCACATAGGTAATAGTATCTATAAAATACGACTAGAATGCAAGTTCAGAACTTGACGTAGCAGTAGCAGCGTATACTCAATTAAAATGTTTTGTTTTTGTCGCACGATTGCTGCACGGATTGTTGTTGTTGCTGTTGTTGTTGGTGTTTCGCACTATTTTCAATTGAATTAAGAAATTTTCGCGCGCTCTCTGCATATCTGTCTATGTGTGTGTGCGTGTGTGTGTATCTGTATCTGTGTACGTTTGCATCTTCATGCGAACAATTTCAAGGAATTGCGCATATCAAGCGCGTCGGCACGCTCCGTTTCAGCGCACAATTAATTTGCGCAGCACCAGCATTTACAGCATTGGCATCCATATCACGACCGCCCACTTCCCCCATGCCATACCTCACACGCTATATGTCAGCCTCATGTAGATACAAATGCATTAGCGAAATGAGCATGGATTTGCACTCGTACATTCGTTCGAGTTCCAGTGGCGGCGACAATGAAATCAGGACAATAAAATTAAAGTAAATTTAGTTTAGATTTATTAATCAATGTTTTGAATACTGACACGACTTTGAAAAATTTCCCTATAAGCAAAAGCGTATCAAAAGTTACTAGTAATTTTGTACATTATTGCGTTAATGTTTGTTGTTATTGCTATTTTACTGTACACCAATCACAGCAACTACAAATAGAGCGAAAGTCACCAAAATAATAGCGAAGCACATACAAAGCAAAACTCGTAATATCCTAACTCTTTCGCAATCACAGAGTCTTATCAGCTTGTAACTAGCTGCTCGCATACTTTCGTTTAATATTTGTCTGTGAACGCGTTTGTATTCCATGTAAAACTTATGTGTGTTTGGTTCGTTGTGTGAGTGACGATTCTTGAAGCCTTATACGCTCAAAATAATCAACTGATTTTGTTAAAATATAGATAGTGCACAACTGCAAATGAATACCTTTCAGATGGTATACTTTTTATGTTGTCAAAGTCGATTGTATACTATGCGAGTAACAGCCGTAAGTAAAATCAGCCAACTTTATAGGGGAGGGGGCTAACAAATTGGTTGCTGATATCATATTTGTTTTTTAAAAAAACCCAAAAACAGGAAGTTCAATCAGCTTGCAGATGGGAAGAATAATTATTGATGAAAAGTTAGAAAAAATGCCAACACCAAAGCAACAAGAAATTTCCAAATATTGTTTCGGCCAAAATCTTCCACCGACGAATATGGCCCTGTGAAGTCTAAAGTTGACGAAGATATACAATTGAAGCAAGTAATGATTTCATGTTGAAAGCCAGCAAATTTTATGAACTGGAAATAAAAATCTAGTAACTTTATTGCGGTCGGTGACATCGAAGAAATTCTCCAGATCGGGCGTCACGTAATCTCTGGCGTTTTCAAAAAATAAAAAATAAAAATAAAAATTAAGTCGAAAATCTTCAGTAGCTGAGGAGATAATTAATGCAGTTACTGTAAAAATTAATAAGTTCCAAAAATTCGATTTTCAAGACTTTTTCCGAAGTGAAACTACTTTAGCACCGTTGTGATTTGAAAATTCGATGAAACGAAAAAGCGACAGTAAAGACAAACATATTCATAATAGGATTTAGACTGCGAGCGGATGAGATAGATTACAAGTATACAGTGTTTTCTGTAATCTTCGTCTCCTCTTTGTTCGGGCTTTGGTAGTTGCCTCAGTCTTGTCTTTACTAGAGTGTGGAGGCTATGGCGGATGTACAGAGTAAATAAACAAAATGTTTTTCCTGTTTGAAAAGTTTATATGGAGTAACATTTTCCCCACCTCTAGGCAAAGGCTTGTGTACCTTCTTGTGTCTATATTAAAATATATTTCAAGTTCAAACTAGTTACAGAACTACAAATAAGTAGCCGATAGAGAATTGAGTAGACTTCAATGTAAAGTGTGTGGATTTGGAACTTTTTATTTTTTAACAACCGGAGGACCAAATGGGCAAAGAAGATGAAGAATTCAATGGCGGACACTGTTTTTCTAAAGTTGGGTCCAACTTTCGTCATGTCTAAGTTTGATTATGTTAGTTCAAAATACTTAAGCATTCTCTTAGTGTAAAGGGAGTTACATTTTATTTATATCTTTCGAACAAGACCAAGATGAAGACAAGTCGAGAGTAGTCTAGTCGTGAGATGATACTGTCGTCAAATATCTCCTTCAGCAAATCGACCAATCAGCGAACTCCAGGTGTGATTTCTGGTCATCCGAATTCACCTCTTGAGTCAGCACAATCATATGCGAATGCAGGCCCAAAACCGATTGCATAATACACCAGGTTGTCTTTCTGGCGATGCCCAATTTGGCTAATCGAAGACGAACCGAAATTTCAGGGTCTTCTTAGAATTTATCTGTTTCTGTTTGGTGACTTAAGATCCTGAAGTATTTGTTTACTACATAGCAGCATTTGTTGTTCCAACGCTTGGAGTCAGTTGTTCAACAACATGATTGGAGAGACACCCATCAGACTGTCTCCATTAACGCTAGCAATCCGAACATTTTTGTACGCCACTGTATTTTCAATGCAAACAAATCTATGCAGTAGCAAACGCCTTCGATTGCACTGCTCACTCCCTTGTCCCACTAAGCACCCCTGGTGCCTTTCTTCTAGCAATGTCATTATAATGCTGTTGGTGCGGCGCTCATTTGCGCAGCACAGATACAATTTAATTTTTAATTCATGCGCCTCCGAGAGACAACAAAATGCAAAATTTGTCTGAAGATTTTAATCGCAGGGGGTGGCAGTACGGAACGGACGTAGGCAGCTACAATCGCAGTGGCAGCCAACAACAACAACAACAACAACAACCGCAACAAAAAACAACAACAAACAACCAGAGCAGCAAAAGGCAAAGCATGTTCCCATTGAGCAGCAACAGCAGCAACAAAAGTATCTGTATCTACCTCATAGTAACCCAGCCCAGCTAGGCTACTCAGCCTCCAGCTTCACTTTGTGGAATACCCTGCAGGATTGCTGCTACTGCTGCTGCTGCTGCTGGGGGCAGTCTGTCTCGTTTTTCTTGTTCTCGTTCATGTTGTTTTTTCGCTTGTAGTTACAAGACAATTTACTTTTGTGCGAAATTAAGTGGCATTTGTAAACTTCTTGTTCCCTCAGTTAGCCGCTTGGATTGCACGATTTACAATGCGCTTGCTACTCTATATTATACAAGTAATACCCCTGGCGGATCCTACGTCGTTGTCTTTCGTTTTGGTTCCTCTTGTGGGCAATAACTAATTACATTCGCAATTATTTCATGTTTTGGCCAATTTAGTGGGACAAATTTATCTGCGCGGTGTCATCTACTTAGAATTGATAGCTTAGAATTTTCCTATTCGAAACATTGGCAAAACTTGAATGACTTTGATTGTTGTGCGAGGAAAATCTATGAAACTGAAATGAAAAAAAAAACAACAAAAAAATACAATTCACATCTAGCGAAAAAGTCATTAGAACAACGCCAAACCGTTTCGCTCATCTAGATTGAGTATGACTAAAAGATGCGAAAATAGCAAAAAAAAAAAAAAAATTGCATATATGAAAATTAGCATAATTAAGATTTCTAATACGATTGTGCATTGAGCAAATCTTTTTGTAGCATGCAAATTAAATGTGAAATGCTTTGCTGCTTTGGGGCTACCAGCTACAGATGCAGATGCAGATACAGATACAAAAATAAATCAGACAATTGCTGTTCTTTCATGAGCTAAAGATGAATGAATCTGTGACATATTTTTTGCTAAGTTCACATGATAGTGCAATAGTTTATTGCATTTTTTTTGGTACTGTATCTGTAAGCATACTTTTTCTGTGAAAACTTTTACCTCAACATTTTATTTATATGTACAGTAAAAACTCGATAACTCGAATAAAATATGCTCAAACTCAACAACTCACGCTTCCTTTAACAAAAATTATACGAAAACTTAGTCAATATAATAAGCTGATGTTTACACGGCTCATTACTTTTTTAATATTAATAAATGAGCTTTTTGGTGCAAATTAATTACGAAAATAACTTTGACTTTTTGAAAGCTAAGGATCTTATTATATTTCTAATTTGCTGTAATGCTTCGGAAGAATTTACAATACAGCAAATGCTTATACTGTATTCGTAGTTTAACGGATTGCAGGTTGCCACTGTTTGCAGGTTGCCACCACTGCTGTATTTCTACATTCTAGCAATAATTTTTTCTATATTGTTAGCAATTTTTCAGGAGGTGGCAACCTGCAAACAAAAATTAAAAAACCGTCGATTTTAGCTACTTTTCAATTTAACTGTAAAATGTCTATGCTTTTAGAATTCTAAATATTTATAGGTCAGCATTGTCCCTTTTTGCATCCTCCTTCCAACGTATTTAATGTGTTTACAACAATACTCTAATTTTATGAAGAGTTATGTTCCAAAAATCTATGTGGTAGCAACCTGCAAGCGAATCCACCACAAATTTTTAATTCTCGTATTTTGATAGACTTTAGCAAAATGTTGTTTTCCATTTATTGAGAGTCCATCATGGCTTATTCACATTGATTTCAATTCTATATTGATAGCTATCTAAACATTTTAAAAAAATTTCAATGTTCACCAATGATACTAACTTACTTAGGTGGCTCTACAGCCGTCTATCGGTCAAGGCCGCACGTAGGAAAGCGAACCACTGGGTGTAGTTTAGTGCGCGCCGACGCCAGTCGCTGGCAATCCGGAGCTTCTTCAGGTCATCATAGACCTTAATCTTGCCATCTTAAGCTCGGACGTCCTCTCTGACACCGTCCACCAATCAAGTTCAGGTTTCCGTTGTAAACCTTTAGTACTGGAGCTTCGGGGTTCATCTGGATGAGGTGACCAGCCCAGTGCAGCCGCTGTAATTTAATGCGCTGGACTATGTCAACCTCATCATACACTTCATACAGCTCATGGTTCATACTGGTCCTAAACTCGACGCCAACTCTAAGGGGACCAAAAATCCTACGAAGAATCTTTCTCTCGAACACTCCTAAAGACTTTATATCCGTTGATGTCAGTGTCCTTGCTTCTGCGCCATACAGCAGGACCGGGAATATCAGTGTCTTATAGATTTTTAGCTTCCATGTTCGAGAGAGGGCTCTACTTCTAATTTGATTGCTGAGCCCAAAGTAGCAGCGATTAGCAAGCGTGATTCTTCGTTTGATCTCTCAGCTAACGTTGTTGTCGCTGGTAATATGTGTTCCCAGATAGACAAAGTTTTCTACAACATTGAAGTTGAAATTCTCCATACTCACAAACCGTCCGAGACGCGCAAATGGTCTGCGAGTGGACACCAAGTGCTTCGTCTTGACCTCGTTCACCGCTAGACCCATGAGACGTGACTGTTTTTCAATCTTTGAGAACGCCCTGCTTACTCGTCGTTCGTTAGTGCCTATGATGTTCACCAATGATATAATTTTAAAATTTAGAAACGAAATAGCTGGTTTTCTAGTTTCATCCACGATTTATGTGCATTGCGAAAACATGTGGTTTCCTCGAAACGTAATAACTAACCGTCTTCGTCGATGCTTTACTGTATACATACTTGTAAGTATATTCAAAACTTACTCCATTTATTTATTGGCATCTATTTTTTCTAAGGTACATATCCTTTCTCAAACGCAGTGCCTTTGAGTATGCCACAAATCTTGAATGCACTGTTTCTCATACTATGTTTCATTCTCTCTTTATCACCTTCAGTGTCCTTCAGTTTAGCTTTGCTATAATTTTTTACCACAACTAGTCGGTTGTTATCCTTGCGCTTTGCACTCGCTGTACTTGTGTGCATGCATCTAGTAGGTGTATCTGTGCGATTGAGTGTATTAGTAGTGCTCTCTACTTGTCTGTCTTGGCCATTATTTATGATTTAAAACCTTGGAATAAATGGTTTGGTCATATCCTCAGTGTGCAATCGAGAAAAGGTGTAAAATATATCTATGTACGTATATTTTTTCAATGCACTTTAAGGTTAGACAGAGTTGTCAACACATTATGATGGAGTGCGCTCATGTGAATTTTGCAATGAAAAAGTATTTTACTTATTTAAATGAAAAATGTAATTTGGATAAATTATTAACTGTTAACATACTTATATATGTTCGTATAAACCGATTGCAACCAAAATATTTCACTGAAAAGATAGTAAACCAAGGATATACACTCCAAACACGTAACCCATCCGAGAGCAGTCGCCTAATCAAATATTCCATTGACAGTGTTGGACACTCTACTATAGTGGATGGGATACACCCATTAATATACAAATTTATATAAAGCGATCACATAAGATGCCAACATACCGAATTTCAAGTTATACTGGCTGTTATAAAATGCTTTTCCATATAAAAACTCTAAAAAGACTACCAAGTATAGTGTGCGAACCACGCCCATTAAGCCCAATGTAAAGTCTAGATCCATACGTAGCCTTCTCATTACATTTTAACTTAATATTGCCTGTACTAAAAAAGTTTTCATTATGTAAACCTAAAAGTGAGTATTGGATGTTAACAGCGATTATTCCAAAAAGTGTATAATGATGTTCCCAGAAAGCTTCCAAACTAATTTTTAGAACAATTCGATGAAAACTGAGTGACCAGTTCCTGTATTAACACACACACACCCACAGACATAGTGTCGCACAGTGGTCGGAACATCTAAAAAGCTGGCCAAAATTCGCAAAGTTGAAATACATGAAAAAATTTACTGCCATTAATACTAAGTTTACAAAATGTTTCTATGACTCCATATAGTTATAGAAACTTAATTCAAATTATGCCTTGTAACTACGTGGCGCATTCCAAAGTAAACAGGACTATTGGAATGGGACATTTTTGGTAGTATGTACTACCTATATGTGACTTAATGCGTTGGAGGCGTACATTCTTTCCCAACTTTCAGTCATACGTTTCATGACGTTTGTTGCACTGGAAGTGGAGTTATTGCCGCGTCGCACAGTGGTTTGTTTTCCGAAAACAAATAGCAAAAATCAAATTTCCCGTTTTTCCGTTTGGGCAAAACGATATATATTTTTTTGTTTGATTTAGAAGCGCAAAACGAAGAAAAAATGTGATTTATTATCACTCTGCATGAAAATTCTGATTTTGTACGAAATGTTTCATCGTACTTAAGTATTGCTAAATACCGAGTTTCAAACGGATTCAATGACTTTTTGTTTTCTGTAGTTTGAAATTAGATTCGTAATTAGAGTTCTCAAATACCACTTCATACAAAAAATCGTTTTAAAACAAAGCAATACAACAAAAAAAAAAGTAAATAAATCCGCCATTTGGTTCTCAGCAGATTTGACAGTAAACAGCAGCTTAAAAAATCTGTACGTCTTACAGTTTGGATTTTCTGTAAGCGTTGTTGAGAGATTAGCAGCATTAGTAGTATAGTCAACATGTCTTGTCCAGCTGATGAAGATATTGTATACTTTAGCAGAGTTCTGATATCTACTTCTGGACATTACAAACTTTGTTACAAAATTAATATGTGTGTGAAATTATTCAAGCCTTGAAAGCCTTGTGAAAGCTACTTATAAAAATGTAATATAATGTTACCTACTACACCAAATATCCTTTATGAATTTGTATAGCGGTTCCCAGGCATATCGAGAAAGGGACGTAGTAAATGGGTATACTACCAAGGGCCCGGGCTTTTATAGAAGCCCGAGTTCAATATAATCGTATTTTATACGAGCTTAAGTCAGTTTCTACGTCATTATGGGATATCTCATCATCGTTTCATTGCTCCTAACCAAAAATAATTTTTCGATGAAAATAAAGAAGACAAAGTTACAAATTACAATAAAGAAGAACCCGATCAGATCGAAAAATATGCTCCAACTAGGTAGGAACGAATTAAGAATGCTAACAGGACTACTAACAGACAACTGTAAACTAATGAAACATTTATATGTTTTGGAAATACATAACTCACCCGAATGCAAATTCTGCGACCACGAAGAGGAGACCCCTCTTCTCTTTCTTGCTGAGTGTGAAGCTGTAGCTAGAGGCAGACTGCGAATGCTATTTAATCACTTTATCAGAAAGGAGCAACTGAGAGGTCTGGATCCTAGCAAAGTACTAAGATTCATGCAACAAATAGGCTTAGGGCAGGTCATCTAACTTAATAGGACTAACAATAGAGCTTTTTAGGTCGCAGTTTTAAGTGTCCCCATCATAAATAATAATACTAGCGGTCGCTGCTTCTGTTATGACAGCTGTTTCAGAATGATTCGACGTATTCACAGAGTTTGAAATCGATTTTTCCATACCATATTCACAATCCCATAGAACTATTTCTTTAAAAAGGAAGAAATCAAGGTGTACATTATTCTGAAATGTTTTTCATAGTTTACCCGGATTATTGACCGACGACACTGGCAGTGGCTCAAACAATTATCTATATTTTGTGAAGGCTGGAAGAAAGATGTTACCTACCAAAGTTAAACACTCACAAATTAGTTTAGAAACTTCGTTTTTAAGATTCCCTATTGAAAACGCACAAAATTGACTTGTAGAACATCATGAAAGTTTTCTGGAGAGGAGACGGCGTGGGTCAGCCCTGAAAAGTTTGTACACAAAGGAAGCTCAGAAACACTAATCATACATAAACTTTTTTCAGTTTCTTTCTTTGAATAATAAATTAAATATATGTACATGAGATTTTATATTTTCTTATAAGAATATGTAATAATTTATGTCGACTAACTTATGAAATAAATAGTAAATGTAGATTCAGGCTTGTATTGATGTAGATGTGCTTTGAGATATACAATACGATATAAATGTATGAGTATGTATCAATTTTTATTAATTTCTATTAATAATCTAATTGATTATTTCCATATCACTATAGGGTATATTTTCGCCAGCTAAGCACTTATTTAGATTATCATTCAAATCTATCGTATTTACTATATAATAGCGTTCAGCTGACTTTTTGCAGCTATCCTCGAACATATTGATCACGCGATAACGATCATTGACGTCGGTGAGCACGTCGTTCGCAGTTTTGGATAGCTGATACATTTCCTTGGAACTCTCCACACCCTAGAATGCCAAAAAATATACAATTAATAAGTTTGTCAAAAAATCGTTTTTCAAGATTTACCACTTCTGCGTAGCATGAAAAATATTCCGCAGTGTCCTGCAAACCACTGCAGAATTGCAAACGTTGGCAAGTACAGTCAGCGCTTGCATCGATTCTCCAGCGATACTGTTGTGCATCCCTGTCGATCAGAGCGCGTTCATTATTGGCATATTTCTCGCAGCCATCGTATTGTATTTGATAATTCGCTGCAATTTCATTTAACTTTGGTATATAGTATTGGAAGCACTCCATCGAACTGGCAGATCTAGCTGTGGCCATCTGTGCAGACATCAACTGCAGCAGTTGCACATTTGCACCCAGATAAGGTGGAAGTTTGGCCGCGCTGTAATAAACGCCGAGCAATATTATAAAAATTTTGATGTACATTTTAGAATTTTAATTTTCGTGCGTTCGTTCGTTCGTTCAGTCGATCGTTTCGCTTGAATGTATTTTGTTAGACTAAGCTATTGGCCTAAATTCAAGTGCTCTTTTTGAGCATTAGTCACATTTTAGTTTGAGAATGATAAGACGTTTGGAATAACCTTTGCAAGAAACGATTTCACCATAGTGTGAATGCATCTTATCGCTTATGTTATCTTTCGTATTAGTAGTCAATAATTTATTAACAATACCCGTTGTAAATCAGTGCAATAATGACGACTCATTTGTATGTAGAGTATAGAGGTAGCAAGCGTATAATATTTGTACTGGTTAGTTATTAGATAGCCATGCTACCAATTTCCGTACTTGAAGTCTTTCTATGAGTAATCCAAAACAAAAAGTACAATAATATTTCAGAGAGATTGCTTAAGTTATTTTTTGTCTGGTGCTATTTTTAGCACTAAAGTATTTATTGTATTTTTACAGCTAAATTTTTATTCATTTTAAAGAACAATTGTTTTGTAAAACTTGTCGGTGTGTAGGTGCTTGAGTTGTTAATTGATTTTTGGTTATCGACATTTCGTTGATTTGCAGCTCTAATAAAATAAATTAAAGTAAAGTTCCTTAAAATAACAAAAGTAAGCTTGTGAGGTGTATATATGAGGCTATAACTTTTGGTAGACATTGAACACTCATTCCAACAAATGATCTAATAACCGTTTCGAAAAGCCTCCACATTAAATGTTTCCAGCATTCTTACCATTCACAGTATCGACAATGGCTCTTTCCAATGGAAAAAAGTTATTTTTCGTTAACATGTGAATGGCAAAATGACGTTCGCATTATTCAAGTTATTTAATTTATTTGTGATAATAAACATGATATGATATCGATAGCAAAGCGGTTATTTCATCAAACAAAAAATATTTCGTTTGAGGTGAATGGCAACATTCATGTTGGGAATGCTCAGAATGTACATAATGTATAATGTACACCGATAATGTTTAGAATGTTGGCCAGAGGAAAGGTCCTATTAGAAACTGTGCATCATCTGTACTCAAAAGCATAGATATATCTTATCGAGCTGCTCAATACAATATCTACTTTAGGTTGCTACAAACTTTCAGAGCATTTAAAGCAATGATAATACTGTATCACTACTATGTGGGAAGACTAAAAGAAATGTTGAATGTGAGTTTTGATACAAGTAGGATATAAATATGGGACACTCACACCCAATAGATTATCTAGATTATAACAAATTAATACTAACGCTAAAATGTGTAGGTAAATTTTTGGACTTGTAATTCTTACTCTTCAAAGAAAGATAGTAGTAAATCTATTATCTAATTATCTGAAATATTATAAGAAGTTATGAGAGACATCTTTAAGTAGGTATGTTTACATTCTAGATCAGCTAAACAAGTCAACAAGTCATTATTCTGTGCATTAAAGAAAGATCATATCAGAGAGATAATTTAAATAGAGCGAAAACCAAAATTCTAAAAAAGGTAAAGTTCTCTTGTTTTCTTGATCAATTCGACAGGGCGAGTGAAGCTATTTAGTCTTACAAATTAAAAGACAAAAGCGTAAAACATGAATTAAGTAATTATTTATTGCATAGACACAAACCATCAGCTAGCTTTTTACATATAAGTTATGATATAAGATACATCATCTTCAAATAAGCACTCAAGATTTGCATAATGCTTCTGAAAACTATTTCTTCAGTATCAAGTATCAAATTTATCACACTAAATAAGCCAAGTGTAATTGCAAGAGTAGAGTAAAAAATATGTTATTACTGCGCGAGAAGGAGAAAGCATGCCAATAAATGCGAGAACTGTTCCATATGTTGCTTATTTTAGGACTGATGAGAGCTCATAGCTGATATTTAGGTTTCGGAAAAAGAAAAAAGTCACAGGGTGCCAAATCTGGTGAATACGGTGGTTGTGCGATGACTTTTGTTTCATGTTTGGCCAGAAACTCCATCACAATCAAGCTGAAATGCACAACAAATTTAGGTATTTTGGTACGAGTCTGGCGACGAAGTGTTTCATAAACCAAAATATGTTGAGTCGATCCATAAGAGATGTTGAGTGTCTCTGCTATCTTTCTAATACCAACACGACGATTTTCGAGCACAATTTCCATTACTTTATCGATGTTTTATCGATGTTTTTGCATGAGGCAAGTATTCTACGATTTCACGACCTTCACTGAATGCTTTATGCCACTCAAATACTTGCGTTCTCGATAGAGTAGAGTACTCAAAACACATTTGTAACATTTTGAATGATTTCGTTGCCGTTATTTCATTAGAAACACAAAATTTCAAAGCAAACTCGTTGTTAAATTTTTTTTTTTTTTCAAGTTAAAAATCGACATACAAACTTTTCGCGTCGTAAACAAGCAGCTGTCAAACAAAGACTAAGTAGCGCATCGCGCTCAAACTTTTCATGCATGTCAATGACAGTGACAGCCAACTTATCGGTTCGGTTTAAATCCACCAATTTCGATCGGATGGTATTAAACCGGGGACAATAAACCTGGTACATCCTAACGGATGAAGGAGCAGATGCTGGGATCTTCAGAGCTCGCATGAGTTACTTTGAATCGTTAGGGAAACTAGTCAGTATCTTTCAGGCAGAAATCTATGCCAGATGGCCACTTCACCATAAGCAGATTGTATAGTAATCAAAATATTGCAATATTCTCTAACATTTAAGTGGGCATCTTTTACTGGGTACTCTTTTACTGAGAGGGCAGACAAGGACAAATTGGTAAGAAAGCGCGTAACCAGTCTGCTTATTGGTCCGGAATAATTTTGCGGTCTATGATAAGGCACATTTAGAATCCTAGTGAGAAGGGATAAAAAACAAACCTCCAAATGTCTAACAATAACTTATTCAGCAGCAAAGAAAAAAATTCAAAATTTGGGTGTTCTTCATAAGCTTGCAACGCCACTGGTAGGCGCATATAGTAAGAAAATAGCGGGGACTTGCATTAGGCACTTTGAGAATGTTACCATAGTTTATAAGTGAACATTGCAGGCTTAAATATTCAAAATATTTCAAACTATTTTTTTGAGTTGAGTACCTTTTATTAAGAAATAATTCTTATATAACATGTTTAATCAATTATACAAATTTGAAGTTATGCCACACCAAGATCGGATAAAAATTGATCATGTTGTAGTAGAAAGCAGATAAAAATTGTATTTTATTTTGTTCATTTCGATCGTTCATGCCATTCACTCTGGACACTGGTTTAAGAACACTCAAAAATGGAAAAATACAAATATACCGTTATCTCGGTGAATGCTTAAAATGAAAAAGCAGTGTGTTTTTGTGTTCAGCGCACTAAAATTACTTCAAAAAAAGTGTAAATGTTGAAAGTTTTTATCGTTTTAAAGTTGAAATTTTAAAACTATATTACTAATTTCATGAAAGATGTAGCTCTATATAAAGTACATGTTGTACTATAGCACAGGCAGTTGTAAATACTAACATGACTATAGATATATGTATAAACATCGATAAGACTGACTCAGAATAGTTGTAAATACTACTTTGAACATTTTAAGTCTACATTAATATATTCCAAACTTCAGGGCGAAATTATTTACACTATGCACACAATTAAGCCATATCAAATAAAAAAAAGCATAGTTAAAAATCAACTAAAAACACAAACTGCCAATAAGACACTCAAAAAATTAATCCATAAGATACATACTATACCAACAAGTCTTCATGCAGATACACAATTATGCGAACACAAACATTCATTTATTTAACAAACTTATATGCCACAAATGCATAACTTATGCATAAACGATTTAACACCCACTTGCGACCTTAAACGAACTTAATTTTTTCTCAAGCATTCACATTGCAAATTACATATTTGAAAACAAGCTGGCAACCCTTTTGTTCGTAACTTGTTTTTCTTTCGTTCTTTAATTTTTTTTCGTATCTTTTGTTTCTTTTTTGCTGTTGACCTGTACACAGTCAGTGTGTGAGTGTGAGTGTGTATCTGTGTAAATGCAGCCATTTATAACATTTAGCTCCATTAAAAGGATGACGTCGCTTCATTTTGCAAGTGAGTGGAAATTTGTTTCATTATAATTATTTTCCACAATTGGACATATTAGTATGGTTGCGCTGCAGTCGAAGTAGTTAAAGTCAACAACTACAACAACAACGAGCGATACATGTATAAGGATATCACACACACACACACATACACAAGCTTTCGTTGCAAATGCGACGCCATTTTTACAGCTTTTACAGTGCAAATAAACGCAATCGTTTGGCACTAATACACAAACAGTGTTAAGGATACGTGCGACGCTGTTGTTATCCTTGTTACGCTGCCAACTTGTCCATTAATATACGACAGCAAGGACACGCGCAAGCGCTGCTGCTTTGTTGCAGAGAAAAGTGGAAGTATAAAATTCAAAAGATGCATGGTGAATTCGCTAAAAATTCCCCAAGAAGACTTCATTCATGCATTGTTAGGGGTAGTTTTATCGATTTTTCAGTGGTTGAAAACTTCTCCAAATGGCGCTATTATATAGTATAAGTATATACTATATACTTCAACGCTGCTGCGCAAGCACTTATACGAGTATATGTATATCTGCTGAGCACTTGTATCTGTAGCTATGTGTGTGTGAGCGAGCCGCTGCAATGACAAAGCATAAAGTTATAATAATTTTTCTTTCCGCTTAATTGTGCATGAGACGCAGTGGGGAGGGGGACAAGCAGCTCTACAAATACATAGATACAGCTACAGATGTGCAGACAGATAGCCAGCGTATGTGTGTATGTGTGTGTGGGTGTGTGTGTGTGTGTGTGGCAGCCGCAAAATGTCCTGGCAACAACAAAATGTCAGCCACTGCCACTTTTAATTTGAAGCGTTTATATACTTGGCGCTCTTTTATATGCTCGCTCACTTATATATACTAAATACTATATATGTATATGGGGAAAGTATATATGCATGTACATATATCACTATATAGAGTATAGTCCTTGTTATCGTTGTTGTTGCTGCAGCTGGCGCTGACGCTGATGCTGCTGCTTCTGTATTGGTAAAAGCATTACGAAAAGTAGGAAATACAGCAATTAGAGCCATATTAACCGTAATTAAATTTAATTGTTTAATTAAGCGCGAAAAGTGAGGAAGACATTTTGATTTTGTAATTTGTGTGCAAGTGTGCGTGTGCTATTATTGTACTATATATATATACGTGTATATATATATATATATATATATATATATATATATATATATATATATATATATATATATATATATATATATATATATATATATATATATATATATATATATATATATATATATATATATATATATATATATATATATATATATATATATATATATATATATATATATATATATATATATATATATATATATATATATATATATATATATATATGTTTATATATGTGCGAGTAGATAACAAAGTGTTTTTGTACAGATAATGAATAGCAGAAGGACTTTTTGTAAGTGTGATTAATTTCAGATTTCTAAAATCAAAAGTTTTTAAATAACGTAATTTTTTTAAATACTTTATTTTTCATTTAAATATTTTTTCACCAAATTACATTATTCTGAACCACTTCTTTAAGATCCAATTTCGGTATCTCCAGTAGTTACTTGAATGACACATTTATGTTCTAAGTGAATTGTCAGTTCAACAACTTTCACTGATTCGTACATCTCTTAATATATTTATAGACATACTAGTATAATCAATAATTAAAATACTTTATTTGTCTTAATATTGTGGCAGGGTATTTTAAAAGTCTCGAATTTAAGTCGTATACTCTCCTTCTAAGACAAGCCGCGCTGCCAGAATTGTTACCATTACCCCTTTTGGATAAAATAGTCGCCGCAAAAGCAATTGTTATTCTATTGCAAAAACAAACTGTGATTCAAAAAATCAATGTATTAAATGCTTGCTAGCTGATGTAGCTAAAATGCTCAGCTTTTTTGCTCAGCTTCTTTGGTCATAGTTCAAATACCAAAAATAAATTTAAGTAAAATTTTATAGAAATTACTCTAAAAAAAGCTTATAAGGACGTTGGCCTATCTATTGCCAACAGTAGTAGTAGCCGACACGTTATATCCATATTTTTAAGTAATGAGTCTAAATATGAAAAAAAAAACATGAAAGACCACGCACACAGTGTGCTTACTAATACGAAAAGGCCACTTATATTAGGAAAAGCGTCAAAATTTGACAATCAGGAAAAATGTGGTACCAAAGCAAGTCTCCTAACTACGCGTCATGTTATTTCGAATGCTAAGCATATAAGAAGACTAAAAATCAAGAAGAAGTCATCACTTAACCCGGTTCGAAGAGCGCAAGGCATCTCTTTTTGCGACGTACATATGACCTGAACCGGGAAGTGGCATATTGAAAGTAATATCGTTTTTGACGACCTTTGTCGTAGATTTATCAACGTGTTAATGCGTCAATACATACAGCCCTGGAGCTATTAAGCTGGCCGCCCTACCCCTACACCGGATTTGAATATCATCGAAAATGTTTGGAAAAGCTTGACACGTCAACTAAATGGTAAACAATATTCTAGTAATTCCAAACTAACCCAAGCCATCGAATTAGCTTGGAGCTTGATTTCACTAAAATATTTGGCCAATTAGTATGCATCTCTTCCAAGTTTGTGAAGTTTTAGAACAGAAAGGTCGCTCAACACACTACTAAACCTTTTTTTTTTATTATATCTAAAATCTTCAATTACCTTAAAAAGAAAGTGTTCTATTCAAGTGGCGCAAAAATGGGACACCGCATTTTGTCATTTTTTGGTTAAAAATTTTTTGTTAATACTTAAAGCTTTACATTGAATCTTCCTTCTGATCAAATTGCCACAATTAAATAAATATTAATTAAAAAAATTTAAGTCTCTAGCATGCCTGATTTGGGAGCAGTGGGCGATAGAAAACAGACTTAAGTTCTATTCAATTGGCGAGGAGTGTACTCTCGTATATGCCTACAAATGAAAACATGGGTACTTTTTACTTCCTGCCTTAAACAATAGTAACCCTATACGTAGATGTTCAAATAAACATTTAGGTCATATATTGTAGTAGGATTGTTAATACTATTTCGGAGAATATGGAATATTGATATTTTGAAGTAGCGATATAATCATATCGAAAATTCAAAATATAAACATCCATATATCGGTGATATTGTTTTTATTCTTTCGATGACAAGTTGACGAATCAAGGACATTATTACAGATTCGGTAACGATTTGTGTATGTCAATGACTTGAACCGCAAGTATCAGAAGCGTTGGCACTGGTCCACATAGAGCATTGATTCCAATTCTTTGTCTTCAAACTTTGTGGGTTTAGCCGGCCGTTCCTTATATTCGAGCTCAAAAACACCACTTTGAAAGCGACTAAACCACCTCCGACACGATTGTTCAGATAGAGCATGTACGCTGTAAACTTCCACTGAGATTCGATGATCCTCGGCCGCACTTTTCTTCATATTAAAGAACTAACCGAAAAAAAACTTTATCTGGTACGAAGTTCGACATGTTCGAGGCAATATTTAGTATTGTTGTTTACGTTTCAAACAAATGACGTGACACAAGCTGCCAAAGATGCTCATTGACAATAGGTTTTAGCGGCAAGAAATTGGAAACTGAAATACTGGTTCATATACTAGTGGCGGCCTACTTGTGTGACCTCTTTAAGTTCACAATACTACTGATCAAAAACTTTAATACTCTAAACATTTTTTAATAATGCCTTCAAATTCGAATACGTTAGCACACTAGCTTATGTTATTATCTATCTCATTGTTTTAATATACTCTTCATAATACTCGTAAATGACATGGTTATCTGTGAAAAATTCAGTTTGCAGAGCTCTACATTCTACTTTGTGCCAGTCAAAACTTTAACTTTTAAAAGCGGATTATGGCGAAACATATCTAACATACTCATATAACAACATTTTGTTTTATTATGCCAATTATTATCAAAAAAAAAAGAAGAAAACAAACTTATAAACAAGCCGATCGAATTTAAATACTGGAACAACAACGATTGTCTTCATTTTCTTTGGCAAAACTTCTGAACTCGTAAAATATCGCTTTCTTTGCAAGTGTGTTTGTTCAAAATTTCAGAAATTTTAATTTAAAATATTTCTTTGAATGCTAAATTGTTTGACTCCTGCGGCACGGTCGACTATTGTAGTTGATACTACAATGAACCAAGAAAGTTACAAAAAAAAAAAAATAAAATAAAATAAAATAAAAAGAAGAAAATAAAGCCGACTTGTACAGTGGAAGAAAAAAACTTTAAGCAGGAGACAGAACAAAAGCGCGCGACAAAAGGACAAATAGACGGACATACAGTATGTATGTATGTATGTATGGAGGCATGGACGGACGGACATTGTATTGGTTTCATATTGGATTGCTTTGTGATACAATACATACTTACATACATACATACAAGTATGTAGTATCTACCCATAGTTGGGTTTCGTTTCGGGGATCGTGTCGCTCGTTTGTTTCTGCAGAAATCTTAAAATTCTCGCAATTTCATGTTCGTTAAATTTTGATGTTGCAAATAAATTGAATTGTTAAACGTGCAACTTTGAACGTCGTCTCGGGCGCATATTTAAACAAATGATCAGCAGATTTGGACGGCCCAAAGTGAACAGTCAATTCGCTTGCCGGGATTGTATTGGATTGGATTGCATTGGATTGCATACCAGGAACGAGGCGCTGCACTGATAACTATGCAGCAGCGACAACAGCAGCGGCAGCGTTCAGCACTTGGTTATTGGCAGACAATAAACCTTTCGTGTTCACCAAACAAGCCAGCCAGCTAGCTAGCAAGTTAACCTGAGTGGTTAAGCTGGAATTCACAAGTATGTCCAATGAAGCATGCAGCCAACACGAAGACCATCATGATGAAGACAATGACAATGATAATGATGATCCGCTGCTGCTAAAGACTGTACCGCTGAAGTGTTTAGGATGCGGTTTGGATTGGGCGATGACATCGTGCACTGCCATAGTGGTTTGTGTTCTCGTTGTTGTTGTTGTTGTTGTTGTTGTTATTGCTGGGCTGTGAGTTAAATATTTATTTGTCGTAGCGCCTGTTGGAGTGAGAAATTCTGATGGGTTTCTTATTTGCTTTTGCCAAACGCTTCGCTTGCATATGATCAAAAAAGCGCAGCGAAGCGAACGGACGGACGAACGGACGGACGGACAGTATGCATAATAATCCTACTCGACAATGGTTTGGTTGTTCATCTTGCTGCTGGTGCTGCTGCTGTAGATACTAGCATTATAAATGTTCAAACATCAAGCAATAGCAACGACTAAAGAGACACTTAGCTCAGGCTCTGCCGGTTTATATGGAAATACCTCCTCAACAATGGCTTCATATTTTTGCGCATGGCGTATTCAAATCCTTACCGAAGTGAAGTGGTCTATACTATCCTGTCGTTGACTGTCCATTGGCATCGTCGTTGCCGTCATCCTACTGCTTCATGTAGCACCTTTGACATGTCATATGATTTATGCACAATTTCTACACTTCAATGCAAACACATGCAAAATTCTTATACGAGTATACCCCTAAAATATATATACAATACATAAATAGAGACAGGCGCTTTATTTGTGAAAAATTAAGTGATATTTTATTTTATATACAAGTACGTATATTGCACTATGCTGCAGCATATGAAAATTTTGTATAAAATTGTTCAAATTATACAAAAACCAAAGTAAATATTATATATCCATATAGAATGATATGTACTCGCATACTAACGAATATGTAGAAACATCAATGATTGAAAATGCTATCCTCTTTCAAAGCTTTTCATATTTGCTCTTGCTACTGTCCCAGATCAGAGTATTTGCAGCAAAGTGGAATTATCTACGTAAAGTCACCACGACGTATTCCGTTGTGGTGACTTTAAAACTGTTAAAACTGTTTGCAAATTATAAGTTCCAAGTTTAAATGAAAGTACAAAAAAATAATTCGCAACTAGTTTAATTGACATCGAAAAAACGAATAAAGCAGAAGCGCTGTTTCAAACGCAGAATGGGAAGGATAGTATCGTGAGTTTGAGTATGTTGAATTATTATGTCATAGAAATTAAGCTCGGGTGAATCACCAAAAATTAGCAACTGGTGACAGTTGCACAGAAATCACTGAGACTATGGAGAAATCACTACACTAACTTAGTTGAAGCGAAGAATGCCACCAATAGAGAATGATTTCTAGTACCTCCAGTTAATGATGGCTCTTCTGTAGAGCCGTCGAACTATAATGAGATTGACTCAGTAATTAAGAAGCTGAAGAATAACAAAACGACATGTTCCGATGAGGTATTCGCTGAGTTATACAAGATCGATGGCTAAGAGCTTGTCTGCCCACCGTACCTCACTATGATTTGTTCATGCATTTTGATACACCAAACATGAATATCACATTCAAAAAAGTTTTTAAGGAAGCATTTTCGGCATTTGACTTTTTTTTTTGGTTTTCCGAGTTGTTCAGTCGTTTTTGAGTGTATATATCGATTTATAATTGTCCGATTTGGCCAAACAAGCATTCAAATCAAAGCTAATTGAGATTTCTATAACTATTTCATAGTTCATTTTGTATTTTCTCAGAACTTTGGTGTGTAAAAAGTAAATTGGTAAGTTTAGTTAAGAAGAAAACTTAAAACTGGAATGCAAATTTGTGTGTGTATGAAAGCTACCATTTATATGCGTTCATTTAATACTAGTTATCTGAAGAGGGAAAAGAAGAGTCTAAATATTCAAACTTGATCTAAATATCTTATGGTCTCCGACACGATCGGACGGACATGTCTATATTGACTTGTCCACCTATGCTGATCAAGAATATATATACTTTAATATATCAAAATTTCAAAATTTCAAAAGCCCAATCAAAACTTGGTTTTTCTTAACGGTAAACCATAGCGCAATTGCTTCCTTCACATTCGCATGCTTATTTGCAATATTTTTCCCATGCCAAAATTCATATTTTTCCTTTCATAATTGTAACCACTTAAAAATTCCGCTTAATCCCATTATGCTCATCTCACATTTATGCCCAAACTCAAGAATATAGATTCATAACCAATTCAATTCAATTCAATTATAATGGAAACATTTTTAAAAGTCGTTTGTAAAACGTTTGAATGCGTTTGTTCCTTTTTATATTTTTATAATAATAAATTTTTTTTTCCCATTAATTCATCATTATTAAGATGTCAACGTTGCGGTTGACATTTGTACCCATACCCAATTGTCTCTCTAGAGCTCTGTCAGTCCACAAGTCTGTACACCAGTTAGTCTATCCGTCCGTCAGTCTGTCTGTCTGCATGCATGCTATTTGCCTTTAATGGAATGCATGCGGGTAAGCCAACCAACCAGCAATCGACATGTGAATATTTTCCTCGTTTTCAGCTTCATGCATAGATTTGCCTTCATTTTCCGTGTTTTCAACGTTGTTCAATTGATGGCTTCGCAATTGTCCGTCCATCCGTCCGTCCGTGTGTTCAACTGTCTAAATGCTCCTCTTCAACTCGATTGGCAGCTCTGCACCTGCGTTTGCACTGAGTCGTCTAATGCGCTACGACATTATTGCAACTTCATTTGAATTTTTTCGGAATATTTTCCAAGTTAATTGTCTATTTTGTGTTTATTATTGATGTAGATGTACTTCTTCGTCGTTTATTATTATTATAGATAAAAGATATTCACTTGATGATCTTGAATGAAACCAAAAGAAAGAAATTGATTATCAGTTTTATTTTTTAAGTGTTCTTTGTTTTGTAGTTGACATTTAGATTATCTGTATTTAGGAATACATCATTTTAAATGGACACCCACATCGAAAAAGATTAATAAATATATCTAAAGGACTTTTTCAATAAGGACTTTCACAACAATTTTGTATTTAAATAAAACGTAGAATAATTGAGATATTGGGCTGAAATTTTATTTCATTTATATACATTTAACTATGGAAATTGATCTCGTTTATAAGACCACCGCGAGCACGTTTGCACCGATCGATTCTTTGGAACTAAATTTTCCACCGCTCTTCCACTCATATCAGCCGGAACGTTAGCAATTTCGTGTTAGAGATTATTACTGAGCTTCTCTAATGTTGTTAGCTTGTTGGCATATACAAACGACTTAACATAACCCCATAAAAAAATCCAACGGCGTTAAATCGCATATTTGATGTGGGCATTCGACATGAACATTTCTCGAGATTATACGAAGTTACCGAATATCCCTTTCAATAGATCAATTGTGTAACCAGCTGTGGCACCATATTACTAGAATCCAATTATCACTGATCTCAAGTCCATCCAATTCTGGTCAAAAATAGTCTGCCAACGTAGCTTGATAGCGAACTCCATTGATGAAAAAATATTGGCCAATCACACCACCGTCATTAAATCTACACCAGCTGGTCACTTTTTGTGTTTGGTTTATGGAGTCTTTAGAAGGTCAGGTCTTTTGCTTTCCCATAATGCGTATTTTGCTTATTGAGAAAGCCATTAAGCAAAAATGAACTCAGCGCTGAAGATTTTTCGATTTAGGATTTTCTTCAAACTTTTGCAGAGACTAACCGCGTTTTTTTTTCGGATAAGTTTTAGCGCTTCAAATGATCAAACATACATCGATAGTCTTGAACTGTGAGCCGTTGCTCCATTCTGTTGGTACCAAATGTCTTCTAAGTCCAATTAATGAAGTTATCGAAAAAGGAGGTTCTCCAACATGTTCGCATACAGGTCTGAAGTCACTATCACTCTGACCTCATTTTCTTCAAACAACCATTGTTCAATAATACCAGCTGAGGAAATTACTAACTACACGGTGACTTTAGGTGAATGCAAAGGACTTTCATGCAATTCTAGGGTATTGGTGTCAGCCCAGTAGCGCATGTTCTATTTGTTAACGCATCCATTCAATTGAAAAAGCGATGAAAAAACAATTGCGTTCCCTGGAACGTTTTCGAGAAGCGTCTCACATGATATGAACTGAAGTCGCATTCGGAGAATTCCTGCACAATCGCCAACTTGTATGATGATAGTAGTAATGAAGGTCTTTGTTGAACGGTCGGAGAGTAATAACCCAAGTAACAATTGATTTCCGGTCCAGAAACGATCCAATGAGGCTACATTGAAGTGATTTTGAAGGCGCGCTGCATTGCGATCACAAAATATCCGTTCGAAAAGTAGACAACGATGGCAAAAAAGCAAAAATAAAATGTAAATCATGTTGCCACACAGTGTATTAAAGTACAAAATTATTACAGCCCTATTGAAAAACCTTTATTGAAGTCAGCATTTTCGCAGCGTAAACGTATTTAGTATTTTGATTTTCAAGTTACATCATTAATTTTAAATAAAGGATTTAGTTCCTCAGCATACGAACTATCATTAGCAGTCAAGATAATGAACATAACCGTTAGAAGCCCTGTGCCCAGTAAGTCTCCAATTGCGGTCAGATACGGTATCGAAGAGCTATCGGGATCGATTTTAAGTCGCCACATTAAATGTACCACAAAATGCGCCAACAAAAGCAAGTTCAAGAGCAGCGCCAGACTAGTGAGTACATAGGCTATGGCAAATACAATGTGAATGGTGCTCTTCGATTGGTACAAATAGTCAGCTAGATAGACAAATCCAATGTTAGCGATTATGGAAATTAATATCAATAGACGCGCTACTCTCGCATATACTGTGCCATAAATTAATGCTCGATCAGGTCTTTCGCACATTTTCCCCTTTTCAGGTAGTGTGCCCAGTTCAGCGGTTTGATATAATATCGTGCTCATATTACTGGCTTGCACCGAAACTAAATTGCCAACGACGCCGGCAATTATGGGCGAAAATACTGCAAATCCACGATAATGCGTTACAGAATCACTGAGCACTAGACCGCCCATATTGCTTATACACAAGGCAGTTATCACTGGCACCCAACCGTACTTAAGCACAGGTCTTGTGTAACTATTGCGCCACACCATTAAAATCCAAAGCGGCAACAGAAATAGATATATGGCAAGTATGAGACCACCTATCCAGTAATAGTCATCCTTCACATCTTCGATAAACGCAGCACTGAATGACAATAAACTGATCGAGACAATATCACCGAGTGAAGCTACAATCGGCGTTGCCATATAATCCGGATTGAATTTGTATTTCTGCGAAAAGATGATCACACCCATTAGCACAGAATCCAATATCAGGCAAGAAGTACTCGCTGTGAATAGTGTCGATCCTATAATTATCATTGCATGATCTATTGGTATATGGCCATTCATGATGACTGTTATAGTTATGCAAATGCCGGCGAGCAGCAATGAACAAATAGTTGCCTGTGTTTGCACCAGTGCTAAATTTCCAATTACAATTTTCTGTATTGAGCTTCGTTCACGCATGTGACCCAAATTGGAAAGCGTCGAGAGTCTTGATGCCACGCACATATCCAAGTTGCCTTTTAGGCCGCACAGACCTGGCACAACCATAAACAGTGCATTTATTTCGTTGTACACAGTCCATTCCTGTACATTGCCGAGGATTATGCCGGCCGTGATGGTGCCGAATCCGGCGAGTATAAATGGTATAGCAATTTGCACTAACATCCAGTACCATTTTTCTGGCTCTTCCAACGTAATTTCTTCAATGGACTCTTTTTCGGTAATTTTCTTCATTTTACTGCTTTTGCGAGTAAACTTCTCGAAATAATGTAAATATTTTCATACTGCTTGATTTTGACGTTTTTCATATACAAAGTATACTAATAAGTTTTTACAATTAAAAAAACAAAAAATTTAACAAAGTTTTAATTTGTTCCGGTTCTCATTTTCGGCAAGATTTGACCAAACGCAAGTAATGGATCATATAAACGAATTCCGTTTTACAAAAACTTACCGAAAGTAAAAACAATACCAGCTGAGTAAAATCGAAAAGGAGCTCTACAGTTGAAATAATAGATACTAGAATGTTAGAAATAATTTTTTATATTATGTTTGTTGTTATGGTTTCTTTACCGTGCACCATATACAAAAACTACGAATAGAGAGAAGTCACCAAAATAATAACGAAGCACATTCAAAGTAATCTCCTATCTCTTTCGCGTTCGCTTATCAACTTGTTCATTGACCGGTTTCTCGTATTCTCTTCTTTAATATTTGTGTGTGTGCGTTTGTATTTCATGTAATAATTATGTGTGTTTGTTTTGTTTATATAATTTATCATAATTGTTTGGCAAATCATAATGCAAAGACTTCAATTACAAAGAGTGCAATAATTGGCCGCTTGAATGGTTGGAAGTTAATTCACTTTTACGTCGTAAGATTTTGTTCAGTGCTAATGCTCACTTCTGACTCAGTTACAAAATTAGAACATTTGGAGCAATGAAAATCTAATGCACCTAATAACACCTCCTAACAAATGGACGCTTTGATGCAGTTTATGGATGCAGTAACATCATTGGATTACAATTCTTCAAGAAAGAAGAAAATGTCACAGTCACTCTCAATGGTCCCCGATTTCGAGTCATCTGGAACAATTTTTTTGTTTTCAAAAGTACATGAACATGGTCTGGAAGGCCTTTGGTTTAGGAGAATGTCGTCACATGCCATAGTTCAGGAACAACCATCGATTTATTTGGGAAAGAATTATAATACAACACCGCTGAACTACTTTCAGTGAGGATACTTAATACTCAAAACCGTTGGTCTACGTGGACAAGACAGCATCGATTTCAGCCTTAGAAGCCAATATGGAGAGCACTGTTAGTGAAATGCGGCATCAAATGATTAAAAAAGTAGCGCTCTTTGTATATTTATGTGAAACGGCCGTTGAAACGTTAACTAAAGAGGTTTTTCTAATGCATATTAGAAATAGACGGTGTGTTTGTATGGGGGCTAGCCCAGAAAATGAGCGAGACACTCCCATTATTTTATGTATATGAAACAGCCGTCCATAAAAAGCCAAAGCATCGAATTTCTAACTGATTTTGAATTAAATAAATAAGTTTTTCATACAAATCAGGAATATATACTTTGTGGGGCGTCCGATGCTTCTTCCGATATGTGTTACATAAATAAACCCTGTTACAAATTATATATTAAGCAGACACCTCGACCAAGCCGATCTATGCACAAGCTGTTTCAATAGCGAATACGAATGGTGGCTTTAGCACCAGCTGCGTAGCTGCCTGGCCATGAATAGAAGGAGATTCATGCATATCGGGAAGTACATTCAAAATTATTTTTCAAAAAAAAGCTCATTAACACACTCAAAATAAGAGATGCGTGGTACCACACAACGAGCCGCTTTGGCCTAAGTGTTGCTGGTTTTCTTGGCATCGGCCACTCAACCTAACCCAAGTAGATACGAGAGATCGTCCTCTCTTTTTTTGAACACTACAAAATTATTATACTCATAGATACTTATTTTTGGCACAAATTCTCAAAGCTAATGTAATCCATGCAATTATAAAACAAAACTATCCCACGCTATCTTTTTATGTACGTACAAATCTAATAAAAGGATTTACAAAGATTTTTTTAATATACAAAACGCTCGCGGCCACTTGCTAGCAATGAAATTCATAAGATTAATTTTTTCTACCACCAACAACTGAACTGAACTCTGAGATGGCATGATGATGTTTACCTTTCTCATAATGCACGCGAGGCTAAACAACGATGATAGCGAAGTTGTTCTCTGATTTCAGCCTAATAGGCTAATCACATATAATTTCATCATCAACAGCCACCGGCAGCAGCGACGGAGACGGCGGCGGACCAGAATCAAATAAAAAATCTAAAACAAACAAAAACAGAGATCAATGTAAATATACAGGACAATAAAAGAACGAATTCTGTACGAAGTCAGTTGTCAATGACAAAAAAAAAAAAAAAAAAAAACAGCAAACAACGCGCGTGCAACCCCTAAGCTAAGTGGCTGACAGGATACACAGGATATGTTGTATATATACATCAAGAAATTGATGCTGTTGCGATGTGAAAGTCAACAGTGGCAACAATATTAAGCGGATTAGTGATGTTCCATCATCAGCCAGGACAAGCAGCATCAAAGAAATGCAGGCGCGAGTCTCCCGAATGCTTGACTGGTGGCATAAAAGGACTCGAAGCAGGATTAGCGCTTGTTTGAGTCGACTTCAGCTTTGTGTAATTGCCTGACTGAATGCTTACAATAGCTACTACTACTACATATACGAGGGTGGTGCGATTAGTTTCCGGTTTAAGCCGTTTGAAGTGAAGTAGCTCTGAACGGTTTTGGCAACCCGAAATACTTGCTTTTAAACTTCCACCATCAGAAACGATGAAAAAAAATAAAAATTTGGAATCCACTTCTCAAAATAAATTGAAAAAAGTCTATGAGAAACCAGCTTTCGAGGTGAAGCCCAAATTAGTAAACTTGTGTTGAAGGATTCAATAGCTCAACTGTCTAGCATGCTGGCTAGTTTTCCAAAGCACGTGGGTTCAATCCCTTCTCAATCTTTCATATTGAAGTTTTATTGTATCGTTATGAAATTATTTCAAAATGGTAATGGAAATTCCTATGCTGTCCAGCTGTCACCCGGATATAAATCCCGCAACGAATCATTTCTCCCAGTTGTAGACTCCATATCAGGCCTGTTTCGTTTCTCACATTCGGAGAAATTTTGCAAAATTTTATAAAATAGTATTTTTTCAACAATTTAAATTCACTTGAGATGGAGTATGGGAATTTCATATTACTCAATGCAAGAGAATTCAAATGCATTCTAATTATGAACTTCGATAAATAATGTGATGTCTCAATCCTTACACAGTCTCAACATCATAACGTAAGGAGAGTGCCATCAATACCTTCACTGACAGTTCAAAAATCCCCTGACCAGGGGATAAGAGAATCATCCAGACTATTCGACCATTATAGCGTCTACCAAGCAGAAGTCATAGCGATCCAAGAGACCACACACTGCCAGACTATGCTCATGCAACCAAGATCAGGTATACATTTGTTCGGATAGACAAGCAGCTTTCAAAACTCTAGACTCCATCAGCAGCACTACAAAGTGCCGCAGTTCTCTCGACCCCATCATCAACTGGCCAGAGAGGGTGTCACAACCGACATCATTCTTAGTAAGGCCACAGTAGGGATACCAATGGCAACATGTTAGCTATGGATTACATTAAGATCAAACAGGTGAATAAATAAAGATGGAGCAACTTAAGCACTTGTAAAACATCTTAACTCAAATGGCCAAGAACTACAATCTTAAGTGAAAATTCGCACTGCTATGCCAGATCATACCTCTCAGCTCAGTTCTATAAGGAGCCTTTATGGATTTATGCCTCATAGAAAGACACGGCACGAGGTTATGGGATTTCTTTATATCTTTTGGGAATACTAAATAGGAGGAAACGATTGAGCATTTGCCTATTTCATAGTAAGAAGAGACTAGCTCTACTCGGGAGTCTCTTTTAAGATAATCTTACAGAGATACCTGTAAAAGAGATCATGTATGTATGGAAGTTTTTAGAAAATTCTAATTTAATTTTTTTCGTACTTAAAAGGATTATGAAAATGTTCTAAGTGAAAGAACCTGGCATCGAACCATGACACTACCTCGGGTAATGGGCCCTCAATATATGGATTTGCCGAATCACAACCCATTGCTTTTCCCATTTACTGTTGGTGCGAAGAAATTCGAGCAGCTGAGAGAAATAAATTGCATTTTGCTCTAAGAATTTTCATTCTGAGAGTTTTGTACTTGATTTCAGTACAGATTTGTTCCTGGAACTCGATTTTATATGTATTTAAAAATTTTATACTTGCCCTAAGTACTATTTCTGCGCATGATTTATAAATCGATCCCATCTTGATTCAAAAAAATTTAAGACGAATCGTACTTTAAATATTTCAGTACACGGCCTTCGGATAAAAACAAGAATTTTAAAGCCATATTTAGAAAGCTATTTTTCGTCTAGGAGCTACACAAAGAGTGGTAGAGATCGTATGGTAACACAATGGAACTAAACTGGCCTGGGTGACGGCGCGGGGTCTACACACGCCTAACATCGCAACCTAACCTAATCTACTCTTTGTTAAATGTTTTATCACTTGATCAACATCTGAAAAAAGTGCCTCTTTAATCAACCTCGCCCGCCTCGGGACGCACAAATCTAAATACGGCTCTGCTCTTAAACAATGTTATTAGCTATTAAGTGCCACCAGCGATAACTTATCAACTCACCCTCGTTGTTAATTGTTGCAATTTACGCGTACAACAAGCTCGTCCTTTTCACTTAAGGCGATTTATTTGCGTTTTCTATTTGATTTTAAGCGTTTGATGCAATTATTCCTGCGCTGGGACGGCGCATTGGCACGCGGCCAGAAATAAATTAACAGCATGCGCTAATCTTTGATTGGCGTTCTCACGATTTGCGAGATCGCATGTAGATACTCGTACCAACATATTGTATCTTATATGCAACTTATTTAGTTTGCGTTCTTAATAGGCGCTACAACGCTCAGGTGCAACTCCATTTGAGAAGGATTCACAGATACTTTGTAGATACTGCGTGGAGCAAATTTGCATACTTGCATGTTGTTGATTACATATGCTGCTGCCGCTGCTGACGACAACATTTCACTCAGCAGCATTTACTGCCTGACTGCCGCCAGCCAGCCAGCCAGCCTAGCCTGCCTGCCTGCCTCGCTTCGCAACTTCATGCTGTTCCAAACGTTGTGGTAGTATCTTTTGGATGAATATGTCTTTCATGCGCCAAATTGAAATGTCAATCGTTGTTGAGCGCTTTATGACAAGCATCGATATATACGGGTATATACTTCCCTTGTTCCTCAACTGGACAATGTTTTTGCTGGAATTCTGCATACTCGTTCAAATCGCATTTGCAAATCGAAGCACTAAATTGACATTTCCAGCGCTTGTCAGCACAGCCACGTCAAACATTTCACAAAGCATGGATAGAGCAGAGCGATGAGATGAGCTCCTCCATAGGATTGCATGAGATGCGCACAACAAAAATTACTGGAAATGCAAATCATTTGTTAAAGATGTTGTTTTTGTTCTGTTTGCGCCATGTTTCACCTGGTTGAATCCTTGTTGCTGCTTTTTCGACTCAAATGTATGCGTCACGCATACTAGGCGCACCTCAATGAGTGTTGTTGTGGCGATGGTTTTGTGTTCCTGAAGTACCCCGTAAATAGTTGGCACGAAACTCATTTTGCGTAAAACTATTTGAAAAATTTGCACAAATGTGACAAACAAAATACCAACGCACAAGCTGCCAGTTAAAGGTAGGTTTATGTTAACGACTACGCTGATGCCTTCGTGCCTGGTATTGCTAGGCACTAGAACAAAAAAGAAAATAAAAAGTATAGTAGAGTAAGTGTACAGCGTGGTCTTTAATGGGTTAATAACTTGTTAAGTTTGTGTTAGAGGTATACGCATAACTGCTTTAACTGGCACTATTCTGCATTGTGTAGAAAATATGTTCGTACGAGTATACGGTAAGAATAAACTATGGAAATAATTTCGAATTTAAAAACTAGTGTTGTGAAACGTAAGTCCAGTTGATGTTTTCTACCTAAAGCTGACAATTTCATCTTTAAAACTAGCAATTATTGATATCTAAATATATATAAAAATCTCGTGTCACACAATCTTTGTAACCAAACTCCTCCGAAACGGCTTGACCGATTTGTATGAAATGTTTTTGTGCTCGTAAGCTATTTTTTATACATCTAAGTGATAAGGTGGGGTTATCACAGAGCAGTGGCGAGGGGAACGGCGGCAATGCGCCGGGTACCAGCAGTAACTGTACAAATAAATTATATGGATTTTTCAGTGGAACACCAAAAATCAAGTAAAAACTAATTTTTAGTTGTATGTCAATGATCGTCAAATAATAAATAAAACTCTAAAACATAAATACATGATGTTTTTCAAAGGTTCCAATTCTTTTGTCTACCAGAGAACTGAGAAAACCAACAGTAGGCCTGCTAATCAGCGTTTAAATAGACAAAAAATACCCTTACCCTTACCCGTAGTTAAAACAGTGGATTTCTCTGACTATAACAGTTTGTCTTTCTTGTCCTCAATGGCTAAAAATCTTTTATGATTATATCGAAGTGTTATCAATTTCAGGCTGCTATATCAATCAAACGTTTGTTTTGTCAAGTGTCAGTTTTGTATGTTGTTTACAAGTCTACGTAAGCATATCGTTTTACGTAGAAGTTAAAAAAAGTTTTCGAAATGGACTTCAAACGCAACAGTGTTATTGCTTTGTATATGGCTGGAAAATTGAAACCAGCCATTGTTAATGAGCTACGTCATATACGTGTGAACAAAATGTTTAAGTATCGGACCATTACACATTACAGGCAGCATCACAAAACGACACGGAGGTGGACATACAAAAACGGAAACTTCGGCAGAATTGGTTAGTAAGGTGAAGGACAGAATTCAACGCAGTTCAATTGGCAAAAAAAAAAAAAAAAACTCAATGTGAAATATTAAGAAAGAGCAAAGGTGTTAAAACACTTGCACGTTAGTGGCGAGCTTGTGGTCTTTTTCGATAAAAAATTTTTCGGTTCAGCAATATGTAAACAAACAAAACGATTGTACTCTCCAGAGCCAACTTTGTGAACAGTCGCTTAAAAGTGAAGCAAGTAATGAAAAAACCGCAATCTATTCATTCAACCAAAAAGTCTACGCTCGGAACTACACAAGAGGGTAAATAAAGCGTCAAAAGCGACATCCACTCACTAACGTCATGTGAGTCAACTCAAGCCTAGATTAAAAAAAAAAACAAATTGTATGCCTGGAACAAAATGGGAATAAAAAGAAAAAGATTCGTTAGGAACTGCCGTTATCGTTAGTTTTGTTAGAAATACTCTCGTGAGCATTTTCGATAGCTATACTACTATTTTCGAACTTTTGGTCGGCTTGGCACTGCCACACCTACTCTCACTTACACAACCATACATTTATCGATACATCACTCACTACCCATTACTAGTCTAGTGATTTGCGCCAACAACATGCGTTTAACTAAAGACAGTAAACGTAACAATAACATAAATGAAAGTACAAAAAATAATTCGCAACTAGTTTAATATCGACATCGAAAGCAACGAAGAAAGCAGAAACGCATTTTCAGACGCAGAATTGGAGTAATAATGTGGTGAGTTTGAGTGTGTACAATTATTAAGTTATAGACATGAAACTTGTTCAAATAACCGAAGGTTTTAAACCCGAAGTTTATATCTGTAAGCACGAAAATGAACGGTTACAGTTGCACAGAAATCACTGAGACTATGGAGAACTAACTTCTCTAACTTAGTTGAAGCGAACAATGCTGTCGATAGATAAATATTTCCAGTACAGTTGATGATCTCTTTTGAAAAGCCACCGGATCATAACGAGGTCGAGTCAGTAATTAAAAAAGCAGGAAAATATCAAAGCGGCAAGTTCTGATGAGGTATGAGATAAGTTATGCAAGACCGGTGTGCCGAGAAATTTGTCTACTCTTCATATCTCACTACAACTTTTTCGTTGGCTTATGCAAGAGCTGCGTGTGTGTGTGCTGTTCATAGATAAAACAAAAAAAAAAACTAGATCTCGTAGCATGCGGAATGGTTTTTGTTTTGCCCTTTGGTAAAGACTGATGATGAATTTTGTTAAACGAAAGAACTGCGAGTGTGTATATATAGTATATATATATATAGCATCATTAGACTTATTTTGCAAGTCTGAAGGATGTTATCTCTGGTAGTACATGATATTTATCTTTTTTTTTTAGCAATTTGAATAAATGCCAATTAACTCTTTATGTTTTATTTATTTTATGTAAATTTTGGGCCATTACAAATATTTAAGACACTTAGAGCCATACAATAATCAAAGCTATTACAGAGTTTTGTTCACTTTTTAGAGAATCTTAGATTGCAACTTTTTTTTGCATTTAAAAACGGTAATAATTAAATTGATTTGGCAGTATAACATATTAAGACCCAAAATACCGTGATCGAATAATACGACTGCTCGTCAGTTGATCAAGAAAACATTAAAATAAAAATAAAACTTACAAATAAAATAGAATCATAAAAAAGGACAAGACGGAATAGAACAAAAAAAGAGGGTTCTGCCTACTTTAGCAGCATTATTTTAAAACTTTTTGTGAATTATAAGTTTCAAAGTTTCAAAGTTTCAAGTTCAAATGTAAGTACGATAAATAAATCACAACTAGTTTAATTGACATCGAGAGAATCGAAAAGAAGAATGCGAGTATTTAAGTTGAACGTTTGAGCGTGTTGAGGTGCAATGTGAAGAAATGAAGCTCGAATCAAAAGTCCGGGCGTAGACCCGAAGGATTTAAAACCGGAGTTTCTTTCTGTAAGTACGAAAGTTGAAGCCTGGTGACATATGTAGTAACACAGTAATCACTGAGTTTAACCGAATTGGTGGAGATGAAGTAACGCCTCGGATAAAGAAGTATTTCTAGTACCATCAGTTGAAAGAACGTTTCCAAATCCTTTGATTCAGGTGGGGCTCTGCATTATCGTGCATCTTTTCTATCTCCTGATGGGGTGTATCCTATACTAATGCCCATACGTCGAACTGTTGGGCAGGATTTTCCATAAAGCCCAATACTGAGATCGATAAAAAATTTTGATACCAAAATTGTAAATTATTACTGCTATGTCAAACAAACAAAAAACAGTGTCCCCAAATCAACATGAAATACTAAAATCAGATATTTATTAGTTGAAAAGTCCACACATATTGATTTTTCATTGGTATTTTCTGACGGATGGGGATATGAAAAGGTCACACTCCTTTTTAGTATATAAAGTATTTTCGGTAGCAAACATTTATGTTTTCTGAGTACTCGATAATTGTGACGAAAATGTTTGATTGTTGTTTGACAGCGTTTTTTATATGAAGTTTTTTTGGTATAATAAATTTTCATCGATCTCAGTATTGAACTTAAGGACAAACGAACATCTAGTTACCAAGACGTTGTCGGAGCTTGAGAAGAAGTTACGTCTCATGGGCATAGCGGTGAATGAAGTCAAAACTAAGCACTTGTTGTCCACTCGCAGACCATCGGTACGTCTTAGACGACTTGTGAGAGTTGAGAATTTCAACTTCAGTGTTCTTTAAATCTCTGTTTACTTGGGAACAGAGATAACCAGCAACAACAATGTCCCCCGGAGCTCAGGCCAATAATTACGCTTGCTAATCGCTACTATTTTGGGTTCAGTCAACGAACTTAAACGCAACACCGCTGCTGGCATCACCGATTGACACAAAAGTAGAGTAGAGTAAGTAAAGTAAACTTGATGTCAAACAAAGCAGTCATACAGGTCAACTAATAAATTATATTATATTAAAACGAATAATCATATTGGTTATTTATTTTAGTTACCTCTTGGGTACGCTTCCAATGACATAAGTCGCGCACTAGACTGTAGCGGCTGATGCACCTTTCTACGTGCGTCCATAACTGATAAACGGTTAAAACGCCACATAACCCTGCTGAGCAAAAGCACGCAAGCAAGCGAACATCCGACTTATGCAAACAATGCGCGAAATTAATTTTATTTTTTTAAAAGACTAAGATTAATTGGAACTATTGGAAAAAACATTAACCATATTAAATGTATGACTTAACAGTATAGTAGTCTCATGGAACTTTTCGTTTGCTTTTGTATTTATAGATTTTTATACATACATGCATTAAATCAAAGAAACATTTTGGAAATGAAACCTGAATTTGCTTCGAGTACAAACTCCGTAGGCGATTCGAAAGCGAAGGTTTACGCGATATTGCTGCCAAAAGCTGAGCAACAGAGTGTGTGCATACGAATCGTTTGAGAATCCACATACGATAGAGATTCGGAAAAACCTTCTCTCGTTTGCGGATTTTAGGTCAACTAAATTTAGATACAGTATGATCTTTTTTTTGTTATGCTAAAACGATGGCAAGATTATTATTATTATAATGTTGCCTGCGTTCCATTTTCGTACTTACAGAAACAAACTCCTGGCATAAATCCTTCGGTTATACGCCTGAACTATTGATAAATATTTCGAGCTTCATTTCTGTCACATGCCACCTCAACACGCTCTAACTTTCAACTTAATTACTCCCATTCTTCTTTTCGATGCTTTTGATGTTAATTAAACTAGTTGTGAATTATTTATCGTACTTACATTTAAACTTGAAATTTTGAGACTTATAATTCGCAAACAGTTTTAAATTAATGCTGGTGAAGTAAGCGGAACACTTATTTGTGTTGTATCTTCTTTTGTTCTTTATTTTATTGTTCTATATTATTTTAAAATTTATTTTTATTTTGAAGTTTACTTTATCAGCTGATGAGCTGCCGAACATCCAAATGTACCGAAGTACTCCTCTAGGTTCACAAATTTAATCGCAACAGTTTAAAATAAAAAGAAGCTGCTGAGTTTAGTACTCACTTTTATTGTGTTCATTTGTTAAAAATAGTTTTTTTTTTTTTTGTTTGTTTCTTAAAATTTTTTAAATTACGATAATAATAGTTTAAATTACGATAATAAGTTATAATCATGGAAGTTTGTTAGCCGACTGTTCTGTAACTTCTACTATATCGACAAAAACTGCCTCAATTTTATTATATTTACTTTGAGTATACAATTTTTTGGCCACTTAGCAAAGCCAATTTCGCTTAAGCACAAATTCATTGAGCGGCTTCATTGCACGGCACAAACTACCCCAAAACGGTTTAACACTCCCCCAAATAAGTAAACTAAATACCAGCGCGTTAGCTTTACACATTTCCGTTTCAATTTTCGCACGCATTTTTCTATGCGCCATGACACTTTCTCGCTACCCATTTACATTTTTTTAATAAAATGCTAAAGGCGAACTTCCGCATCCTTGCATTGCGAACAGCCCCAAAAATAATTTGCATAATAAAATTTTCACTGTTTTTTATTACACTGCTGTGTATATGAGGTCGGATGGTATGGGACAAATAAACAAACAAGTCTGGAACGTTGAGGTACATAAATCTGAAGTGCTGATGTTGGCAATATGAAGCACAGCATGAAAAATGGCAAATTAATGTAAATCACAGCGTTTAGATTTAACTTTGGAATGCATGTTCAAGTTTATTTATTTATTTTTTGATTTTTTTTTTTTTTTTATAGGCTTTACATATTTTGAGTGTATTCGCCATTTTTACGAGCTGTCAAAAATTTTGTTCGATATAAAATGAAACCTTCGCAAATGATGTGATGCGGAAGCAGCTGCTGTGTATCTGCTAGAAACAATTTTTCGATAATATAGAATTTTTGATGCGAAAGCAAAACTTTATCGTTGAACGGTGTCGATGTTGATGTCGATGACGCCATTTTGTTACACATGTAGCGGAAAATGCGAAACGAATTAGATATTGACAATAACAGGAACAGAACTTGTGCTGTACTCAAATGCGAAATTTCCGCTTTCGAGTAACTGAAAAATACAACATATTACATACATCAATGAGTACTCAATAATATATATGTACAGAGCAACAACAACTACATGCAAACTTATGTCATTGACAGTTGCTTTAGCAATTGAAGTGCAAGACCAGATACATTGCGGAATGAGATGTATCTGCACATTGAACATTGACAACTGCAAAAGATACTACAAATAATGTACGTCTGTTTGTTCGATCGTTTGCTGTTTTGTATTCAAGAGCTAATGATGTGGGTTGGTACGATGTGATAGCAAACTTGAAATGTCATACTTGAAAGTTTTGACATTTTGCTATTTGAACGAATTATGATTGTGACTGGCGAAGAGCAAATAACTTATGTACTGCATAATTCCCACACACATTTTGTCAAAGGAATGAGTGCAAAAAAGAAATAAGAACGAATTATATTTAATTTGGTGAAAATGAAACTTTCAATACGCTTTACATGATTTAACTTCATACATCTAGGGAGATCAGAAGTGAAGCATGTCTCCATTTTCTCTTTTTTACGAAAAAAAAAAGAACCCCCAAAAGATCCTCTTTTTGAACAAACTACAGTTATAAACTATTTTCAATGAAATTCTCGAAAAAATATTGCAATATAGAACAATAAGAAACGCTGCCGCTGAGTTTGCTTGATATCGAGGTGTCCTGTACATTGCCTAAGGCTGTTAATTTGAAACATATATTTGTATGAAAGCTGTTTTATATAGTGGTCCACCTATGTGAAATATGTGTTGACGTAAGAAAGTTTTCATTCAAAAACTTAAAAATGGGAAATGGGTTTTTTTGGAAGCTATCCCTTATAGTAGTTGGCCGATCTGGTCCAAAATTAGATATTTTATTAGAACTAACGTAAGATACACCAAATTTTAATATTTCAAGTACAAAAACAAAAAAATATAAGGAAACTTAAAAAGGGGAGGGGGCAAGGCTATCCCCTACATTGGACCAATATGAACCTTTTGATTTGAATTAAAATAGACCAAATTTGGTGTTTTTAGCAAAATTAATAACAAAAATTTACATACAACAACTTAAAAATAGTGTAGGTTTGTTTGGGTACTACCACTTAAAGTTGGATTGGCATGTTCATTTAAGCTCGTTGTCTTTATCGACCCGTCTTTTGATACAGATCAAGAATATGTATACTTTATGGGGTATAAAAATCCACCAATGAAAAATAATAAACTGTGAACAGCTACCAAACTATCAAGTTTCTATACGGTGTACTCTATACATTTTCTTAATTTCTTTACTATTTCAGGCTTTCAAAAGGCTTGATTTCCGGCAAGTTGTTAAATTCAGCTATTCCTGCATTGAGGACACCATTAGGTATTTGCAAAAGAGGAAACCTGCCTACTTGTAGATGTGTATGAAGCGACCATCTATAAGATGCCAACATATTTAATTTCATGTTGCATAAAAGTGAGTTGCGGGGTTCTATGGGAGTAACTCAAAAAGTAAGCGGGAAATGTTTATTGGATACGAAGCTGTCCACTTACTCCCATTTCAACCTGTTATTGACTTTAACAAAGAAGTTTTTCATACAAAAACACAAATGTGGGCTGTGGGTTTGAATGGGGGCTACCCCATCCCATCCATTAATCCATATCACTTATTAAGTTGACATTGACTACAATAAAAAAGTTTTTCTTACAAAAAGTAAAAAGTGAACGGTGGGTTTGTATGGGGGCTACTCCAAAAAGTGGGCGTAGCAGGTCAATCTTGATACTCTATTAAACTGCAATAAAAATGTGCAAATTTTCAACTGAAAAATTTTCCCAAAAAAATACGCAACAACATACAGAAGGACAGTTGGACAGACGGACAAGGCTAGATCCACTCGTCTCGTCGAACGCATCAAGAATATATATACTTTATGCTTTAATGCGTTACAAACTGGTAATACTATTCAAACTGAATATAAATAAATAAACTGAATAGCATAAAATAAAAGTAAAACGCATAGTAAAACCCATTCAGACGTACAGATGGATATGTTCACTATCGTCACATAGAGTATATATAAGTTTGTATATGAATGCTTTATGCTGTCTAAGATGCCTCCAACAATACGTTTACAAACTCTCTAACAAATTGTTAATATGTTTATCACACTATATACTATGTAGGGTATAAAATTATGTTCGTTAAATACTCATAAAAAAAAAAAAAAACAGAAATCAAAGTGAAAGAAAGAAATGTGTTTAGCTCATTTTTGACACGGGATCAGACTATCGAGATATTGCAATCAAAATCTTGTCGCGCAGCTTCAATCAGCGCAGTCACGTGTCAGCAGTCAGTCTTCCTCATCGTCGGCCAAACAATTTTCGGTGACTGCTAAGCGATTTTTTTTTTTGCTCTTTTAAGATCATTCATCAAGATAAACGTCACTCGGACATTGTACGCAACGCCGTCCACGTCGTCGTCGTCGACGTCCTTCCCATCCAAGTTTTTATCCTCATTGAGAATGTCGTTGTTAGCGGCTACTTCCGTTCTACTAAGCGTTTTTCTCGCACTTTTTTTTTTTTTGCCTATAGGACACGGCTGATTTCTGGATTGGTTGAACGCCGCCGCTAGCGTAGAAATAAGCCTCTTAGCAGGTTAAGCTTCAATCTTTAATTGCATTTAGCACACTTTGACATTTATTACTGCAAAATGTTCAATGTCAACGTTGTTCTTTGGTGTATGTATGTTTAAGTTTATTTGCAGATAGTTTGATTGATAGTTTATTTGATTTTTGAAAATGACATGCTATGTATGTGTACTTTTTTGATTCCATTGATTGTATAAAATACCTTTGTCGGTATTAGGTTGTAATTGATCGGAAAACATCGACATACAACATCAATTGATAACAGAAAATATTTAAACTAGTTGCGAATTGTAAATCGTACTTCGATTTATACTTCTAACTTGTAAATCACAAACAGCTTAAACACATTTTAATTTATGTGGCTGGCATTCGGTCGATGGGAGGCCACCATGTAAAATATCAAGATAATATTGCCACTTTAAGGGAGAGGAACTCCACTTGACTTTCATTAAACCCGAGAAAAAATACGCAATGATCCGAGGTGAATAGATTCCAAATCCCTAAAACGTGTCCATTTTAAAAATATATTTAGAAATGTGGAAAACTTAAAATGAAAATGGGACTTAAATATAATTTGTATGGGAATTTTAATATGTCAAATGCAGATGCCAATACGAAAGTGTACGCCGTTGGACCATATATTAACTGATTAGTTAAAACTAGAAGACAGATGGACAACCGTGAGGTTAAGTTTGTAAAAGTCTTCTCTAGACGAAGATCTTTTCTTTTAGACGGACAGTAGAATTATGAAAAAAATATTACATTGAAGTTAAACTGTGCGTCCTCGCTTATTAGACTTCGGAAGTTATTAGAAAGCTCAACAAGATACAGTGTAACAGGTTCGCATCGCACGATATTGGAGCCCAGTTCACGGCCCATAGTGCCGTCAAATCGCTCGTGCATAATGTCCATTGTAGCATCAGCTGTGTAGCACATAGCGCCGTTATATTGGAACCATAGGTCGTTCACATCCATATTGTCCAATTTGTAATCATCGATCGATAGAGCTCTCCATTGGTGATGTTAGGAATGCCATCGTTGTTGTTGAGGCAGTACGGAACGTTGATGTCGCCGGTTCACAATCCACACCAAACAGTGTGTGAACACAGTCACTTGGATTTTGTACGGATTTTGTAGGCCCAAGTCCCGACACAAAAATCGCCAAGTTGTTGTGTGTGCAAGGCCGAGTTCTTGTGCACGTCGCGGAATTAACCCCCTCTGGTTCTCCTACACACTATCACGGAGAGTGACTATATTTTTGACAGATCTGTTGTTACGTTATACAAATATGGTATAAACTTAGATTGTTTCCTATTCAACCTAAAGTTGCAAAATAATATCGTGATAGAAAGTTTCGCGAGCATTTTTCGGACGAAACTATCGTTAATGGATCTTCGAATAGCAGTTCGCACGTCTAGTTGTGCTGTTTGTGGCAGTCGAACTTTCGTTTTCGATAGTTTCATAAATATATTTTGGGATAGCATTTTGTGCGTTATTACCATTTTGTTTCAGATATACAAGGATCCAGAATACATTTTGAACATTTTTATCCACAATACTACTATTCTCTTACTTCCTCTATTATAATAAAACACTCGCTCTAGGTTTGCGCGGGATATCATATACAAGTATCTTTCACGAATATTGTTTTTTTTTTTCTTGACCTGAATGTGTATTTCTATTCCTAGTTTCATAACAAACAAGAGTATGAAGAGCATAAAAGCTTCGGTGCCAACGCAGCTAACATTTTCAATGGCCATCTTTTTCGATGTGAAAATAAATTTAACCCTTTTGATTGCTAACTATCTACTTCGAATACAAAGACATTTGTTTAAATACTTCATCAAAATCTGCATCCGGAACTGCACCATGCTAATCTGCAGCAAACATCCGCACAACGCCTTTAAGTGTGCTGCGGAAAAATAGAAAAAACCCGCATACACATAGTACATCCATCTCGAAATCAGCTGTCACAACTATAGATCAAACTGTTTTTAAAATACCCCCGCAGTATTTTCAAATACTAAATAAGTATGTATATAGAAAGGCCACACCTAATTAAATATTGGCAAATCAATTTGAGTTAAGCGATTTGTGTTCTTTGTACAAAAACATTTTGAGCCTGCAGCTGCTAAATGGATATCGATATCCTTAATGTGTATTTGAAGATTTGTCGGCATTTCACTGACTGCGCTAGAAGCAGCTAGTAGCAGCCATATTTAATTTCCATACAAATACAATGCAAAATGATTGAAAAACATTTACTTAACATAAAAATGTATAAAATTTTGCAATAAAAACTGCTACGAAAATTGAAAGAAATTCGAATAGAAAAAGCATTTCGAAATGCCTTCAGTGCGCAAAGTATTCGCTTTATTCATATGCAAATTTGCTGTGTTAAGAAAAAAAAAACAAAAAAAAAACTTCAAGTGGAAAATGGAAATGCGAATTCAAATTGAAATTCAAATCAAGCCAAATCACATCAAATCAAGTTAAGCAAATATCACGTAGCGAAAGTCTATATTACACCTTTTTCAATGTGATTTTCTCTATTTGATTTCTTAGTACTTTTTTTTTTTCTTCAATACACTTCACAAATCGTGTGAGGTGGGTATTAAAAATTTGTCTGAGTGTTTGTAATGCTTTGAAGCAGGCACCGTAGATTGTGTAAAGTAATATACTTGAATAGTTGGACGACATAAATCCAATTGTATATGTGTTACTCACTTAGTTTTTGAGTTATTATCCTGAAATTAAAACTGCGGTCGTGTTTTTGAGCTTTTATGCGGTAAGTTTCCTCATTTCCTAAAATTCAGAATGCAAAACTGATACAGATGTTTCGTATATTAACCACATAACAATCATAGAATCCTAAATCATAAAGTGCACACTATAAAATGTATACATCAAACTTGTTATGGATATTATAAAGAACATATTCCGTAAAACTAAGTTCAGGGCCATATAGCATTTATGTTCTTGATAAAGGCAACTTATCAATCTTATACAGGGATGGGTCTAGAAGGGAAAGGGTTTAACTGATTGCTTATTCTGTTAACAATGGGTCATACAGTTTGTGGTTTCAAAAGTAAACGTAAATAGCAATACAAAATAAAAATTTCGACGAATTTTTCATTATTGAAGTTCGGGCCTTGACATTATGTGTGAAAACTATGTCATGTAAATGACTGTCTCGGGAACAATTACATCAGTTGATCCGTTTGAGGTAGTTTTCTAACAATTTTTTACACATTTTGGAAGGCAGCTCAAGAAGCCCATTGGCGGTCGTGGCAGTATTTCCTCGGGGCCTTCAATTTTTACAAAAAAAAGAGAAACTATTTCGCTCTTAAGTCAAAGGAGGAGCTACAATAAATATTAAAAGAAAAAAAATGATTTCAAAGAAATACATGTTTCAGGGGTCCCTATGACCAAAGTTAGAAGCAAAAACCAAATGAAATACGGTTTAGAGGGCTCTTATAGCCTTATGACACACGTATAATAATCAGCAAATTGTTTTCCCCTTCGTTGCTTTGGTATTTTACACACGAAAGAGACTTTGCGAAAGGGATAGCTATATACATACAGCAACATTTTTCACATTGAGTCGTATATGTCACACTTGACCTTTGTTTATGTTTCTATTAAAATATACAGAATCAATGGAGGACACCACTTTAAAAATGCATGCATTGAGTATATTCACCATTTGCGCATGACATGCCAAAGTAATTGTCTTTGCAATATTCATTGTTGTTCTTTTTTCTAGTTATATTGTGCACTAATTATTATTTTGAAACTAATCCAAAATACCATAAAAATATAAATAAATGCACTATTTCTGCCGAACTTTATTACTTTGTCATATTTGGGTACAGCGTTGCCTTATCATTCGCATAGATTTTCATTTTAATATGGTATTTTTGCTGTTTATTTTCCTGTCTGCTTTTCGTTTCACTTTTCTCTCTCGCACCTGTAGAATTTTTGCTTTGTCTATGTTCTGATCTGCTCTAACAGCAATGAAGCGGAAAACAATTTGCTGATTGTATTCGTGTGTCATACGGCCATTAGGACAATACGTCTACTAATTACACATTACACATTTTTTAAAATCTTATTAGGATTTTCCTTTAAGCCGAGGGCCGGGGGCGGACCGATTTCCAAACCACACCGTATAAACACGAACTTTCGCGTAACTCCACAAACAAAAGTATACTGGCTTTAAATCGCTTGATCTCAATTTCTTGACGGCCAATTGACCTAGACAAAACGTGAAACTAATCGTCCTCAAAACTTCTCGAGCAATATCGAATTCACATGTTTTTCAAGTCAAAATCTTCAGTTATATGCCAAAAAAAATTAGTTATTATGCGACCATGACACCTCCAGACCATAATGCGCAGCACACAGTGACATTTGCAGGGCGTAGAGGCCTCTTCAAGAGCCCCAAATGCGACGTTTTGTTTATTTACTTACATAGCCACCGAGTAAGAAATTGACTAAGGTCGCTGAAGAAAATGTTGTTCGAAAAGTTACCACGTAAAACCACCACTTTTGCAAATAGGTTAACAATTCTAATTCATTGTTCGCTGGTTAAATTGATCCAAAAATAAACTAATAAAATACGCTTGACATGACTTGGAGTTATGTTTAACAGATTACGGATGACAATACTACGAGTTTATAATATAATATAATATAAGTTTTAAAATACACTGTTACTTTCTATTTTTTCTGTTAAAATCGGACTTTCACGGTTACTGTTGTTTCTAAAACTGTTTTAGAGGTTCTGGTGTGTGGACAACTTATTTATTATCGCACCAAAACTCTTGAAATTAGACTATGGTACAGAATATTGGATTTATAAAAATCCATTTTTTATGTAATATTAATTAATTATTGTATAGAGCATTTAAGCTTCGGTTAGACCAAAGTTTTTGTATTTTTTTTTTTTTTGTAATTTCTTATTTTTTTACATTTTGTGCGGATTTGATTTGATAAATTTTTTATGCTGATTGGAAAATTTCGCTAAATGTGTCCTTTGGGATTGATGCGATTACGAATTCAAAGCCAATTTGGAGCTTCAAATCAGTGCGGCACAGAGCTAGAGTAACTTATTTCAGATACCAGATACAGTGGAGAAAGATATACTCGTACACACTTCAACCAGTATAAGAGTCAAACCCGTTGCATTGGAATTTGGCTTGTTATTATTTTCCAAGGTGGCCTATTAAATGTTAACCGCTCAAATAATAGTTAATAATGTTCACTTGAGCTACGCGCGGAACGCGTATAATTTATCGCGATCTGTACGATCAGTCGTCGAAGTCATCGAAGCAGTTGAAGTCTGCAAAGCCTGCAATTGAATATAAAGATTGCATGTGAAATGCGTTAGTTGCACTGAATTGGACGAGTGGTTTGTTGGATGTTGTTGTACTTGATGTCTTCATAACATATTGTCCATGCAATCATGAGATGCTGAACTTCGGCAACCGGTAGCGACTGCTACTCTGCAGCTACCATGCGCCATATACAGCCATGACGCAGCGCCCAATTCGATTAGGTTTTCGTTAAATGTAAAATTTATACGCCCCACGTCAATTGTGACAGTTCGGTTTCGCGCAATTGTCAACAACGTCAGCAGTAGCAGTAGCAGTAGCAGCAGCAGCAGCAGGAGCAGCACGGAACCAGGGACAGTTAACGAGGAACGACATAGATATATGCGAATCGTATATAAGTATCTACAAGTAACTTGTAGCTCGTCCTCGTCAGACTGGGTCCAGTTCAATGGATTGTCGCATCAATGTGCATCGCAATGCAATGCGAATTTCATGTGAATTTCGTTCATTCGACGACGCGTTCAACAGACATATGCAAGCGCGCAGGAAATTGAATTTAAATTTGCAATTCGCGATATGAGATACAGCAAAAAAAAAAAAAAAAACAGCAGCGAAAAAAAATGAAATTATGGTGCACAAGCTAAAAAAGGAGCTCGTTATATGCGTTTATTGCTACCGTGCACACTGTGGCTGACGCCACCATACAAATCCATGCAACTCAACTGTTGAAGCGCGTCCTTCATGTCCTCGCATTACAAACTTAAATACAATATAAGTAGAAATGACAGACGTAAAATGTTTGAAGGCTTTAAAAGTCAATTTCAGAAATTAGCTGCAGTCGACACCCTTTTTTCTGTTCTTCGATTTCGTACTGAGTGTTAAAACTGCCGAAAGTATCAAATTACACTTCCGCCGGAAGTGTCAGACGCGCGCCATGTGCAAAAGAGATAGCAATAGAGTGCATAAGTTACATTCGCATTTGCGGCGCTTTGACTTTGTTATCGGACATCCATGTATCCTTTTTCCAAGTTCAATTTCAAATAAATATTTATGAAATCAAAATGGGAACCCTTTAAATTTTTGGCTGTTTTATAATAGCAAATTCAACAACAATAACAACAACAAAAACAACAATCTGAAACAACGATTATAAAGTGTAAAACAACAAAAATATAAAGAATAATACCATTTTGGAGGGAAGCTCGATAAGAATTTGCAATTTTTAAGCTGTGCTTTGTTGACAAATTTAATTGTTTCGGCCCGGTTTCGGTTTTCACTTTTAGGAATTTTTTGCAAAACTAAAGGTGAATATACAAAAATAAAACCTGAACTTAATACAGTTCCGCAAATAAGGCACTTAAACATTTCCAAATTATTTAATTGCGAAAAAAAATACTTTGTCTCAAACTCGAAAAATTCAATTTTTTCAGCCATTATAAATTTTACATTGAAAAAGTTACAAACCGCAGTTCAATCACTTAGTAAAAATCGTAACACACCAAAACCTACTTCGCTTTCTTACTCAGTGTACAAGACGCGGCAGAAGTCATAAATCATAGCAAAATGAACACTTTTATGCCTGTCCGCGTCGCAACGAACATCATGTGTGGTTGTTGTTTCGTTTTCGGCTGCACCGAAAGTTGTTGATGTTGTCCCGTCGAAAATCGGTAACGGTATGAGCACTCAGAGCAATGAGAGCAAGAGCTTGCCCACCGCTGGTCTATAATATTACCACGCTCTGCCGTCAGAAGGTGAAACTTGAGTCACCACATCGATGATGATCTGATTCAGTGCCACAGATGTCAGTAATATGTTCAAACAGACGTTATTGCCGAAAACAGTTTGGATATGTCAAATGCAATGATAGCCACGCTACTACAGATTGCATCAAATCCATCACACAGTCAGCTAAGTGTGCTCTTTGTAAAGTGGCAGATACGGCCAATTATAGAGGGTGTGTAGTATATCAGGAAATAGGTTCGAAGCGTGCTCCCTCTAAACCCAAATCAAGAACGACTCCCACTTTTGTGACATCCGTTTTTGCAAACTTTGTTCCTAGATCATCGCATCAAATTGTCAATAGTACAAATCTGACTTTATCGTATGTAGATGTTGTTAGAGGAGCACAGCCACAACAACATTATCCGCAGAAACTTCAGCAAGAATCACAACAGAGATCGTCATCATCTTCTTTAGATCAAAAGTTTGGTGCACTCATGGCCAAGTTTTGGGGAACTTGTCCAGGCTCTAAAAGAGATGTTAAAAATGAAGGGGCAAATAATGCATCTTCTGACAATTTTGGTATAAAATTTCCAGAAATAGAGGTCTATGTAAAGTACACTTTAACGCTATTTACGCTGGAAGACTCCTGCAGAATGAGGCATATTTTCGTAGATCCTTAATTGATTTTGAGACTATTAAGTTTTTACTAAAATTAGCTGAAATTATTACTGATTATAAGCGATACTATCACACATAATATTCATAATTTTCGCACTGATATAGTAAACAGCCCTCGTGGTAAGAATCGCATATACGCATATATCACATTCATTGTCCTGCTGATGCTGTCGCTCGTCCAACCACTAAATGACTATAAAGTAGCAACTTCCGTCACTGTTGCGCAAAATCATTCAATTTCCGTTTTGAGTCCGTTTCACATCCAGCCACCCACTCCGCTCCGCTGGATCGTTGCGCATTTCACACCCACACACACACACACACACACACACACACACACACACACACACACACACACACACACACACACACACACACTATGCCACAACATAACATAATCAAGGGTGTGATTTGTTCTTTTTGCAACGAGGCATCTTCATATCAGCGGCGTTTCATTACATCTTTTCATACATTTTGCTAGCTCATTTTTCTCATATTCATTGCACTGGGTTTTTATTTGTTATTTGCACCATACGCAACATTATGAAAAACATCACCGCAATTTAGACACCATTCCATGCCCATCTATTCACCCTCAATGACAAAATCTCATGCCATTGCAAAAATTTGAATAATTTTTATTAGGTGGCGCGTTATGAATTTTTGATGAGCTAAGGCTTTCGTTTGTGCAACGGAGAGAGTGAGAGATGACGGTGGGCGGCTGAAGACTACGACGACGTCGGCCAGTTATCCTTCACTAAGCCAACTGACAGTGCCACAATTTATTAGATTTTTCTCAGTGCGCGAGTGTGCAACAGCAGCATCGTCCTGTCTTGTCCTCATCCACATCATCATTGCCATCATCATCAACCTGAAGCTCAGGCGCTATTTTTACTGCACGCGTCCTCCCGGAGGTTGACAACGCCGCTGTTGCATACTTCCGGGCTATGTCCTTTGAGTATGAAATCAAATAAAATATGCTTTAATATGCTGTCGTATGTAATTTGCATATATATTGCGTCTACAAGCATTAAGTATGTAATCCTGTAATTTTTTAATTAAATCAAATTGTTCGCCTTTTTTCGTATTTCGTATTTTGTTTTTTGTTTTTTTTTTTTTATTTTCCCACTACAAACAAGGACATTCAGAGCGATGATTGTGCAAGCGCATAGTGGGGTGAGTATAGTTTATAGTAGGGTAACTTAAGTGCTGTTAAACAGGTTTTTATTTGAATTTTATTGTATTTTCATAATGAGCTTCTTATACTCCTTACACAGTATGTGAATAGTATTATAATTTAGTCGCAATCTTTGCAACGCTTTGAAGAAAGCATCGAACACCACATATGGTATATACATTTGTGAATAGCAAGACAAGACGACGTTTGTCTGTCTGTCCGTCTCTCTGACTCTCTGCACAACTGTCAACTTGTCTACTAAACGGTATAGGTGCCATACAAAACACTTTGTATTTATTTTGTTGTATCGAACATGTTTGAATCAAAGCAATTACTTTTAAAATACTAGTAGTTGTTTTTAAATTAATCAACTACATACTAAAGGTGAATCTAATGAATAATATTGTTATTGTATAAATTGTAGCTGTTGAAGTTCCAGAGGATAGAGACTGCAGATTGTTGGCAGGCACTCTAACAGGGAATTGTCTATCAGTCGGTCATATGAAAAACCTAAGCATACCCAACATGCAATAAACAGGGAGTCATGGAAACCCTGGAACACCTTGTCTGTAACTGCTCAGCAATCGCAAAATCATGACTAAAATACCTTCACTGGAATAGACTTTTAGAAGGACTTCCAACAGACTATTGGCTTTAGAAACCTTATAAAGCTTCTAACGACGTCCAACATCGAGCTCACTAAAGATCATGTTCGAGCATAAAAGGGCGCAAGTGTAAAGAGTATTAAAGCTTTCGGTTCGACCGAAGTTAAAATTTTTATTGTTCTATTGAGAATTGTGAAATTTTTTTAATGAATTCATTTAAGACTTTAATTAAATGTCCTTTTTAGAAGTGTGTACTGTGTTTATGTGATGTATTTCTGAGTAATGGACTTGATTGTTTATAGTTAGAGAATCTAAAATATTCTTCTGTTACTTTTGCAATTTACTTCAGTTTCTTAGAAAACAATTTACACAAAACTAAATACTACGCACTAACGCCCCATCTATCTATGCGTTGATATGTGTCTACTAATGCAGTAATAACTAAGTATAACCCACATAGTTGCCACATATACCCGCTCCACTCTGCCTTCATCATCAAGCATCGATATTCGTGAGGCGATTAAGTGATTTCGTGCACACTGCATGATAATTGGATTAATATGCGTATATAAACAGGATGGGGTCTCAAAGAACAAGCGTCCCTGCTAAATGCCAAATTATGAGCAGCACATAAAAGTACACTTAGAGAAATGCTGTATATAAAATTAAAATAGTACCTAAGTTAAGTTTGGGTTTTGGGCAATGTAAAACAAAAATATATACATGTGTCAATTTATATTGTAAGCACCCAATCTGGAGACAAAGACAGCATTTCCGGAACTGGATTTCAGAATCACCAGCCTTTCGCAAATAGTAATGATTAACTAAATCGTAAAAAATAGGTGGATGGGAAGAAGTCGGCCTTAACCATACGAACAATCACTATATAATACACTAGATCATGTTAGCCAAGTTAGTCTGGTTGTATATACAATCAGATGTCAGAGACTATAAGGGACATCAAACTTGGAAGACTAAGTACAGAAATGATTCTGTGAAATAAAGTCCTGGCATGTTTTTTGGTAAAAGTTTTTAAAATAATACAAATTTTTTGCTCTGATGCGGTTTTTTTTATTTTATTTTGAACATTGCAAATTTATGCTGATCACTTATATCGCATAAATGGTCGCCGCCGGAGCGAATAACGCAATATGCTCTTTCATTTTGGCATTTTCTATCACTTTTCGAAGTTTCAGGTTGGATATTGGTCATTTCCAGTCGGACATTGTCTTTTAAGGCATCTAGGATCCGTGGCTTGTTAACAAACTTTGCGCTTTAAAAACTCACACAAGTAAAACCTTGATAACGTCAAATTGGGTTACCGGGATGGCCACTCAAAATCACAATTATTTTGAAATCAGGCGAGCAGCGAACAATGGCTGCAAAAACCGCGATCATGATTTGGGATGTATTAGCTATGGCGCTGAGTTGAGTTAGAAATGGCATTAAAAAATACGTTATCACATGGCACATAATAGTCTCCATTGACGGTGACGTTCGCTCCAGCACAATATCCGAAAAAAAACGTTCCTTTCAATCTTTCCGCACAAATTCCCACACAAACTGTGTAGTGTATCGTTGGTCGTGAAAAGGTTCATAGTGAATTTCTTGAGCAAGTGCAAAACCAAACAGCAGTCCATGGTATGCAGCAAAGGAGGAGTAATTCCACCTTTTAAAGCAAGACAACAAAAGTCAGCAATAAAAGTTATGATGCCTATTTACTTTACCATAGTAAAAATTGAAGCTGCTATACAGAATCAGTATACCATTACTGCAAAATGGTATACTGAGGACCTCTTACCAAATGTTTTCGATACTTTGTTAGAGTACCACATAAAAAGGAACTCAGTCGCAACTTTTTACGTCACGATAAACTGCTGACATAACTAGTAACTTTACTGTAGTCTCTGGCACCGAACAATTCCGACCAACACCAAATTCTGCGGACCTGGCACCTTGTGATTTCTGATTATTTCCAAAAAAAACTAAAAATAAAATAAGGAGTAAAATCTTCAGTAGCAATGTGGTGATAATTGATGCAAGTAATGTAAAAATATGCAAGTAATATGTGCACAGGCATTTAGGGAGAAGTCAACCCTAAATACCTGTGCACATATTTTTAGAGCTATAATTGTAAAAATCTTGCTAATAACTTTTATGTCTATTAGGATTTTTGATATTATCAATATTCTTTTCGATAATAGCGGTGCGATATTTTTAGGATCTTTTATATCAAACAGAAAAAGCTGTCAAAATATATGGGTAAATTGGAGAAAATCATGCTATGTGATTAATATCGCTTATTTCAAAAATTCCATTTATATCAACAAATCTATTGCCTCTTTAAGCTTCGAATACCATCAACATTAGCTTATTTCTTAGTAAGACTTCAGTCAATGAATACAGAATGTTTCGCTCAGTGTATAATTCATAACAAGGTTAAATGCTTTTATTATCGGTAGCATTAAAATTCCAAACACAACAATATTTCATGCGTACAGGCGATGACGACGACGACGACGACCCCGACCAACTGGAAGAAGGGTAGCAACCAATGCAAGTTAACAAACAACTATAAACCATCAAAAACGGGTGGGTTGCCATAAGGTCCACACACATTCACTTAGCCTTGTAATAGAGAGACTGATTCGGTTTTAATGTGGCGGCGAAAAACATATTCTACACGTCGCCGTAGTAAGCATCATGCCCGGAAAAAGCGAAGGGCGTTGTTGGTGTTGGTGATGGTGGTGTGTCACACACGAAATTGGATTATTTAGTGAAGTCAGGATTATGATGAAGTTGTAAATTGATAGACGTACAAAGACGTGCAAGATGAGGGAAGCCAAGCCCGAGCACGAGTAATGAGTAACAATGGTTTGTATGCAATAGCAGATAGACTTCAATCGTGTTCAACGACAACGACCGACTACAGTGACAGCAACGGCGACAACGACAACGACAACGACGACGTGATTTCATTAGCCAATTAAGCGTTGACCAAACAAATTTTTACTTCAAAGTGATGTCAAATACAGCAGCCAAGGAGCAGACTGTCAGCGAGGGAGGCCATTTATAATACACAATGTTTGAGTTTTAAAATTACAGAGAGGCTCATGGTTACCAAAAGAAATCGTAGCCATGAGCCTCGCCAAACAATTTGTCAGCTAAATCCGACAAACAAACATTCAGCGACAACGACGACGACGACGACGACGACGACGAAGACTACAGACATACGATATAACCACTTAGCGTTTCATTACCGTGCGGCAAGTTTGTCGCTTTGCTTCTTCACCGATTGGCAAACAAATTAAATTGATTTGGTCAGCAGCAGCAGCAGCAGCAGATCTTGGCTAACAGAAGCCGCTTCCGAAAGCCAAAAACGGCAATTTCTGTGATTCTTTTAACTTTTTCTGTCGTTTTAGGCAAAGGTGTGCGCTTTTTGTTTGCATAGTCGAACGCCTGAGTTGAGATGAGCTGAGACAAAGGTCCACCACGTTTGACGACGGCGGCGGCTGCAGCGTTGGCGGTACGGATCAAAAAGTCAATTATTTAACAACTAAATATCTGTTCAATTTGAGTTTGTGCGTCTCATTTACAAAGCGGCAGCTGCCGTTGCCGCCATTCTAGCCTGGCTTTGATCGCTCTTTGATCGCTGCGATGCATGAAGCGCTTAAAACGCTGATTTGTTTAACGCGCCGCACAGCGACTTTCCCAGCAAATGAAAAATTTGCTGCTTAAATCTCAGCTTAATCGCTTTCGAATATCGAATTTTTGTTTGGTTACATTAATTAATTTGTTTGTTTAAGCTTTCAATTGAATCCAAGATACGACGTCACAGCCTTGTTCTTCAATCTCATTATCAACACACCGAAAAAAATTGACACACCGAAAGAATTTATTGAAAATCTTCACTTTTTTTTCAAAAAAGAAAAAAAAATCCCGAGAGCTGTCAAACCAATTTGTTATGTTCGAAAATGTCAAATCAAGAGTTTCGAACATGTCGAAAAGATTAATTTAATATTAAAAGTACTTGAAAAAATTCTCTCCGTTCTGGTTTCGAAAAAAAATCGAAAATTTTTTTGGAAGTGGTTTCGTTAAAATGGTGTGTTATTAAATTTCGGAAGGTTATCACGAATTGAAATAATTTAGCAATGAAAATATAAATTTCACACTGTCAATTTCAAATTCGAAGTCGATTCAAGATATCCATCTAAAAGTGCAAAACTCCTCACTTTAACGAAATCAATTCCGAACAATTTTTTTTCGGATTCGGAAGCCGGAACAGGGAAGAATATCAAATTTAATAATACGAAGTAATATACCCGGCGTGCGTTGTTGCGAGCCTTTTGTTTCTTTTTTAATAAGGGGCGTGACCTGTGGGGCGTGACCTATTTTCCGTGTAAATATGGTTTTTTCCGTTTTTTGCCGTTACAGAAATAGCAAATCTTATTTTTCTAGCCTTTCAGCGTTTTATTTTTTTTTTTTTTTGGCACCGCCCATTTTAAAGTGGATCTTATTTCTCCTAGTGCTCTTTGCACATATAAATCCATCGTCGAAAATATAACGACTGACAGTTCGACCTGAGCACTCAACCCGTCAATTTTGCCTGTCCATTCGCATTGTTACCGTAACATAAATTTCATGATTTTTCTTTTTTTACGAGTACTTAGTGCCATATCTCTACTATCTGCGTCAATTAGTTGGGGTGGCCCATATTTCCAGTGAATTTTATTTTTCCGCGGCTCCCTTTAAATATGAATCATAACTCATCCATATATGTCAATTAATTGCCAAAATATGACAATTTTTGTTTTTATTTATGGAGATGGCATGTCACCACCCATTTTTTCAATGGAGCATGTTTCTTGTGGTGTACATTACATATCTACCAAATCTCAACCATCTGCATCAAATAGTTGCTGATATATGTTTGTAATAGGCAGAAGGAGACATAGCAGACAACATAAAGTATATATACAGATGATCAACATCGACAGCTGAGTCGATCTAGCCATATCCATTTGTCCATTCATCCGTCATTCGTATGTTTGAATGACCTCTCGGAGACTATAAAAGATACAGCCTCTATTGTCTGCTGAAATGTACAAAAATCAAGTGTAGTAAAAATTTTGCATGCCACGGCCACAACAAGATATTAATGGGATTCAACAGTCTAACATAAATAATGAAATATGAAACCACTCTTGGTGAACTTCATCCCGCAATTTACAATTATGTTTCGGCATTCATGTTGTTGTTCTTTAGTTCTTCAATTATAATAGGCGAGTGATTTCACGTAACCCAAAAACAACCCCATTGCTGTTAAATTGCACATCTCCCATGTAGTAGATTGATTGACTCACTTTTTTTGAGGCACGTGGCACTATACCATTGGAAGAGCATGTCACCCACGTCGATTTCCTTTTAATATAGTTCTCAGTCCTATGATCATACAGAGTGTTTCGCAAAAGAAACAGGTCTTACTCGCCTGATTTGGCTCCGCCTGTCTTTTATCAATTTTGAAAACTTCAATTGCCGATGAAAGGACACCGCTATGAGAACTTTGAGGGAGGATTACGAGGAAGATTCATTTTTCGACCGATGCCCAAAAGATACTGTCACTTTTAGCGCGATAAGTTCGCTTGTAGTGGTCCGATTGTCATAAAATTTTTACAAGATGTCAGCGAAGGGTGCACCTTTCCAACTCATGTTGGGTAGTGCATACCAGAAACAGCTGTTTTTAAAAAGTCCTGTTTCTTTTGCGACAGACCTTGTAATTCCGTATTGCTCGCTGTTGGCGGTTGACAATTGATGGTTCGAGTTATAAACTGGATAATTTTTTTTTGCGGAAGCTGTGGCGGAAGACTGTAATGCTAAGGTGATGATCAATTCTTCTCTGAGCTCAGAGAGTAGTAAATTAACAAGTAGTTTGTAGGCTACTTGTTAATTTTTTAAACATTCAATATAGAATTATAAATAATAAATAAAGTCTTCAAGAAGAAGTCGAGAAGTCTCACTATCTCCGTGCTCCTGTTTATGAATCCAATTCGGTTTCGATTAACTGGTCCGTATTTCACTTTCAGATAAATTTCACGATTTGTATTCACTTCAAATTGGCACTATGAAATTCATATTCTCAAGATCTGGTAAATTCAAATCGAGAAATTGTTCAGAATGTGAAATACGGAACATTTTGAAGTAACCGAATCCGAACAATTTATTCAAATTCGAAAACCGGAGCACGGGGTATGTGTCTCTTTCATACCACAGATTATCTACTGCTTTTTGTGTTTGGCAAATTTCGAATTTCGGTCTGGGCTAATGATGTGACAGTCAGATCATATTGATATATTGTCGTATCATTTTACGAAATTTTTTCGATATGTTATCAAATCAAATTGATATTTTTTGTAGTGATAAAATTATATGAAAATAATATTCCTGTCCGGTTTTCTCTTTCGGAAAGAATTTGCCAAAGTGATTTCCACAAAATGGTTTAATATTCTCATTTGGAGAGACTTTGCGATTTGAGTTCACTTGCATTGAGCTATTTAAATTATACATCATCAATACTAAGTGACTTCACATATCGCGACTTCGTCCCACAATTAAATAATGAACCAATTTAATGAAATCACTTATCAATTGCTATCAATCGGATATAAATATCAAATTGCTATCAATCAGATATCAATTGGATATTGATATGATTGTTTTTTTTTTTCGGTGCATCATTGAAAATTAACCATTGTACTTAAACCAAAAGCGCAAACTTAATTGTGTTTACTCGATCGAACGTGTTTCACTCGACCGATATTGAATAGCTGTTATATAGTATTTAGGTATGTACTCCGTTGAAGGTGTGAAAATCTTTGTTTAACTGCTTATTAGTGAGTCAGTGTTGCGTTGGCGTCCCATGGCGGCATCTTTTGAACTCTGCACGGCACTTTGTTGACCGTTTAAGAAATTAGGCACTTGTTCTCTAATTAGATATCGACACCTTGTCCCCTGCGGTACTACTCGCACGCTGTATTCATGGCCGACTGTACTCATTTTGAGTACCTACTTTGGCATTTCGCCGGCATAGATACGAATAAATTTTGCTGATGCTGTTTCTATTTTTTTTTATTTTTTTTTTATTTGCGTTGTGTTGAGTGGGTGAAATCGGAAAAATAAGTTTGCACTTAAAAGACTTCTTTGGCATTGTTTTTGGGCGCTTGTTAATCAATTTCTTACGTTTGGAGCGCACTGCGCTTGGCTTTGATGATCTAATGATTTGTATTCGAAAGAGTTAAGATCGCAATCTTACCACGGAACAATAAAATTGAAATGCTGCGACTGTTAATCGATGAAGTTGCATACATAATAATTTGATGTTGTTGTAGCGTGTTGTCTTCATGTATGCTGCAAGGATACAAAAAAAAAGTTGTAGAGGAACAAATACGAAATCGACGGGTAGCCGATCAAACAGTGGCGGATTAAGGTGTCAAATTTCTGTTTTTTATATTAAAAATAAATAACGATTTATAATTGCATCGACACATATCGAATATTGTGACTGTTTTATGAGTTATCAGTTTGAATGATTCTATAATTCACTAGAAAATTCACAAGTGCTGTTCTGCATTACCGAGTGCTAGTGAATTCACTAGTCCTCACAAGTCAAACATAAGCCATGTGCAGAAAAATTCCTAGAGCAATTGATGCGGTGCTGCGTTACTTCTAAAAGCAACTCTGATTTGTGTCCAAGGTCGACTCAGTTTGTAGGAGTTATTGTGCAATCACTTCTAAAGGCACCACTACAGGGTCTCCATCAATTATCAAACCTCACTTAATTTAGAATATATTAAAACTATTTGCGAATTAAAAGTTAGAAGTTTATATAGAAGTACAACGTATAATTCGCAACTAGTTTAAATGTCTTCTGTCATAAAAACTCAAAACTTCGATATACGCGTTTTTCTCCATTCAATTAAGAAGTTGATGCACTTGTACTTTTTTTATTATTGAAATCGTCCAAAATAAACTTAGTTGTCTTGCCCTCATGTAATCAAACTAAAAGCAACATAAAATTGGTACTGCAATCACTGGAACATGTTCTCTAAAATTCCATCGTTTCAGTGTAATACTTCAATATGTTTAAGAACTCAATTTGGCCAATATTTTTTCGAAAAATGAAGATCTCGACAGCACCAGAAGATTCAATTTAAATTTCATACATCAATAAAATCAAACTGATTCGCACCTAGTATTTCTACGCTAAAATCCACTACTGTACACTTCACATTCATGGTCAATTCTTTGAAGCCCTAAGCAAAGCCGCCACATACGCAAAAATCTGCTGAAAATCTACATTTGCACAAAAATCATAAATCTCTGTGACTGTGAGTGAGCTTTGCGTTTGAACTTGAAGCGAATTTTGGGCGCGCTGTACATTCGTGTAGATACATATACACAGAGCAGCGTCAGCAAAGGGCTTCTAAGCAAACAGACTGAGAAAGAAGACGCTGTCGTCAACGCTGATGTTCATCTTACTGTGATAAGCATCTAGCGACCTGGCATGTCCTTTGCAGTAGACTCAAAATTTATAGCCAAAATGAAATGCGGCAACAAATGTCAAACGCAAAACACAGCACAAAACGTATGATATGTATCTAATATACGATGAACGATCGATTTAAGATACATTTAAGTTGTATCAAAAAAAAATAAATAAAACCAAACGCTAAAACTGTAGACCTAAAAATTAGAGCAATTAGCTGGCACTTGTGCAAGGCAAGGTCATCTAATAAAAAGTATTTTATATTGTAACATAGATTGTTAGTTCAGAAATGTAAAAATGGATCTTTTGTTTTGTTTTTAGAGGTGTAGAACTTTGAATTGAATTAAAATAATGAGATGACATAATTTTACACTATTGATGAATTAGAAAATATGAATATGAAGATGAATTAGAAATAGAAATATAATTTTATTGCATTACTGCTTAAATATGATTTTGGGCAGGTGGGCTGGCTGGGAGTTAAAACTTTTTATATAGATTATACGTGGTACGAATGGATGCTTATGTCGGAAAAAAATGAACACAGCCACTGTTACATTCCCGAACTAAATCGTGATATTCTCCAAAAGAAGTCATCAAAGCACTAAAAGTCAAGCAAGCATCTGGCTATGACAAAATTAATGCATGAGTCATAGAAGCCCTACCTTTAAAAGGTATTATGCCCTTGAGGCTTACATACAATGCAATGCTACGTGTCGATTACTTTCCCACACAATGGAAGTGCGCTGTGTTTACAATAATTCCTAAACCTTTTGAACCGGAAAACAAGGTGAATTCATACAGTCCCATAAGCAGTTTTCTCCATCCTAATTGAGAGAATATTGGTGCACAGATTTGTTGGCGGTAAGAGCCATTCCACAGCACAAATTTGGTTTCAGGAAAAAGCTCTGTACACCTGAATAGATGCATAGGGTTTTCGGTGTTTCTTGATGTACAACAGGCATTCAACAGAGTTTGGCACGAAGGGATTTTGCACCACCTCAATATTCACTTCTGAAATTCTTCCACCAGAACACAACCTTTATGGTGGAAGTAACGTACAGTAAATAAAAACTCCGGCCAATCAAAGCGTGTGTTCCTTAAAATAGTGTGTTTGGGCCATTGCATGTACACTATATACACGTCTGACATGCCCATACCGTGTGCTGAAATGCCAAATATGACATAAGCTACTTATGCGTAGGCACAGCGATCATGGTCCCCACCAAATCTATTAATGAAGCCAAAGGTCAACTCCATGAATACTTAGATACTCTCGTTGTCCGGTCTAAACGATGGAACATACAAATAAATCATCAACCAACCTCTATATTGATGGCAAGCCTATACCGCAAAGTAGTCAGCAGTGCTATGTTGGTATGCAACTAGATAAAAAACTGACTTGGGCACATCACATTAAAAAAAAATGTATAAAAAATGCGTCTCGAAGCTCAGCACGCTGAATTGCTTATTAAACGAGCGAAGCAAACTTAGTATAAATAATAATTGATTTACAAAAGCCTTATTACTCCGATGTGGACATATGGTATCCAATTATGGGGCACTGTTGCTGCGACCAACTTAATGCGGTTTCAAGTAATGCAAAACAAAGCCCTGCGTAATTTCGTGGAATCGCCGTGATATGTCCGCAATAGTAGCCTCCACCTGAACTTAAATATCATTTATGTTGTTGACCAAATCAACAGATACAGTAGCAGGTATAACGACAGGTTAGAAAATCATCCCAACATTTTGGCAAAGAAACTGGTGACGCAACGACCCAGAAGAAGACTGAAGACCAAATTAGCTTCGAAAAAGATCAGTCTAGATACTTTTCTGTTATTATCAACTGTTTAATTCCTGTCGGAAAATGGAAACTCAAACAAAAACACCCTGTATAAAAGTGTCCCCCAAAAGTACAGTGGCGTCAGTGTGCTGCGCCCAAACGACTACTGTGGGCGTGCGCAGCGAGACTGACAGGCTTGTAAACAATTTCATTATCTGATAAACGTTTAAGATAGACACTTGATGGTAATTTATAGGCATTTGCCGGAGTCTATTCTAGAATTAAAGGCGCGTTCGTTATAGCTACCTGATGAAGTAACAAAAGGATGTTAGCTACCACAGTTGATCGTTTGTTGATAAGCCATGAAATAGACATGAAACATTAAATAGATACTTTTGTATCTTATTATACATACATACAGAAAGTGAAATGTCAATGTCAGTTATGTGTTTTAATGAAGTTATTAAACGGAGGGCGTTTAAGGCTACTTCTGTTTCTTTTATTGTTTTTTTTTTCAGTTAATTTTGGGCAGCTCATTGAGTAGTTGGCGATCATTGATAGTTGCATAGCTGTATGGGGCGTGTTGTCTGGCCGGGCCGGGCCGTGCCGGGCTACAATATAGCACACCCCTCAACTACTCTAAGCGCTGGCGCGCAATAAACTGAATGCTGTTAACATAATGTTAAATAAGACATTAAAATAGATAAGCGTAAAATGCAAAGATGGAAAGGAGGGCGTTCGGCATTGGTCTACGGTCTACGTTCGATATTTATTTGTCCGTCCGTAAGACAAGCGCATTCATAATATTGTAACTAGCAAACATTATTAAAACTGCCACGATAACTGTCCGTCCGTCCATCCGTCCATTTGTATGCCTGTCTCTATGTCTAGCTGCGATCATAATCGCTTAAGATTGACTGCAGTCGAGCGCTATGCTGCGGATTCTGTGAGGAGGCAGCGACGGGGATTTGTTACACTGCAGCCTTGGAACTTGGCGGCAAATGCCAATAAAACGCTATAACGAGCAACAAAATTTGTAACGATTCAATTTAAAATGCGCTACGCTCCATGCTGGCGGTAAAGATGAAATAGCGCATGCTGCAGGAGCAAAGTGGGCTCGAATCGAACTGCTGAATGAACTGCCTGCCTCATTGCTCCAACTTCAATGAATGCAAATCGGTGAAACAAAAAGAGGCAGTTTCTGTGTATGCAAAATAAAATTTATGAAGACATGATCAGCAATTGTAGTCGTAGTCAATCGTCGTCGTCGTCGTCGTCGCCGTCGCCGTCGTCGTCGTTGTTCATTCGTTTTCATTCGCTTCTCTTCTGTATCTAGATACATGCATGCGTCCCTCATTGAACGCTGTTTACGCCTACTTGTGCCGATTAGTATTCGGCGCGTCTATTTGATTTTGCGCTATTACAACTCAATTGCCAAAAAAAAAAAAAATCTAAAAAACATAATAAAAAAGTTGTAGAATATCACTACAATCTATTGATCAATCGCATAGCTAGATACATCTATACAACTATAGTTCAATAAATCGCTTTCTGCTACATTTCGACATGCTCATTTTAAATTAATTACCCGAAAAATTTGTGCACTCTTCTACAGTTCTAAATGCTGTCTGCAATACGCATTGACAATGGCTTTGTCATGCGTTTGATGCTCGATATTGCATAAGATACAAAAGTATCTGTGCATCTGTACCTGTTATTGTAGCGATATCCTTTCATAAAATTGAATGTGTGTGGGTTTTGCACTCATTTTAGATATGCTGTGATTATGAGTGTGCGTAACAGAAGTCGTAAATAAACTGTGGATTGCCGCAAAAGGATCGTATCGCATCTGATCGGTTCACAAGATTGTTTTGCTGTCGGATTTTGTTTTTTTTTTTGACTTTCTTCTTTTTTTACAATACTTTCAACTGTGTATCTGTAGTGCAATCGGCATATGATCAGCGTGTCTTGTCGCTGTGTGGGAAAATTTGTTGTAATTGTTTTGTATAACTGCTTCAAATTGGAAAGTACGAGTAGAAAAATCAGAACCAATACAAAAAAAGCGTTTCACATTTTAAAAATAATAAATTCATTTTTCTTTTTTTTTATATTTTTGAACATTTTGCTGCTGAAGAAACCCAATTTAATTTATTCTATTGTTAAATAAAAAATATATTATTCTGGCTATTCCATCACTATCTGACATATAGTCACTCAAAGAGTTAGACCTCACAATAATCAAACTTAGTTAAAGACGCCCTCCCTCTTTTCTAAGAATTTGCAGTGCTTTCATCAGAAAAGCCAAAACGAGTTTATTTTGGAGTTTTACTCTGATGATCGGCTTTTCACAAGGAAGCCAGCAGACTCAAAAAAAAAGCTACCAAAATCGGCTTAACATTGACTCAGTTGGTCACTGCATATCACGCGGATGTTATTTTTGTCGTCAATCCATTCGAATGCATATAAATATAAGTTTCAATGCTTCATACATTCCGTACATTCGAAAGTATCCGTATGTATGTAAAAAATACGCATTTAGGTTGAACACCCTCTGTAAGATCACGGAAAACGTTTAAAACATTAAGTTAAAATACTTGAGTTTCAAAATTATTTTTAATTCTATTCATGTGGCGAAAGTAAAAGCAATAATTGCAAAAACTGTGCCAAAAGATGATGTGTTACTTATTAAATTTCAACTAAAGTGTGCTATAAGAAGGCACAAGTGATTTTGGATGGGATATAGCTTGTATCGAACTTGAACCGAACCAAACAGTTTATGTATTGAGACGTATTGAAACGCAGGTTGAACGATTAGCGGATGTAATGGATATTAATGCACCGAATTGAGATACATCGCTCGAAATCATTGAGGTTAGAAATGGCCAAAGCAAACACCCAATGCTCCAATAGAATGTAAGGGAATCTATATATTTTACTATAGCTTGATAGTCACGAATAGTGTACGCTAACTTTGGAGAAAAATGTAAATGAATATTGGAGGCATTCTTCATTGATGACTGTAAAATTCTGACAAAACGACACATCGTCTACTGCCATAAAGTGTAGTACATTTGGGACAGTCCTCGGCCGCACTAAAACTGTTACATATATGAAGCAAATACTATCAAATACTATCAAACAAATACAATAAACATAAAGTGTTTGTCACCCTCTCTTTCTTTTTCTCTCTCTCTCTTTCTAAATTTGTGTTTCAAAAGTTCTTTACTTCTTACTAATCGAAACCTCATATAGTATGGGGTTTACAAATTAGTTCCGTCCGTTTTCAAAAGATGACTCTGGCTGTGGTAAATGTTTCACAGTAACAGCTGATTTCAGTATTCTCTGAGAGGTTAGACATTTGTTAATAATATTCAGTTTATATTGCCTTGACTTTAAGAAGAAACATTGCTTTTTATTGTGTTGAATATGTTAAATTTTGTGTTAACTAAGCCGCATTTGCGGAAGCTTTTAGTTTACTGCTTTAATTGGATGAAAAGTGCAGCTGAAGGACATCCACTGCTAATGGAAGTTTATGGTGACAATGCTCCAACTAATAAATCATGTAGGATACGGTTTTGGCGTTTCAAGAATACTGATTTCAGCGTTCAAGACAAGCTTCGCGCTGGACTGCCAAATAAAAAATTCGAAAACAAAGAATTGGAGTCATTAATCGATGAAGAGCCGAGTCAAACGCAAGCGGAGCGAGCTTACAGAAACATTAGCGCAACAGGCAGTTTTTGTAGTCTCGATTGAAATCCATGTGAATGATTCAACAGATAGGCAATTGGCTATCTTGTGAAGTGAACCCGAGAGACACTGAAAGGCGAATTTTCACTTGCGAGCAGCTATTTCAAAGACAACAGAGAAAGGGATATTCACATCGAATTGTAGCTGAAGATGAAAAATGGATATGCTATGATAATCGCAACAAGAAAAAATACTACGCGCGCTATAGCCGTTCAATTGATTGAAGATCATATTGTGTATCTGGTGGGACCAAAAGTGTGTTGTATACTATGAGCTGCTATAACCTGGCGATTCCATTACGCGCGATCGGTATAGGCTACAATTGATTCGTTTGAGCCGTGCATTACATTCATGACAAAGTTATCCGTCTGCATGACATTGCAGGCCTCATGTCGTAAAAGTCATGCAAAAATATTTGGAAACGTTCAAATGGGATATTTTGCCGCACCCGCCGTACTCTTCGGACATTACTCCTTCTGACTTCTGGCTGTTCCGATGGTTGCAGCCAGATTTGGCAGGTCATCGGTTCATTTCTCTCGCAGTAAGCGAAAATTGTCTTTTTCAAGATGAAAATCGAAAATTGTCTGAGTGGTGGAAAAAACTAGTTACCAGCGGTGGAACATACTTTCAATAATCTTCTCATCTATTTTGTTTTGAAATAAATCCATAAAAAAAAAACGGACCGAACTTATTTTTACTCACAATATATATATACTTGATCAGTTCATCGAGATGATTCGACCTAGCTATGTCCGTCTGTCTATCTATCTGCATTCATATTTGAGATATCTAGCTGTAGCCCGGTATGGAAGCTTATTCTGGTTTTATCCATAGAGTATCAATGTCAGCTTGACACGCCCACTTTTACGATGCACATAAATCTAAAGCCGTGTCCCGCTCACTTTTGAACAATGGCCCAATACAAAGCCTTCGTGTGAAGAGTATTAAAGCTTCAGTTCGACCGAAATTCTCTATATCGGTACTCTTTATCACTTTACACTGTCAAACTCCTACTCCAAAAATATCGAACTAAGTCAAGTTCTCCAGCTTCAACAGTGATATGTTTCTTTACAGGACATGGTCTTATTAAAAGGTATTGTAGTAAGTTTTAGGTAATGCCTTAAAATATTTGCTGATGCTTTAGAGAAAATGGTACTTACTGCGCACTTGCCCTACACGTCGAGAGCGTGACACCAATAGCTTAGATGTAAAGTGCGGCATTCCAAGTTAATACTTAGTATCTGATGTAGTTTATGGAATGCTACACTTGATTTGCTGGCAGCACAATTTTCCATTATTTAGCTTAACTGAACCGATAAATTGAGCGACAGGCACTTGACTATAATCTAACCTAACCCACTTTATGAACTATTACTTATCATACGTCTAGCCAGAGGGCAGAGCATGCTTACTAGTTGAATTTTTGTATTATCTACGTGTATGTTATTTAAATTTTATTGAATGTTTAGCAAATTATATCAAAATGTGCAAAAATTTATGATTTAAATATGTAGTATTTATATAGTATATTATATAAATGACTAATGATAATACTGTGGCTCTTTAATGAGTGTTCCTCTCTCGGAACAGCTTAACCAGCCAAACACTTATTGAGCTCGTCATTGGTGGAGGCTGTGTCCTCGACATAAGTGCGCTCAGCGGACTTCTTGCAGCCATTCTCATCAATATTAATTATGCGGTAACGCTCGCTGACATCGGTAAGCACATCGCTAGCAGTATTGGAGATCAGATACATTTCCTTTGAGTTATCTGTACCCTATAATTGTAAAGAAACAAGAGCATAATTAATACATGCTACATTTATTATACTTTAAAAAACAAAAAAAGAAAGAAGTTACTTACCACTTTAGCATAGCATTCGAAGTATGAAACTGCATCCTCCTTCAAACCACACTCTTGCAGACGCTGGCAAGCATTATCGGCACTTGCATCAATCTCCTTGCGTTGTTTACGCGTATTCTCGTCGACCAAATTACGCTGTTTGGTGGCTTCTGTTTCGCATCCTGCATAATTCGTTTCATAACTTGCCGTAATGTCGTTCAGTATAGGAATATACTGCTGGAAGCATGCCATGGAACTAGCAGATCTACCCATGGCCATCTGTGCGGACATCAGCTGCAACAGTTGAACATTGGCGCCCAAATAGGGGGGCAAATCGGCAACGCAGTAGCAAACGCCGAGCAAGAGCACAAAGATTTTAGCGTACATTTTATATTAAATTTTTTTAGATTAGATTTTGTTGCGCGTTCAAAATAGTTGTGATCTATACACTTGTATAGTTTTCACTTGACTGATACTATTTCGAAAATTCAACTAGTTTATATAGCTACATTATAGTTTACTTCATAATCGAAACATGGGCTTCTTTACATTTAATTAATATTTTCCATGGGTTTTGACTGTCAATTGATAAGCGTTAAAGTCCCGTGCAAATCTTATCGTCTAAATTATTTGCCACGAGTGTTTTAGTTGTTTTTTTAGTTGTAAATCTTAAAAACTGATTGCTTCGTATATCAATGGCGCATAGTGAAAGTACTGGGTAGTCTACAGAATGTTGGTGTACCAACTTTTGCGAATTCGAAGTTATCTAAGTTACAATTAGTACTAATTTAAAAGTACCAAACGATCGTATCTTGGTGATTTTGTTCAATACGTTTACGTGTGTTTCTATTTTTAGCATGGAGATACTTAAGTAATGTCGTGAATCGTAGATGGGTACTTACTAACCGATGCCTGCTTTGGGAGAACTCCAAATGCTGTAACTGAAAATCGTATTAGGTGAAACTCTGATCATCATCTCCTGATTGCTTAAATGCGATTAGTCATAATCAATTTACCAAATCACACCATCCAACACTGAGAACATCAGACAGCAAATAAAATCCAACTTGTATAGGGACCTTGAATTAATAATGAGCGTTTTTTTTTCTTTCGAAACTTACGGATTTATTGTGCAAAAATGGTTACAAATTATAGATTATATTATTCAAAGTATTCTCCATCGCTTTCCACTGGGACTTTTTCCCATTTTTCTGGCAATTTTCGGATACCAGCTCGCAAGAACGACTCGTCTTTTGAGGTAATCCAATCATCGACCCATTTTTTGCATTGTTCATATGAAGTGAACTTCTGCTGCGATAGGCCAAGTGTCATCGACCGGAACAAGTAGTAGTTGGAAGGAGCGATGTTTGGAGAATACGGCGGGTGGTGTAGGACTTGCGTTTACAAGTAGTTCTTGACCGGTTTTGCAAAATGTGGCCGAGCACTTTTAAAGCGCCCAAACCACCTCCGACACGATTGTTCAAATGGAGCATGCTCGCCGTAAACTTCCACTAAGATTCGATGACCCTCGGCCGCACTTTTCTTCATATTAAAGTAATGAAGAAGAACTCACCGCAAAAAAACTTTATCTGGTACGAAATTCGACATGTTCGAGACAATCTTTAGTATTGTTGCCAAAGACGCTCATTGGCAATAGGTTTTAGCGGCAAGAAATTGGAAATTCGAATATTGGTTCATATACTTCATTATTAATTCAAGACCCCAATGGAAGAAAATAGACAATAAGGAATTAAATTGGAATTGGGAATACTAGTTAAAGCAAAAGTTATTTTTTTAACTCCATTTTTAATATTTACAAACTGCTTTTACAGAAGAGAAATCGTTAAACTAGAATCTTTGGAGCAAATTCCAGCTAGATTCATACCAAATCTCCATGTTGGTTTGAGCATCACTTACTACACCAGCAATTCATATTTAAGCGATAATGATGTGTTGGGAGCAGTTATCGATGTGATCAAACCATGTTAACCTACTGTCAAGGAATATACCCAAATGCTTTGCTTTTTTGTTTGTAGCAATTGATGTTTGTTTAAATAAACTGATGGGCATATTGCTCGTATCAGTGTATATGTTTCAACGACGCTAAATGTAAAATAAATGTACGATCTGGCAATGATAAATCAGCAGTAAGCAATGTACTTGTATATAGAAACGGTCCTGAAACACTGCCTTGTATTCCCCCAGACTTTATTGTTGCAGCTTTGTAATTTCATTATTGATTTTTACAATGGAAAACCTATTCTCAATAATGATTCTTAGAATTTGATACGGTGCAAGGTGCGGCGGGAACCTTATTAATCTATACTTATATAGATCTTTTATGGATATATGCCACACCTTAACCAAGAGTATGGAAGTTGAAGTTTCTGAATCCAAAGTGATGTGTAATTTTAAGTCTTCTCCTTTTTATGATGGGTTTACTCTTGTTAAGAATAGCCTTTTAAACAGTCTTAGCAGACGGTACAATGACGTTGCAGGTTTGTCGCTTTTTATTTTCAAAATCATATTTTTTACTTCCCTTTTGTTGAAGGAATCGGAAGGAAACGGATTGCTGAATGTCGACATCTGAATTAGAATTTTTTGTTTTGAAGGGTTTCAAAACATCTTAAAGAGGGTGTAGCAAATGCTTGTGCTTTTTACAATTTCGAGTAGTCATTTCATTAAAAAACAAAAAAAAAAAATAATATAAATTTGGATGTTTTCTCAAATTTAAAGGTGAGAAATAGTACCAAAATGCGGTATCGTTCCATCTGAAAACCAAACCAATCAACTGCTGTAATCATCTCATGTACACCTAAAGTTTCATATCACTGTGTAGACACATTTAAAGCAACAAATCTACGTATAAGAACAAAGTCACAGGCGTTCACAAGTTCATCCTTAATAAAACATTTATGCGAAGAACTATTTTGTAAAATTTGATGACGCTCTAAATATTCGTAAAGAAATGAACGCTTAGAGGCTGTGGGCATTTAAAAAAAAATTACTCCAACTTAACAGGCGAAAGTCAATCATACATAACATAAGAATAGAGAAAAGGACTTCATATCATAGGCTATAAGCTAAGTGATACACTACTCCTCATACCAGTGGCGTAGATAGCTTTTTTGTCATGGGAGAATGCGATTTTTCGTAATATGAATATAACGACCATTATCTATTGAAGGGCAAAAAAATAAAATCATGGTTCGATATATATAAGCTATATCGTTTTCAAAACTCCGTTATATCCACAGCATGGTAGCAATCAATGGCTCATTCGCATGAGGGAACGGGATCAAGGCACATGTGAGGTTTCAATTCTCCTTCTACTGTATACTATGGACTGTTATAAAAGGAGCAACCTGCGCTTCTTTAAATCGAAATATTGTGTCATATTCGTGCCGTGATTAAGTAAAAACAACTTTATATAGAATATTCTCGCATAAATTTATTATCGCATTCTAAAACTTTAATGATAGTTAACACGCTGCTTAATAGGATCCATCGGTGGGTTCTGATGTAGCAGCAGTGGTGCTAGGAATACTATTGCCAGCCAAACAACCATTGAGTTCGTTATTCGTGGAGACTGTTCCATCGACATAATTGCGTTCAGCAGTTCTCTTGCAGCTATCCTCGCTAATTTTGATCAAACGATAACGCTCATTGACATCGGTGAGCACATCATTGGCATCATTAGAAATCTGATACATTTGCTTAGAATTGTCTGTACCCTACAATTTCAAAAAAGAAAATCAACAACAAAATTAATATGCAGTATAAAATGACCGGCATTCAAAATTTATTTACTTACAGCCTTGGCATAACATTCAAAGTATTCAACAGTTTCCTTCGTGTTTCTGCAGATCTGAAGACGTTGGCACGCTTGTTCGGCGCTAGCATCGATCGCGTCACGGCGCATGCTTGTATCCATGTCAACTATCCAGCGTTCAGTGTCGGCGTGTAGCTCACAGAGCGAGTATTGCTTTTCATAATCCGCCGTAATATCATTCAGTATAGGAATATAGTGCTGAAAGCATTCCAAGGAACTGGCAGATCTATCCATGGCCATCTGTGCGGACATCAGCTGAAGCAGTTGAACATTGGCGCCCAAATAGGGGGGCAGACCAGCGGCGCAGTAGCAAACGCCGAGCAGTATTACAAAGATTTTGGCGTACATTTTAGTTTAGTTTTTTTTTTTATATTTATTTCACAACACGTTTTAATAAAACACGTTTCAATTCGTTCGTTCGTTCGTTCTTTCGTTCGATTCGATTCGATTCGCTTGTAAGCGTTTCGTTTGACTAATTTAATATCAATAATTCGGTGGCTTTATATGAAACTATTGTTAGACGATGGAATTTTATCATCAAAATTTAATGTACAATGAACTATAGTCAACCGAAGATAAGAACACGATTCTGAAAAACAACTGAAAAATCTTTTCGGAGAAATGTTGGCGTTATCAATGGCAGTTGTAAATTTTCAAAAGCAGGACAGGCGGCATTAAAAGGCGTTATTTAAAGTGCTGGTCAGTTAACAAAAAGTTGATTTATCAAATTCCGTGAATTATGAGTAAATAACACCAAAAAGCACCAGGCCTTCTGTATGATGCTAGTCTAAGCACCTGCTTACTAACGAAATACTCGTATAAATGTGGAATTTTGTTTTTAAATTAACTTCCGATTAAAAATTCTTTTTATTTCCATAACGCTTTATGTGACCATAGACAATAATGGGTGCTTTTTGTAGCGAATTATAAGAACATATATATATATATAGATAAAAAGAATTATACAACGTACAAATTTTGTCATATTTGGATGTTTTCCTTAAATTTAAAATACTCTTCATACTTGTAAAAAAACAGGTCGAATCTTGATTAAGGTTTTATGCATCTTTGCATAAATCAGCTATAACACGAACGAGGTTTAAACAATGTCTTAATGCTGATTTATACCAAATTTGAAATCGATTCCTCAAAAGTTTAAGGCTAGTTTATGATGTTTCGTCGAGTTCGTCCTCAAGGCATTTCAAACATTGACAAGATTCGAATACTATTGATACTCTGTGTATATATGTATATATATATCAGGGAATTAAATCGAACTGTATTTCGGTTTTGGTTCCGATTTTGTTACGTTAAGCAAATAATAATTATTCTTGCCAATATTCCAAAGACCATATATAAAATTTATAATATTTTTAAATAAACTGTTCATTCCATTGAATATCGCATTGAGTATATATATTCTCCATCAGCTCAATGAGACCAATCGTACTAGCGATGTCCATCTGGCCCCTGTTTGTATAAATCAAAACTAGTCCCTCAATTTTTAAGATATCGATCTGAAATTGAGTACGAATATTTTCTATGTTTCTAGGCTGAACATATGTCACAAGTTGTATGCCCACAAACTCAGCGTCCATTTTTCGAATTTTGTATGAAATCTATTGGGTCACACCACACTGTGACTTTAAGTGAAAACAAAGGCCTTTCATGCAATTCTCGGGGTTTGGTGTCAGCGCATGTTCTGTTTTTTAACGCATCCATTCAAGTGAAAATATGCTTTATCGCTGAAAAATAATAACAACAACAACGAAAAGTAGGCATCGATGCCAAACAAACGCTCCTCACTGCTACAATGTATGCTACCAACTGACCTGGAAGAGAATAAAACTGCAGAACCACGCCTGTCGATAGATATTACTCTAGGCAGAGTTCTATGGGGACTATCCCGAAAAGTGGAGTTCTTTTAGTACTAGTTATCTGAAGATGAAAATGTGGTCCAAGTACATAAATTTGATTTTTTTATTTCATAGTCTCCGAGATTTGTTCGTTCAAATAGACGGTCGGTCGGTCATGTCTATATCGACTCGTCTTCTGTTGCTGATCAAGAATATACATGCTTTATAGGGTCTGCCATGCACTTCTTTGGCTGTTACATACATTTGCACAAAGTTAATAAACACTTTTACGCTATGGATGCAAGCTATACAAATTCCCAACAGTCTGCGTGGCACTTCACACATTTCAATAAAGAAAGTTATGCTGCCGCACCCTGTATTTTGTGGAACTTTCGATTAACATTACCAATTAATTCAATTATCCTTAATTATTTGACAGTTTTGGGAGCAAAAGTTTGAAATAGTCTTCTTTAGTAATGCGAAAAATGCAATTTGGACGATTCAGATGGCTACCCCAAAATATTGAAGCTATATAAAACATCCTAGGCTTGCATGCTACAAGAGCAACTACCCTAGAAAAATTAATACCCTGATTGATCGATTATGCTGACTATATTTGAACATACCCGTAAGACAATTTTTTCGAGATCCATAAAGGATCTTACGATCTTACCTTATTGGCAGACAATATTTATTCCTATGCAAGAAATGTGACAGACTTAAACAACTTAAAGAGTGTGTTAAAAAAGGTGACAGTTTTTTTTTTTTTTGACTTGGTTGAACGCCACCGTTTCCATAGAATTAAGCTCCCTAGCAGGTTAGGCTTTAATCTTTAATTGCATTTAGCACACTTTGACATTTATGACTGCAAAATGTTCAATGTCAACGTTGTTCTTTGGTGTATGTATGTTTAAGTTTATTTGCAGATAGTTTGATTGATAGTTTATATGATTTTTGCCAATGATATGCTATGTATGTGAACTTTTTTGATTCCATTGATTGTATAAAATACCTTTGTCAGTATTAGGTTGTATTTGATCGGAAGATATCGACATACAATATCAATTGATGACAGAAAACAATTAAACTAGTTGCGAATGCCGTAATTCGATTTTGCTTCTAACTTATAATTCGAATTCAGTTTAAACATATTTTAATTTAACTAACTAACTGGCATTGCATTATTTTAGTATTTCTTGTTTTTATTATTATTATTATTTGTTTTTTATAAGTTAAAGTGTCAAATCCAGATAAAGTGAAAATATGGTAACTATATTCTATGAGCTGTTTGAATGTATATTTCTTAATTTTTATTTTTTTAATTTGTCTACTTCAAATTTATGTTTCTTAGATATACAGAGTGTCTCACAAGCAAGTTTAAATTTAGAAAATAGAAAGTAGTTTATTGAAAAAATGTTTATTGCATTTTAAAATACACACTTTGGAAATTTATTTCTTAAAAATGATATTGTCCAAATGAATCAAATCAAATGTGAACTTTCTTTTGAGACACCCTCTATTCAAAACACTTGTACCCTCATTTTTCCAATGCTCAATATGCGCTTTTTGGTATAGCCTCAAAAAGAAAATGGATGACTTTTCAATTGTCAGATTAATAGACTGTCAAGATTGTGCCCGCCATGCCCAGTGTTTGGGGTAGCCCCCCATACAAACCTACTGACAACTTTTGAGTTTTTGTATAAAAACTTCCTTATTAAAGTCAATTTTAGGTTGAAATGCGATATGGTGCCTTTTAAGAGACAGCCGCTAATTATACATAGACTAATGACGTGGCCCGCCCGCTTTTTGGGGTAGCCCCCATATAAACCCACAAATTCTGTATGTAAATCAATATTAGCTTGAAATTGAATTTGTGTGGACAACCGCTTCATATACATATACAAATGGGCGTGGCAAGCCCGTTTTTTTTGGGGTAGCCCCATACAAACCCACATCTCACTTTATGCATTTGTATGGAATATATCAACTTAAAATCGATATGGTGGCATCTTATAGATGTTCGCTTCATACACATTGACTAATGGGCGTGCACCGTCCACTTTTTGAGGTAGCCTCTGTTTAAAACCCCACGTTTATGATTTACAATACGATTTCAAATTTCGTGTGAATGTTATTAGAACTTCGGTTCCACAGAAGTTAACGTTTTTTCTTGTTTTTAACACACCTCGTATAGTGAGAGATCGGGATAAAACTAATTTTCTGACATACGTCTTCCATAAAATTCGAATAGTTTGTAAAGGTTTATGTTGATAAAACATATAAATCCCATCATTTTAGTTGTTGAAAAAAAAGTTTTGCAAAAAGTTTTTATCAGGCATGTGATGACTTTCAATAATTATCCAACTGTAATTTACATTTTGACCAAAAATAATTTTCAGATGCTGTATATTTATTCCATATTGTAGCTATGGATACAATATACTAAGAAAATTCAAAATAATTATTTTTTAGAACCTTTCTTAGTGGTAGTTTCTTCAGTACCGTCGGTAGGTTCTGGGGTGCCAACAGTAGTGCTAGGAACATTATCACCTGCCAAGCATTTATTTAGTTCGGCATTGGTGGAAACGGTGCCCTCGACATAATTGCGCTCAGCTTGCGTTTTGCAGCCATCCTCATTGGTATTAATTATACGGTAACGCTCGTTGACATCGGTGAGCACATCCGTAGCATTATTGGAAATCTGATACATAATCTTAGAGTTGTCCGCACCCTGGCATTTTGAAAATCGATGTAACACTTAGCGTTAAAGCGTACAAGTTTATCACTCTACAAAATAACTCACAGCTTTGGCGTAGCATTCAAAATATGCAACAGTTTCGTCCGTGGAATGGCAGACCTGTAGACGCCGACAAGCTTCTTCGGAGCTTGCATCGATCGTCTCGCGGCTTGCACGCGTATCCTTGTCGACCACACTGCGCAGTTCGGTGGCATTTGTTTCGCATGCATCGTATTCCTTCTGATAAGTGGCCGTGATATCATTCAGTATGGGAATATAATACTGGAAACATTGCATGGAAGTAGCAGATCTATCCATGGTCATCTGAGCGGACATCAGCTGCAGAATTTGCACATTGGCGCCCAGATAGGGTGGCAGTCCAGCGGCGCAGTAGCAAACTCCGAGCAGGAGCACAAAGATTTTGGCGTACATTTTTAAAACTTTATTTCAATTTAAATTGATACGCGTTTATTTAATTTCGATCGGTTTGATTGAATGCCTTAAGTGCAACTGAGTGAATTTAAAGTATTCGAATGCTTTATATAAAGAAAAAAGTGGGTGGACTATGTGACTTTTGCAACAAATCCCACCGGGGAATCTTATCGTTGGAGCTAATAATATTTGACGTTATCAGTGATAGTAATAAATCTTTCAGATCAGCATTTATGCAAGTCGATAACTAAAAGACGACATAATTATAGTAATTAATTAATCATTTAATAGAAAGTAGCAAAATTCCGTATGTAGGAAGTTAATTTTATAACCTAGTTCCATTGCCTGCATTCAAAAATTGCATTTATTTTAATGCAAAAAATTTTACCACTGACAAAAACTGCACTCAACAGCTGATCGAAATTTGGGCATGTAAACAAATGTGAAGTTTTAATAAAATTAAGAAAATAAAAACAGTTCTTATAGAGACAAAAGCAGAGTTTCAACTCTGCATTTCATATTTTATTTTATGTAGCAGCGCTTGAAATCAGCTGTTGTGCCACATCCAAAAAAACTAAATCAGCTGTTGAAAGATCGAAAATATTTAAAAAAATTACATACATAAACAAGAAAGAACGTCGATTGTGCTCGACATCGAGTTACCCTGTGCATAGTTTAGATTTTTTTAGTGGTTCGATCTGGCATATGCGGTATACTTGATTAGAATTGATGAAAAATTAAAATAAATTAAAAATAAAACTTAAAAAAAAACTTTAAAATGGGTGAACGTTTGCATGGGTCTACCCCTTAAAGTGGTCCGATATGAGCCTATATAGAATACTGCGTAAGGATTGACGTAAGATATGCCGTATTTGAAATTTCTAGTCTATTAAAGAACAAAAACAAAACAACAGAAATAGGATTGCGTGTAACATTTACGCGCGGTTGAAGTAATATTTCTTTGATTGTTGTGGCTACCGAATCTGCCGGCACTGTCAAACTTTTGTATGAGTTAAGGCAACTTTGCAAAACACTTTAGATATTTAATGTTAAAGCTTAGTTAATGCAGGTAGTGGAACTACGATATAACAGACTTCCAACTGGATAAATTTTTCGATAAACAATTTCCAGAAACTACAATTGGCCAGACATTTCGGAGCAGAGTAAAAAAATTTCGTGCGTGTATCGTGCGTGCAAGTCAAGAGTATTGTGACACGAAAGACCTGAACAAATTTCGAAATTAAACGTGATAAATTATCGAAAAAATATTTGAGCATAGATATTATGTAATTGTGAATGATTCTTTTCTTATAATGTTTTATGCATAACTATGGACTTGCTCGATCATAAATTGGTTTTAAGGCTACAACCTTTTAGGGGTCCAATCCGGGCCTATGTTGTAAAGGGTCTACCAAAAGAGATGTCCAAACTTTGACGCCTTCTGTCGGCCATATTTATTTATCAATATTTGACATCGAGTATCAGTTGTGTTCTGCAAGGTTTGCCATTTGAACTTGAACACCGTTCATAATATTAGACTATTTCTTCACCGAATTTGACGACAACGTTGGGAATTACCTCTATTTTCCACAAGATGGCGCAACTTATCATACAGCTCGCATCACAATGGAATTATTACGCCAAAAGTTAGGTGAATTGCTTATTTTCAGAAGTAGCCCTCCTAGCTGGCTACCAATATCGTGTGATTCAAAACCATTGTATTATTTTCTTATGGTTATGTTAAATAGCTTCTTTACAGCAACTGTCCCAAAGCTTTAAAAGACCTCGAAGCCAACATTCGAGGAACCATTGCTGTCAACCAGCCGAAATGTGCCACAGGGTCTTTCAAAATAGCGTCATAACTTCAGTCTCTGCAATAGAAGCCACGGTGTTCATTTGAATTATATCTGGTTTGAATCTTAAATGTTATATATTGAATAAAGGTTTCCGATTGAATATTGGTTTCATACTTTTTTTCTTATTTCATTTTAAATATCGTTTATAACCAAAATTGATGTACGATCCATTCTAACATGTTTTATGCATGTTTTATTCCGTGTCGAAAGATTGGCTCGTCTTTTGAGGCAATCCACGAATCGACCCATTTTTTTGGTATCCTCGTAAGAAGTAAAGCGCTGCTCAGCCAGGGCGTGGATCATCGATCTGAACAAGCGGTAGTCAGAAGGAGCTATGACTGGGCTAAAAGGCGGGTTGGGTAGCACATCCCAATTCAACGCCTTCAACTTTTCCTTGACGGATCTTGCAACATGTGACCGAGTTGAAAAACCACCTTGTCGTGTCTTTTGGCATATTCCGGTCGTTTTTGCTTCAATGCTCTTCTCAATTGCATCAATTGTTGTTGGTAACGTTCACTAGTGATGGTTTGGTTACGTTGCAGCAGCTCATAGTACACAACATCCTTCTGATCCCACCAAATACAGAGCATGAGCTTGGTACCATTAATATTCGGCTTAACCGTCGATGTTGATACATGGCCGGGTGGTCCCCATTATTTTTTTCGCTTTGGGTTGTCGTAATGGATCCAATTTTCACCGCTAATAACAATACGATACAAAAAACTCTTCCGATTATGGCGTTGAAGCAACTGTTTCGCACAAGTGAAAAATCTCCTTTCGACGTTTCTTGGCTTCAATTCGTATGGCACACAATTTCCTTGCTTTTGAATCATTACCATGGCTTTGAGGCGTTTGTCAACTGTTGGCAATGATTCTGACAATTCTTGAAGGGTTTGACACGGACCTTCGTCGTGTATTGCTTCCAATTCTTCATCTTCAAACTTTTTGGGCTGGCCTGAACGTTCTGTGTCCTCCGTATCAAAATCAGCACTTTTAAACTGACGAAACCAGTACTCACAAGTTGAAATCGATGGAGCATAGTCCATAGTCCCCGTAAGCCTCACAAAGCGTACGCAAATTGCGTTTTGTTCGAACAAAAGTCGACATGTTCACAGATCAAAAAAAATATGTTGTTTACACTTCAGTGGAATGACTTATACTGAAAATTGAAGCTTATGAAGCAGGCTTTCACATGAATATAGTCACAGGTTTACCCGATGCGATTTAGTGCTAGTTACGCCATGAAAATTGTTTTTGATGGAACAACCTGACATCGAACCGTAACACATGCGAACGGTGCTGAGATGTGCCATCGTTTTACCTATCTCGGCTAATGGGCACTCGGTATATGGAGTTGCCGAATCACAACCTATTGCTTTTCGAATTTACTGTCGGTGCGAAGAATTTGGAATAGCTGAGAGTGTAAATCGTATATTTCTCTCAGTTTTTTTTTCTCCTCTCATAATCTAATTTAAACATTTTCTACTTACTTCAAGTCAAAATGAACTTATTTGACATTCTGAGACTTTTGTACTTGACTTGAGTACAGATTTGTTCTTAGAATTAGATTTTTATACTTATTTCAAGAATTATATACTTATTGTAAGTTTATTTATGATGGAGACTTATAAAAACTGCGACCTAAAAGGTCTATTGTTTGACCTACTGAGTTGCATGACCTGCCCTAAGACTATATGTTGCATGAATCTTAGTACTTTCCTAGCATCCAAACTTCTCAGTTGCTCCTTTCTAATAAGTGATAACCCAGCATCTGCAGTCTGCTTCTAGCTACAGCTTCACATTCACGATGTGTCCTCTTCGTGGTTACAGAATCTGCATTCGGGTGAGTTTGTATCCGCGAAACAGATAAATGTTTCTTCAGCCTATAGTGGCCTGTGAGCAGTCCTGTTAGTATTCTTAATTGGTTCCTACCTAGTTGTAACATAGTTTTCAATATGCTCGGATTGTAGCCCCCTAGAAGAAACTTTGCTTGTCTTAGTCCTTGGCTTATACCCCCAGACGTCCTTGATACTAACAAATATTCCATACCCTTGTTGGGTTCGTATCTAGTTGAGCAAACTCGACAAACTTTTTATCATCACTTTCGTAAAAGATTATATTTATCTATTTACGGGCATCATAATTCAATAAAAACAATTTATTTTCAGTTTGCTCAATCAAATTAACCTATTATTTTTTTTTGTTTTTTAGTTTTAGACCAATTTTGAGATTCCAAATAATTTTCACGGAGTCCATTTTGGCGATCATTGTGGTGTGGCAGTGGTTTCCTCTGGTTTACCAGTGGTTGAGGTGGTTGAGGGAATACCTTCGCCGGACAAGCATTTATTCAAATCGCTATTAGTGGTAGTTGTGTTCTCGACATATGAGCGCTCGGCCTTAGTCTTGCAGCTATCCTCACTGATGTTAATTATGCGGTAACGTTCATTGATATCGGTGAGCACATCATTAGCCTCATTCGAAATGGCATACATTTCCTTTGAGTTGTCTGTACCCTACAATTTCAAAACAAACAAGCAGACAACAATTACTAAAACGCTCAATAATAATTCAGTAGAGTTAACTTACCGCTTTGGCATAACATTCGAAATACGAAGCAGTATCTTCCGTCGTACGACAGACTTGTAGACGTTGACAAGCGTTCAATGCACTGCCATCCAGTGACTCACGATGATTTTGCGTATCTTTGTCGACCACAGCGCGTTGATTAGTAGCAGAAGTTTCACAACCCGCGTATTCTTTCTCCCAAGTGGCCGTGATGTCATTCAGCTTTGGAATGAAATATTGGAAACACTCCATCGAACTAGCCGATCGACCCATGGCCATCTGAGCGGACATCAACTGCAGCAATTGGACATTCGCACCGAGATAAGGTGGCAAATTGGCAGCGCAATAGCTAATGCCGAGCAGCAGTACGAAGATTTTGGTGTACATTTTCGTTAACTTTTTGATACACTTTTATTTAAAACAAGTAGAAATTATTGCGGATGCTTTCGCTAGACTGATGGAATTTCTAAAATTCGACTGCTTTTTATACAATATGCACATATCACAGAACAACAATAAAAGGTGTACTCGTTTGCAATAGGTTACACTCAGTTCACTTCGTTTGATGAATGATAACATTAATACGATTTGGAGAAACGGTTTACGCTACGCGGAAATCTTATCGCTAAGCGAATCTTATCAATGGCATTTGTTAATAAATGAATAGCAGTGCTCGTAGTATAAAAAACTAATATACTAAAGGCACATACATATATATATATATATATATATATATATATATATATATATATATATATATATATATATATATATATATAAGTGTTTACGAAGTTCTGCGAATTCAGAATTATCATTATAAAAAGCACCACTTTAATTGCACCACTTAAATATTAAATTGGCACTCTGGCGCAGTAAGTTGTTACGTATGTTGCTATTTTTAATACAGAAGTACTTAAGAATTCCATTTGGTTTGGACTCTTTTTGAACATTTTTTTGGCGGTTGATTTATTCTTTAAAAAAAATAACCGCTTTTTCTTGTAATGAGTTGGCAGCACTAACAACAATTGGGCAGCACTTCAGCAGTTACATTTGAATTTGAATGCTCCAAGAAAATGTTTACTAATAAAAATATTTAATGCAACTGATAGGTAATCGTATCTTAAAGATATTAGGCGCAAAGACTTTATGTTTAGAACGCCAACTTATCTGGTTGTTTGCATGAAAGCGTAATCTTTTATTTCTAACTTTTTTTAAACGTGTTTACGCTCAAATTTTGGTGCTTAATTTTGAGACATTCTAAGATTATTGAAATTTAAGGGGAAATTTAAGTACATATAACTACGCTATTTGCGTATATAAATGTTGTATTATTTTTATCGAGGTGTTGAACTTTGTATTGATATAAAATACTGAGATTAGATAATATAAAATTAAAAATTGGCTTTAATGTTATGCCATTAATGTTTATATATGATTTCGGGCATGTGTGTGCCGCGGTTTTCTCGGATGTGACGAATTCTGGTAGTCGTTAAATCTCACGATCACAGTCCAGTTGATTTTCAACATAGTCAATTAACAGCTTAGTTGATGAAATATAAGAAAAAGTTTCCAACAACAAAATGTGCTGCGCAAAAGTAAGCACACTCATCGACTTCCACAAATTCCATCTGAGAAAACACTTAAAATTTGAATTATTTTGGACAATCAGTTTCTTATTTATTAAAGCTCAATACTGAGATCGATGAACATTTTTGATACTGAAAAAACTTTATATAAAAAGAAAAACTCTGTCACAAAATTTTCTGTACGAACTATTTTTCATTGAGTACTCAGATAAAAAAAATGTTTGCTACCGAAAACGCTTTACATACTCAAAAAACAGGTGACAGAGAGTGTGACCGTCAGGAAATGACCAATAAATATCTGATTTTAGTATTTCATGTTCGCTTGGGAACGATGGCATCAGAACTAAAACCACAGTCAGTCGTCCAAAATGTATCATGTTACCTTTGAAACTTTTCTATTATAAAGTAATCTATACTGAATACGGCACAAAACTGAACAATCGTACTTTATGAAGTTTGGCAGTTTAATGTGAGAAAGTAATTTTTGAAGCAACTAAGCCGTGTTGAAAAGGCTTTCTGCTGCGTGATTACTTTTAATTTTTCATTTTTATCGACTGAGTGTGAATACCTTAAATGCAATTGTTTTATACTCTTTACAATTAAAATATATGTAACAGGCTATATTTGGTTTCTAGAGCTCTCAAATTGTATGTAACATAGCGAAGAAAGCAACGGAGACTCCATAAACTATATATATATGTATACCATCTGATCGGGACTGGTTAAAAAAAAGCAACATTTTTATGCATGTTAATACAAATCTTTTTTATCGCCTTCAAAATAGACTCATTTTGAGTCAATACAAGCATGCCAATGGTTAATTCAATTTTCCATGCGCTTGTTATATGCCTCGGGCGGGATAGACTTTAGTTCCTTCAGCGAATTTTTTTTTTTTTTATGTCCTCAATCGACTCATGACGCGTTCCCCGAAGCGGATATTTTAGTTTCGGAAACAGAAAAAAGTCACAGGGTGCCAAATCTGGTGAATACGGTGCTGGTGCGATGACTTTTGTTTCATGTTTGGCCAAAAACTACGACACAATCAAGCTGGAATGTGCAAAATATGCAACAAATTCAGCTATTTTGGTACGAGCCTGGCGGCAACGCGTTTCATATCCAAAATATCAAACAAAATGTGTTGAGTCGATCCATAAGAGATGTTGAGTGTCTCTGCTATTTTTCTAATGCCAACACGTCGATTTTCGAGTACAATTTTCATCACTTTTTCGATGTTTGTGTCGTTAACAGAGGTGGATGGACGATTTGCAAGAGGCAGAGGAAGTTTGATAATTCAATGCAATTTTCGATATTATATTGATTTTAGGGTAGTTCCTGAAATAGCCAATCTGCATTATTAAGTTTGTGTTTGACAGCTATTGAAAGCAGACATGAAAGACAGACAGACGGACAGAAATCAGTAAGCAAAACTATGCAGCTAAACTTGAGGCGAAGGAGACAATAAGAGGAGGAGCTAAGCCAACGTCAATCTTATCAAGCAAGAGCATTAATAACTTCCCTTAATGACGATGTTGATGCTAATCTCAATTCAAGTCAATTATCAAATAAAGCTTGCATGAAGTCTAACAGGGGGTTTTTTTTTTATTGTCTTCATTCAATCGACTCGCTTTTGTCTACGATCCAGGTATTGAAATTTGTTATATGACTACGATATGCATGCATTTAAAATTTAAACATGAACCACTTGGATAGTGTTGTGTATCTGAAGAAATAAAGTTACCTCCATTAAATCAGCTGAAACAATAATATTTTTTAACGAAAATAAAAACAATCCATTCTTGCTCTCAAATGACTTGTTTTGCAGCGAATATCGTTTCTAATTCTGATGCTCAAGGAAGATATTATGAGTTGACATTCAGTATACGGTGTCAAGTTTGTCATCGAATTGAATTTTTACTTCCAACGTTCAAACAATAGCATGAATTTCTGTAAATATATTTTAAGGAGTACATCGAAGAACGAGTAAATGTTCGTTGTCAGAACGAGGAAATGTGGTGTTTGCAAAATTTTATGTTACATCATCAAAGTCACAATCATTGCTGTCATGGCAACGACGGGTATACCTGCTAGTAATTATATACAATCGTACGTGTGTATGTTTGTTAACTTGTAAATTTTGAACGACTTGAACAATTGTTATAAAATTTATAGAGATGGTTTATAGTTATACATATATCATTTGGAAAAAATGAGCGGTGTCATGCCCTCCAATATAAGAGAAAAGCCAAATTTGTTAAATTTCAATGCCTGAATAATTCAAATTACAATCCTTCCTTGATAGCTCTGGTTTACAGATATATGTAATTTATACCACATAAACATTTCGCAATGATTGATGTAGTTAAAAGGTGGTCTGAAGAGTTTATTGATCCGTTTGTTTCATTTCGCTAAATCGGTTTCGGAAGTTTTAAAACTTGTCTAATAAAATGCAGAGTAAATTTCTTCAATCAGTTCGGTGGTTTCAGAGTCTATAGCATATATACAAACATAGGCACAGAGGGAACTAAATTATATGATAGTTTTAAGTTATTTGTTTATATTTTAGAAAGTTTGTTAAATATTTGTAACTTATAATATTTTAAATAAATAAAATCTATGGTCACCTTGTGCACAATATACTTTTAGTGCTGCCCAACACAATTGTGCAGTGCTACCAAAAAAACCAATGAAAAAAGTGCGCCCGGTTTTAAGTGCTCAGCAGTCGTTGTACAGAGTAGTTGAGGTGGAAGAAGAAGCTACAGCATACAGAACATATCTGCGTGTTTCTTTTGCAAGTCGTGTGTTAAAACGTTTTATTTTTATTAATTTTTAGTAACAAAACATTTTACGTGCCGTTTTCGTTCGTACAGCTAGCATTCTCTATATGTATGCTTATAATAAGTGTTAACGCGCTAAAATATTTACAAATTTTGTTGCCAAAAAAAAAAAACGAAAATAAAAAAAACGAAAAAGCAAGCAAAGGAAACTGCGTGACGTCAGCAATACGT
>JAWNNQ010001749.1:0-19208 GCA_035044765.1 Leucophenga montana
CATAGCAATCTGACACGAAAATAAAAGACCGTGTGACGAGGTCATAACTCTTTGAGTAGTGTCCAGTCTTATATAAAATTGGGTCCAAAATCATTGTTCGACTTCGTTAATATTAAACGTAATTAATGTTCATTTACATTTACTTTGCGAATGTTTTGCTGATAATGATCAAGTTATTTGTTTGCCGACTTTTTCAATTCAAACTATTGTTACTCTGATGAAAATGACTTAAATTATCTGTATAATATTCCAGAATCAAAGTTCCAGAATCAAAATTTAAATCAAGAAACTGCTTGATTTAAATTTTTCATCCGGTCCTGACAACACTCCGAATTCTGTTTTGAAACTATGTCCGGATACTTTGTGTCAACCTCTTACGTTCCTATTGGAAGGATTCCTTTATTATTCCATTGCATAAAAAAGGTGATAAATCGAATGTATGTAACTATCGTGGTATTCCAAAACTGTCCGCGGTCCTAAAATTGTTCGAAAAAATAATTACAAACTAACTTTTGAATTATATTGCTCCAATCATATCTCCTTTTCAGCATGGCTTTCTTAGGGTCGTTCTGTTAATACAAATATTTTTGAGTTTACTTCGAGATCGATCAGTGCTTTTTCTGATGGCGAGTAGACCGACATAATTTTAACAGATTTTACTAATTTCATTCAATGGATGATATCTTACTTTTGTGCGCAGAAACAGATCAGCAACTTCTAAAATGATCAATGTTATTTCCGGCGTTCCACAATGTAGTCATTTGGGTCTAGCATTATTTTTGCTGTTAAACTTTTCCTGATGATGATTTGATTTGGATCGCATGTTTGTGTGGTGCAACACAAATAAAACTTATTTAATTGATTAAAAGTGAAAGTGTCTTTTAACAGACGTAAACTAATTCAATCGATTTATTGTATTTGCGGCAACTTTCTTGAAAAAGTCAAAACTTTCTGTGATCTTGGAATACGAGGCATAACCAGAAAGTAAGTGTACTGAATTTTTGTAGGTTTTAAAATTTTTTATTTAAACAAAAAAATTACTTCATACTTAATGTAAGCTTTTTTTCGACATATATGTAATTCCCTTTTCTATTCACACTGGAGTAAGCGACGGACGTGTCCTCAAGAAAATTAATAATCCCAAATAAAACTTATAAAATAAAATTATCAACTAGTTAATTCTTTATTTTCAACTACGGTTTAAACATTGGTCCTTCGAGCATTTAAAGGAAGGAACTATGATTTGATTTGGATCGCATGTTTGTGTGGTGCAACACAAATAAAACTTATTTAATTGATTAAAAGTGAAAGTGTCTTTTAACAGACGTAAACTAATTCAATCGATTTATTGTATTTGCGGCAACTTTCTTGAAAAAGTCAAAACTTTCTGTGATCTTGGAATACGAGGCATAACCAGAAAGTAAGTGTACTGAATTTTTGTAGGTTTTAAAATTTTTTATTTAAACAAAAAAATTACTTCATACTTAATGTAAGCTTTTTTTCGACATATATGTAATTCCCTTTTCTATTCACACTGGAGTAAGCGACGGACGTGTCCTCAAGAAAATTAATAATCCCAAATAAAACTTATAAAATAAAATTATCAACTAGTTAATTCTTTATTTTCAACTACGGTTTAAACATTGGTCCTTCGAGCATTTAAAGGAAGGAACTATTACAGTCCACTCGATTTTAAAATTGCTAATTTAAATTTGCCGCCAAGAAATTTTCGAAATTTATTTTCGCATTTTTCTAAAAAAGACCGTACACACTTGCACTGGTACAATGCGCACAGAAAACAACCAAAAGAAAACAACCAAAAAAAAAAAAAAAAATTGAAAAAAAGGTTACAGGCGCTCAGATACGGAAACTTAATAAAAAAAAAACAGTGAAACACAAATACATAGACTAATTAATTAACACGACCCACCCCAGTTTTAATAGTAAGTGTAAAAAAAAGAAAACGTAGTGCAAATAAAAAGAAAGCGAAAGAGAAACTCTGCAAAGTGCAAGTGGAAAAAATTGTGCTGTGCAAAAAACAAAACAAAAAAAAATAACATAAAGTTTAAATACAAAGCCACGAAATTTGTTTAATATTAACTCTGTTCTGTTTTATTTGAGCACGCATTTCTATTTTTATATCTTTCACACAAACGGAGGTGTCACAGAAAACTCTTTCACCCCAATTCCGACCTATATCAATTTCGTAGGTGTCACAGACATCTCTTTTAGACTGTTTGAAATCTCCAGCATTTTGCTTGGTGAAATTGTTAATTGCATATATCAATTCGCTCTTGACTTCAGGCGTTGTCGGTTGTTGTTCGCTCGCTCAGCTTAAAAGAGAAAAAAGATAATAAGAAACAATTACTTTGCTCAGTTACCGTGTGGAGAATAAATTTAAATGTCTGGTTCAATTGCGCACTCAGCATACTAATTTCGACCATCAGCGACTTTCTGGTGGTCTTCATTATTGTTGGGGCGCTACTCTATTTCTACCTTAAAAACGAAAATGATCATGAGGTTTCGAAGCTCGCCGATGACTTTTGGACAAGGTCTCTGACGCTTTTAACAAAGTGAAAGACGCTGCCAAAATAAATTAACTTCTAATGACGCCGACATTTATACTTTATATTATATGCTTTAGTATAACTGAGTATTTGTTCTAAAAAAATTACAGAAACTATTTTTATGTATACAAAAAATGAACTAAAATTTACCTATTTTAAAATTGCCGGCACACATATATAAAATAATAAGAGAACCTCAAATGCCTTTCTCCAACAGTTTCTATACATACATTTATTCATATGTTTTTAATTAACAGTGAAGTAATTTATATTTCAAGTCATAAAAGAACAAAAAAAATATTTCCTTCGTAACTGTGTCTTAGTATTTAAACATTTAGCTCATTTTATTATTTAATTTAAATTTATATAAATGTGTATTTATTTGCTGAAAACCGACCAGGTCAGTTTACGCAACAACAACGAATGACAGCGTTGCCACACAACAACTCTGCGTAGCATAAAACTCATCTGTACACTAAAAACTGTTTTCTATGAAATCTCGGAGATTTCTGTGATACCTACGGAATTTTTTAGAAAAATTCAAATCACCAGACGGATTTTTGTCTAGAGATTTCTGTGACACCTCCGATAATAGTGTAAAATGTTATTATCAGTTTGTCTAAAAGTTTGCAACGCATTAAAGGAGGTGTGGTAGACTCCATAAAGTATATATATATATATATTGTTGATCAGCTCAACGAGACGAGGCGAGCAAGCCCTGTCCGTATGTCTGTCAGTCCGTATGTTGTTGCGCATTTTTTGGGGTCCAATTTGTATGCTATCCAGTTGAAATTTAGCACATACATTTCTTTTTATTGCAGTTTAATAGACTATCAAGATTGACCATGCCATGCCTATTTTTTTGGGCAGAACCCATACAAACCTACTGCCAACAATTGAGTTTTTGTATAAAAACTTCTTTATTAAAATCAATATTAGGTTGAATGCAATATGGTGCCTTTTTGTGGTCAGCCGCTTAACATACATAAACTAACGGGCGTGGCCCGCGCACTTTTTGGGGTAACCCCCCATACAAATCTACTGCCCACTTTTGTGTTTCTGTAAGAAAAACTTCTTTATTAAAGTCAATTTTAAGTTGAAATGCGATATGGTGCCTTTATAGACAGCCGCTACAGATACATAGACTAATGGGCGTGGCCCGCCCACTTTTTGAGGTAAACCAAATACAAAACCAAGCGTGCAATTTTGAGTTTTTTATGAAAAAATTTGATGGGTTTTAGTGGACACCGTTTTATACATATCTACCAGTGGGCGTGTCCCGCAAACTTCTTGAGGTAGTCTTATGTAAATCTCAACCAACAGCTCACTTTTTTGCATTTGTATTGAAAACGTCATTGTCAACTTGAAATTCGATATTTCGGCATGTTGCACTCTACTACATCGCTTCATACACATCTACTAGTGGGCGTGTACCGCCCACTTTTTGGGGAGGCCCCTATTTAAACCACCCACTTTTATGTTTTGCAATACTATTTAAAATTTCGTGTGAATGGTATTTGAGCTTCGATTCAACCGAAGTTAACGTTTTTTCTTTTCCTTGCTCACATTCGGTGTTCTCTCACACACACGTAGAAAATAGGCAAAAACGCGAAAACAAAATATAAATCAATTGTGGTACAAAAAAAAAAAAAATAATAATAATAGGGACTGTAATCATTATAAGTTTTATTATAAAAATTTAAAAAAAAAAATGATTTTTAATTTTTATTGATTTACTCACTAAATAATGATTAATTTTGAGTTATACTTTACTACTCAACCAATAAACATTATTTTTGAGCAAAAAAATTGTAGTTTCGTCTTTTTCTTAGGGAATAAGGGCAAAAATTATATATATTCCTAGTCAGTAAAAAAATGTAGTATTATGGTTATGTCTTGGTTTACTGACTATATAATTTGTGCCCTTATTTCCTAAGAAAAAGACGAAATTACAACTTGAGTTTTATTTTTGAGCAAAAAAATAAAACTCATGAATAATGAATATTCTTTAGGTTTTATTTTTTATTTTTTTTGCTTAAAAATAATGATTATCGGTTGAGTAGTAGAGTACAACTCAAAATTAATCATTATTTTGTGAGCAAACCTATAAATCCTGAAAAACTTTAAATAATGGTGAAAGTGCATAAATGATCCTTAAAGATGAATATTGGTATATTTGCCGCTGTCTCAAAGTTACTATAAGTGAATGAATTTTTTATTAAAAAAAAATAAAAAACAATTAATCATTATAAATAATGAATATTCATTAGGTTTTATTTTTTTTTTTTTTTGCTCAAAAATAATGATTATCGGTTGAGTAGTAGAGTATAACTCAAAATTAATCATTATTTTGTGAGCAAACCTATAAATCCTGAAAAACTTTAAATAATGGTGAAAGTGCATAAATGATCCTTAAAGATGAATATTGGTATATTTGTCGCTGTCTCAAAGTTACTATAAGTGAATGAATTTTTTATTAAAAAAAAAAAAACAAATAATCATTATTTGCAGTCCCGAAGAAATAACCAAAATTGTTAAAAGTTCAACGTCGGTGATATAGAAAAAAAAATAGTTAAAAGTGTTATTCAACTTAACAACCCTATTTGGATGCTGCTTGTTAATGAATAAATCTGGATGCTTCATATAAATTGTCTCTTTAAGTTCTCCATTGAGGTATGCCGAGCATTCGTCCATTTGATGTACATACAACTGAAATTCTGCTACCAATGCCAGAACCAGACGTATTGTTGCATAACGTACAACTGTATGTATCCTGATAATTAATACCAAACTGCTGACTATATCCTTTCGCTACGAGTCTTGCTTTGTAGCGAGTAATACTACCATCTTTCGCCGTTTTTAGCGAGTAAACCTATTTGTTGCCAATGACTTTTTGTCCAGTTGGAAGATCTACCAAAGACCATATTTTGTTTGCCATGAGGGAGTCGTACTCTACCTGCATTGCATGACGCCAATCGCTCGATTGTGCTGAATCAAGCGCTTCCTTATCACATTTTGGAACTCTTACGTTATCAGCTTCTAAAACGTTTAAAATATGTTTCTACTACTTTGGCCTACCTGGAGCACCTGTCCGTACTACTTTCGGCCTCCTAGGTCCATATTTTGTTGAAATATTCTCCTCTTAATAAATTCTTTGCTTTTAAATTTAATATTGCGCAGTCCTTTTTAAATGTCACTATTAAACCATTTTCTGTACCTTTTGAGACAGAGAAAAAATTCGTTTAGCATATTAAACTCGTACTCTTTTGTTTTCATCCTAATTGTTCCAATACCGTTTGTATATATGTATTTGTTACCTGCAACCATTACTTTTTGTTTATATTCTTTGTATGTCACAAAATTGACGCGATCGTTGCACATATTCTGTTTTGTTTACATCGTTCTCAGCAGAGAAAACAGATGAAAACATTTTCGCATTTTCCTCTTGCTCTTTGCGCTTTGCCAACAGTTACGCGCATAGTGGCCTCTCTGTCCACAAGTGTAACACTTCCCAAAATCGTTACGTTGCTTCCTGTTCGCTTTCTTATCGTTGTTCCTTTTTGTTGAGTCTCGAACGCTCTCTCTCTCTCTCTCTCTCTCTCTCTGAGCGTCTCGTACCTCTCCTTTATTCCTGTGGCTGCTGATGTTTGCGACATACGCTTGTCGTTGTTTTACCTCGTCCACTTTTGATTGTTTTCGCCTCTCCGCTTCCACTAAAAGTTTCGATCGTAGTATATTAAATTTCGGCAGCTCATCTCTCGTCTCGATCGCAATGACGAAATTTTCAAACTCTTTAGGTAAACTTGACAGCAAAATTATTACCACAATTTCGCCGCTTCAGCTAATTTCTCTGTAATATTAGTGGTCATTTATATGCTGCATTACACTGCCATTTTGCGGCAAACGGAGACTTAGCAGACTTTTATACAATGTCACTTTGTGGGCTTGTATATTTGGCTTGTATATTTGTTTTAGTTTATTCCACGCGTCTACGGAACTTTTGCAGACTTTGATATAATTTAATTGAGACGGTTTGACGCAGAAAATAATTGACGCGAGGGCCTTTGCATCGAATCTCTCCCATTCGGCACTGTCCTTTTCGGATTTCTTTAATTCACCGCTTGTTATACACCACGAATCTGCATGTATCAATATGCCTTTCATCTGGACACACTGGTATCATAATTATGTTCATCGAGTTTCTCGATCGCGTATAAGCTACTACTACCGGCCATTGTGATGTGGTATCACTGTATACTGAGACACACTGTATTACATATTACCGAATTGAATTACGACCTACGCACTTTCCATTTGTATTTATTTATACCTCAGATTCTCCGACGGTAATCTGGGCCCATAACAATTGTTAGATAATTGTTGCGATTGTCGCGCAATGTTAAAAGTTTAAATAAAATGCAGTCGGTTTTATTTATGCTGCTTATATTATACGCGCTGCGGCGGTTGTTTGTGCGTGTACTCATGAAACCCTGCTTCAGTTTATGTGTGTACTCAAGAACCCCTTGAGTGTTGCCAGATTATATAAGCTAGTTTGGATTGCCAGATAAAATACAAATTTTTAACAAAAACTGCAGTCGGCTGAATAACCCCTTTTTGCCTTATTATCATACATATACAAAGCCCACACAACAGGTACAGTGTTCGATCATACACACGTAAGATAAAAAAAAAAACGACAGTAGCAAAAAAAAAAACAAAAAATACTCGTAATGGGAACTGTAATCATTATAAGTTTTATTATAAAAATTATAAAATTATGATTAATTTTAATTTTTATTGATTTACTCACAAAATAATGATTAATTTTGAGTTATACTTTACTACTCAACCAATAATCATTATTTTTGAGCAAAAAAATAAAACTTAAAGAATAATCATTATTTCATGAATAAAACTTAAGTTGTAGTTTCGTCTGTTTCTTAGGGAAAAAGGGCTAAAATTATAAAAAAAATGTAGTATTATAGTTTGTCTTAGTTTACTGACTAGGAATATATATAATTTGTGCCTTATTCTCGAAGAAAAAGACGAAATTACAACTTGAGTTTTATTTTTGAACAAAACATAAAACTCATGATATAATGATTATTCTTTAAGTTTTATTTTTTTTTTTTTGCTCCAAAATAATGATTATTGGTTGAGTAGTAAAGTATAACTAAAAACTAATCATTATTTTGTGAGCAAATCTATAAAACCTTTTTTTTTTCTTTTTTCCCAATTGGTTACATACATCTGTTTATATTTGGACAAAGGGATATGAATGGTATAATGAACAGTTTCATTTTACCATGTGTTTTTAGCTGTTTTTTTTTCTTCATTTGGAATATTAACTATTAATTACTTATATTTAGCGTAATATTAGAACTATAAAGCTTATTTACAATTTTGTTACATTATATTTATATTACAATAGAATGCATATAATATTTAAGAAATTTTTTTATTTTAGATAAGGTCTGTTGTCAGTGTTCTTTTAAGTCGTATTGTTCTTGTCAATTCATGTAAAGGTAGTTCATTTACTTGGTTGTTAGTGTGTCTTGTTAATTTACTAAGGTAATTTCTACTTATAGTTTTGATTTCATCATCTACTAAGGGTATTCCTTAATCTCGATGGATGTCATTGTTGGTTATAAACCAATCGTCGTTTACTATAGCTCTCAAAATGTTTGATTGTTGACTTTGAACTATGTTCCGATTGGATTTCTTAGCTGTGCCCCATAATTGGAACCCATAAGTCCATATTGGTATCAAAATTGCTTTATAAATCATTATTTTTTTGCCAATTGATAATTTTGAGTGTTTATTTAATAGTGAATATAATATCTGGCTGCTTCATATAAATTGTCTCTTTAAGTTCTCCATTGAGGTATGCCGAGCATTCGTCCATTTGATGTACATACAACTGAAATTCTGCTACCAATGCCAGAACCAGACGTATTGTTGCATAACGTACAACTGGTGAGTATGTATCCTGATAATTAATACCAAACTGCTGACTATATCCTTTCGCTACGAGTCTTGCTTTGTAGCGAGTAATACTACCATCTTTCGCCGTTTTTAGCGAGTAAACCTATTTGTTGCCAATGACTTTTTGTCCAGTTGGAAGATCTACCAAAGACCATATTTTGTTTGCCATGAGGGAGTCGTACTCTACCTGCATTGCATGACGCCAATCGCTCGATTGTGCTGAATCAAGCGCTTCCTTATCACATTTTGGAACTCTTACGTTATCAGCTTCTAAAACGTTTAAAATATGTTTCTGCTTCTTTGGCCTACCTGGAGCACCTGTCCGTACTACTTTCGGCCTCCTAGGTCCATATTTTGTTGAAATATTCTCCTCTTAATAAATTCTTTGCTTTTAAATTTAATATTGCGCAGTCCTTTTTAAATGTCACTATTAAACCATTTTCTGTACCTTTTGAGACAGAGAAAAAATTCGTTTAGCATATTAAACTCGTACTCTTTTGTTTTCATCCTAATTGTTCCAATACCGTTCGTATATATGTATTTGTTACCTGCAACCATTACTTTTTGTTTATATTCTTTGTATGTCACAAAATTGACGCGATCGTTGCACATATTCTGTTTTGTTTACATCGTTCTCAGCAGAGAAAACAGATGAAAACATTTTCGCATTTTCCTCTTGCTCTTTGCGCTTTGCCTACAGTTACGCGCATAGTGGCCTCTCTGTCCACAAGTGTAACACTTCCCAAAATCGTTACGTTGCTTCCTGTTCGCTTTCTTATCGTTGTTCCTTTTTGTTGAGTCTCGAACGCTCTCTCTCTCTCTCTCTCTCTCTCTGAGCGTCTCGTACCTCTCCTTTATTCCTGTGGCTGCTGATGTTTGCGACATACGCTTGTCGTTGTTTTACCTCGTCCACTTTTGATTGTTTTCGCCTCTCCGCTTCCACTAAAAGTTTCGATCGTAGTATATTAAATTTCGGCAGCTCATCTCTCGTCTCGATCGCAATGACGAAATTTTCAAACTCTTTAGGTAAACTTGACAGCAAAATTATTACCACAATTTCGCCGCTTCAGCTAATTTCTCTGTAATATTAGTGGTCATTTATATGCTGCATTACACTGCCATTTTGCGGCAAACGGAGACTTAGCAGACTTTTATACAATGTCACTTTGTGGGCTTGTATATTTGGCTTGTATATTTGTTTTAGTTTATTCCACGCGTCTACGGAACTTTTGCAGACTTTGATATAATTTAATTGAGACGGTTTGACGCAGAAAATAATTGACGCGAGGGCCTTTGCATCGAATCTCTCCCATTCGGCACTGTCCTTTTCGGATTTCTTTAATTCACCGCTTGTTATACACCACGAATCTGCATGTATTAATATGCCTTTCATCTGGACACACTGGTATAATTATGTTCATCGAGTTTCTCGATCGCGTATAAGCTACTACTACCGGCCATTGTGATGTGGTATCACTGTATACTGAGACACACTGTATTACATATTACCGAATTGAATTACGACCTACGCACTTTCCATTTGTATTTATTTATACCTCAGATTCTCCGACGGTAATCTGGGCCCATAACAATTGTTAGATAATTGTTGCGATTGTCGCGCAATGTTAAAAGTTTAAATAAAATGCAGTCGGTTTTATTTATGCTGCTTATATTATACGCGCTGCGGCGGTTGTTTGTGCGTGTACTCATGAAACCCTGCTTCAGTTTATGTGTGTACTCAAGAACCCCTTGAGTGTTGCCAGATTATATAAGCTAGTTTGGATTGCCAGATAAAATACAAATTTTTAACAAAAACTGCAGTCGGCTGAATAACCCCTTTTTGCCTTATTATCATACATATACAAAGCCCACACAACAGGTACAGTGTTCGATCATACACACGTAAGATAAAAAAAAAAACGACAGTAGCAAAAAAAAAAACAAAAAATACTCGTAATGGGAACTGTAATCATTATAAGTTTTATTATAAAAATTATAAAATTATGATTAATTTTAATTTTTATTGATTTATTCACAAAATAATGATTAATTTTGAGTTATACTTTACTACTCAACCAATAATCATTATTTTTGAGCAAAAAAAATAAAACTTAAAGAATAATCATTATTTCATGAATAAAACTTAAGTTGTAGTTTCGTCTGTTTCTTAGGGAAAAAGGGCTAAAATTATAAAAAAAAATGTAGTACTATAGTTTGTCTTAGTTTACTGACTAGGAATATATATAATTTGTGCCTTATTCTCGAAGAAAAAGACGAAATTACAACTTGAGTTTTATTTTTGAACAAAACATAAAACTCATGATATAATGATTATTCTTTAAGTTTTATTTTTTTTTTTTGCTCCAAAATAATGATTATTGGTTGAGTAGTAAAGTATAATTAAAAACTAATCATTATAAAACCTTTTTTTTTTCTTTTTTCCCAATTGGTTACATACATCTGTTTATATTTGGACAAAGGGATATGAATGGTATAATGAACAGTTTCATTTTACCATGTGTTTTTAGCTGTTTTTTTTTCTTCATTTGGAATATTAACTATTAATTACTTATATTTAGCGTAATATTAGAACTATAAAGCTTATTTACAATTTTGTTACATTATATTTATATTACAATAGAATGCATATAATATTTAAGAAATTTTTTTTATTTTAGATAAGGTCTGTTGTCAGTGTTCTTTTAAGTCGTATTGTTCTTGTCAATTCATGTAAAGGTAGTTCATTTACTTGGTTGTTAGTGTGTCTTGTTAATTTACTAAGGTAATTTCTACTTATAGTTTTGATTTCATCATCTACTAAGGGTATTCCTTAATCTCGATGGATGTCATTGTTGGTTATAAACCAATCGTCGTTTACTATAGCTCTCAAAATGTTTGATTGTTGACTTTGAACTATGTTCCGATTGGATTTCTTAGCTGTGCCCCATAATTGGAACCCATAAGTCCATATTGGTATCAAAATTGCTTTATAAATCATTATTTTTTTGCCAATTGATAATTTTGAGTGTTTATTTAATAGTGAATATAATATCTGGCTGCTTCATATAAATTGTCTCTTTAAGTTCTCCATTGAGGTATGCCGAGCATTCGTCCATTTGATGTACATACAACTGAAATTCTGCTACCAATGCCAGAACCAGACGTATTGTTGCATAACGTACAACTGGTGAGTATGTATCCTGATAATTAATACCAAACTGCTGACTATATCCTTTCGCTACGAGTCTTGCTTTGTAGCGAGTAATACTACCATCTTTCGCCGTTTTTAGCGAGTAAACCTATTTGTTGCCAATGACTTTTTGTCCAGTTGGAAGATCTACCAAAGACCATATTTTGTTTGCCATGAGGGAGTCGTACTCTACCTGCATTGCATGACGCCAATCGCTCGATTGTGCTGAATTAAGCGCTTCCTTATCACATTTTGGAACTCTTACGTAATCAGCTTCTAAAACGTTTAAAATATGTTTCTACTACTTTGGCCTACCTGGAGCACCTGTCCGTACTACTTTCGGCCTCCTAGGTCCATATTTTGTTGAAATATTCTCCTCTTAATAAATTCTTTGCTTTTAAATTTAATATTGCGCAGTCCTTTTTAAATGTCACTATTAAACCATTTTCTGTACCTTTTGAGACAGAGAAAAAATTCGTTTAGCATATTAAACTCGTACTCTTTTGTTTTCATCCTAATTGTTCCAATACCGTTTGTATATATGTATTTGTTACCTGCAACCATTACTTTTTGTTTATATTCTTTGTATGTCACAAAATTGACGCGATCGTTGCACATATTGATGAAAACAGATGAAAACATTTTCGCATTTTCCTCTTGCTCTTTGCGCTTTGCCTACAGTTACGCGCATAGTGGCCTCTCTGTCCACAAGTGTAACACTTCCCAAAATCGTTACGTTGCTTCCTGTTCGCTTTCTTATCGTTGTTCCTTTTTGTTGAGTCTCGAACGCTCTCTCTCTCTCTCTCTCTCTCTCTCTGAGCGTCTCGTACCTCTCCTTTATTCCTGTGGCTGCTGATGTTTGCGACATACGCTTGTCGTTGTTTTACCTCGTCCACTTTTGATTGTTTTCGCCTCTCCGCTTCCACTAAAAGTTTCGATCGTAGTATATTAAATTTCGGCAGCTCATCTCTCGTCTCGATCGCAATGACGAAATTTTCAAACTCTTTAGGTAAACTTGACAGCAAAATTATTACCACAATTTCGCCGCTTCAGCTAATTTCTCTGTAATATTAGTGGTCATTTATATGCTGCATTACACTGCCATTTTGCGGCAAACGGAGACTTAGCAGACTTTTATACAATGTCACTTTGTGGGCTTGTATATTTGGCTTGTATATTTGTTTTAGTTTATTCCACGCGTCTACGGAACTTTTGCAGACTTTGATATAATTTAATTGAGACGGTTTGACGCAGAAAATAATTGACGCGAGGGCCTTTGCATCGAATCTCTCCCATTCGGCACTGTCCTTTTCGGATTTCTTTAATTCACCGCTTGTTATACACCACGAATCTGCATGTATCAATATGCCTTTCATCTGGACACACTGGTATAATTATGTTCATCGAGTTTCTCGATCGCGTATAAGCTACTACTACCGGCCATTGTGATGTGGTATCACTGTATACTGAGACACACTGTATTACATATTACCGAATTGAATTACGACCTACGCACTTTCCATTTGTATTTATTTATACCTCAGATTCTCCGACGGTAATCTGGGCCCATAACAATTGTTAGATAATTGTTGCGATTGTCGCGCAATGTTAAAAGTTTAAATAAAATGCAGTCGGTTTTATTTATGCTGCTTATATTATACGCGCTGCGGCGGTTGTTTGTGCGTGTACTCATGAAACCCTGCTTCAGTTTATGTGTGTACTCAAGAACCCCTTGAGTGTTGCCAGATTATATAAGCTAGTTTGGATTGCCAGATAAAATACAAATTTTTAACAAAAACTGCAGTCGGCTGAATAACCCCTTTTTGCCTTATTATCATACATATACAAAGCCCACACAACAGGTACAGTGTTCGATCATACACACGTAAGATAAAAAAAAAACGACAGTAGCAAAAAAAAAAAACAAAAAATACTCGTAATGGGAACTGTAATCATTATAAGTTTTATTATAAAAATTATAAAATTATGATTAATTTTAATTTTTATTGATTTACTCACAAAATAATGATTAATTTTGAGTTATACTTTACTACTCAACCAATAATCATTATTTTTGAGCAAAAAAAATAAAACTTAAAGAATAATCATTATTTCATGAATAAAACTTAAGTTGTAGTTTCGTCTGTTTCTTAGGGAAAAAGGGCTAAAATTATAAAAAAAAATGTAGTACTATAGTTTGTCTTAGTTTACTGACTAGGAATATATATAATTTGTGCCTTATTCTCGAAGAAAAAGACGAAATTACAACTTGAGTTTTATTTTTGAACAAAACATAAAACTCATGATATAATGATTATTCTTTAAGTTTTATTTTTTTTTTTTGCTCCAAAATAATGATTATTGGTTGAGTAGTAAAGTATAATTAAAAACTAATCATTATAAAACCTTTTTTTTTTCTTTTTTCCCAATTGGTTACATACATCTGTTTATATTTGGACAAAGGGATATGAATGGTATAATGAACAGTTTCATTTTACCATGTGTTTTTAGCTGTTTTTTTTTCTTCATTTGGAATATTAACTATTAATTACTTATATTTAGCGTAATATTAGAACTATAAAGCTTATTTACAATTTTGTTACATTATATTTATATTACAATAGAATGCATATAATATTTAAGAAATTTTTTTTATTTTAGATAAGGTCTGTTGTCAGTGTTCTTTTAAGTCGTATTGTTCTTGTCAATTCATGTAAAGGTAGTTCATTTACTTGGTTGTTAGTGTGTCTTGTTAATTTACTAAGGTAATTTCTACTTATAGTTTTGATTTCATCATCTACTAAGGGTATTCCTTAATCTCGATGGATGTCATTGTTGGCTATAAACCAATCGTCGTTTACTATAGCTCTCAAAATGTTTGATTGTTGACTTTGAACTATGTTCCGATTGGATTTCTTAGCTGTGCCCCATAATTGGAACCCATAAGTCCATATTGGTATCAAAATTGCTTTATAAATCATTATTTTTTTGCCAATTGATAATTTTGAGTGTTTATTTAATAGTGAATATAATATCTGGCTGCTTCATATAAATTGTCTCTTTAAGTTCTCCATTGAGGTATGCCGAGCATTCGTCCATTTGATGTACATACAACTGAAATTCTGCTACCAATGCCAGAACCAGACGTATTGTTGCATAACGTACAACTGGTGAGTATGTATCCTGATAATTAATACCAAACTGCTGACTATATCCTTTCGCTACGAGTCTTGCTTTGTAGCGAGTAATACTACCATCTTTCGCCGTTTTTAGCGAGTAAACCTATTTGTTGCCAATGACTTTTTGTCCAGTTGGAAGATCTACCAAAGACCATATTTTGTTTGCCATGAGGGAGTCGTACTCTACCTGCATTGCATGACGCCAATCGCTCGATTGTGCTGAATCAAGCGCTTCCTTATCACATTTTGGAACTCTTACGTTATCAGCTTCTAAAACGTTTAAAATATGTTTCTACTACTTTGGCCTACCTGGAGCACCTGTCCGTACTACTTTCGGCCTCCTAGGTCCATATTTTGTTGAAATATTCTCCTCTTAATAAATTCTTTGCTTTTAAATTTAATATTGCGCAGTCCTTTTTAAATGTCACTATTAAACCATTTTCTGTACCTTTTGAGACAGAGAAAAAATTCGTTTAGCATATTAAACTCGTACTCTTTTGTTTTCATCCTAATTGTTCCAATACCGTTTGTATATATGTATTTGTTACCTGCAACCATTACTTTTTGTTTATATTCTTTGTATGTCACAAAATTGACGCGATCGTTGCACATATTCTGTTTTGTTTACATCGTTCTCAGCAGAGAAAACAGATGAAAACATTTTCGCATTTTCCTCTTGCTCTTTGCGCTTTGCCTACAGTTACGCGCATAGTGGCCTCTCTGTCCACAAGTGTAACACTTCCCAAAATCGTTACGTTGCTTCCTGTTCGCTTTCTTATCGTTGTTCCTTTTTGTTGAGTCTCGAACGCTCTCTCTCTCTCTCTCTCTCTCTCTGAGCGTCTCGTACCTCTCCTTTATTCCTGTGGCTGCTGATGTTTGCGACATACGCTTGTCGTTGTTTTACCTCGTCCACTTTTGATTGTTTTCGCCTCTCCGCTTCCACTAAAAGTTTCGATCGTAGTATATTAAATTTCGGCAGCTCATCTCTCGTCTCGATCGCAATGACGAAATTTTCAAACTCTTTAGGTAAACTTGACAGCAAAATTATTACCACAATTTCGCCGCTTCAGCTAATTTCTCTGTAATATTAGTGGTCATTTATATGCTGCATTACACTGCCATTTTGCGGCAAACGGAGACTTAGCAGACTTTTATACAATGTCACTTTGTGGGCTTGTATATTTGGCTTGTATATTTGTTTTAGTTTATTCCACGCGTCTACGGAACTTTTGCAGACTTTGATATAATTTAATTGAGACGGTTTGACGCAGAAAATAATTGACGCGAGGGCCTTTGCATCGAATCTCTCCCATTCGGCACTGTCCTTTTCGGATTTCTTTAATTCACCGCTTGTTATACACCACGAATCTGCATGTATCAATATGCCTTTCATCTGGACACACTGGTATAATTATGTTCATCGAGTTTCTCGATCGCGTATAAGCTACTACTACCGGCCATTGTGATGTGGTATCACTGTATACTGAGACACACTGTATTACATATTACCGAATTGAATTACGACCTACGCACTTTCCATTTGTATTTATTTATACCTCAGATTCTCCGACGGTAATCTGGGCCCATAACAATTGTTAGATAATTGTTGCGATTGTCGCGCAATGTTAAAAGTTTAAATAAAATGCAGTCGGTTTTATTTATGCTGCTTATATTATACGCGCTGCGGCGGTTGTTTGTGCGTGTACTCATGAAACCCTGCTTCAGTTTATGTGTGTACTCAAGAACCCCTTGAGTGTTGCCAGATTATATAAGCTAGTTTGGATTGCCAGATAAAATACAAATTTTTAACAAAAACTGCAGTCGGCTGAATAACCCCTTTTTGCCTTATTATCATACATATACAAAGCCCACACAACAGGTACAGTGTTCGATCATACACACGTAAGATAAAAAAAAAACGACAGTAGCAAAAAAAAAACAAAAAATACTCGTAATGGGAACTGTAATCATTATAAGTTTTATTATAAAAATTATAAAATTATGATTAATTTTAATTTTTATTGATTTACTCACAAAATAATGATTAATTTTGAGTTATACTTTACTACTCAACCAATAATCATTATTTTTGAGCAAAAAAAATAAAACTTAAAGAATAATCATTATTTCATGAATAAAACTTAAGTTGTAGTTTCGTCTGTTTCTTAGGGAAAAAGGGCTAAAATTATAAAAAAAATGTAGTATTATAGTTTGTCTTAGTTTACTGACTAGGAATATATATAATTTGTGCCTTATTCTCGAAGAAAAAGACGAAATTACAACTTGAGTTTTATTTTTGAACAAAACATAAAACTCATGATATAATGATTATTCTTTAAGTTTTATTTTTTTTTTTTTTGCTCCAAAATAATGATTATTGGTTGAGTAGTAAAGTATAACTAAAAACTAATCATTATAAAACCTTTTTTTTTTCTTTTTTCCCAATTGGTTACATACATCTGTTTATATTTGGACAAAGGGATATGAATGGTATAATGAACAGTTTCATTTTACCATGTGTTTTTAGCTGTTTTTTTTTCTTCATTTGGAATATTAACTATTAATTACTTATATTTAGCGTAATATTAGAACTATAAAGCTTATTTACAATTTTGTTACATTATATTTATATTACAATAGAATGCATATAATATTTAAGAAATTTTTTTATTTTAGATAAGGTCTGTTGTCAGTGTTCTTTTAAGTCGTATTGTTCTTGTCAATTCATGTAAAGGTAGTTCATTTACTTGGTTGTTAGTGTGTCTTGTTAATTTACTAAGGTAATTTCTACTTATAGTTTTGATTTCATCATCTACTAAGGGTATTCCTTAATCTCGATGGATGTCATTGTTGGTTATAAACCAATCGTCGTTTACTATAGCTCTCAAAATGTTTGATTGTTGACTTTGAACTATGTTCCGATTGGATTTCTTAGCTGTGCCCCATAATTGGAACCCATAAGTCCATATTGGTATCAAAATTGCTTTATAAATCATTATTTTTTTGCCAATTGATAATTTTGAGTGTTTATTTAATAGTGAATATAATATCTGGCTGCTTCATATAAATTGTCTCTTTAAGTTCTCCATTGAGGTATGCCGAGCATTCGTCCATTTGATGTACATACAACTGAAATTCTGCTACCAATGCCAGAACCAGACGTATTGTTGCATAACGTACAACTGGTGAGTATGTATCCTGATAATTAATACCAAACTGCTGACTATATCCTTTCGCTACGAGTCTTGCTTTGTAGCGAGTAATACTACCATCTTTCGCCGTTTTTAGCGAGTAAACCTATTTGTTGCCAATGACTTTTTGTCCAGTTGGAAGATCTACCAAAGACCATATTTTGTTTGCCATGAGGGAGTCGTACTCTACCTGCATTGCATGACGCCAATCGCTCGATTGTGCTGAATCAAGCGCTTCCTTATCACATTTTGGAACTCTTACGTTATCAGCTTCTAAAACGTTTAAAATATGTTTCTGCTTCTTTGGCCTACCTGGAGCACCTGTCCGTACTACTTTCGGCCTCCTAGGTCCATATTTTGTTGAAATATTCTCCTCTTAATAAATTCTTTGCTTTTAAATTTAATATTGCGCAGTCCTTTTTAAATGTCACTATTAAACCATTTTCTGTACCTTTTGAGACAGAGAAAAAATTCGTTTAGCATATTAAACTCGTACTCTTTTGTTTTCATCCTAATTGTTCCAATACCGTTCGTATATATGTATTTGTTACCTGCAACCATTACTTTTTGTTTATATTCTTTGTATGTCACAAAATTGACGCGATCGTTGCACATATTCTGTTTTGTTTACATCGTTCTCAGCAGAGAAAACAGATGAAAACATTTTCGCATTTTCCTCTTGCTCTTTGCGCTTTGCCTACAGTTACGCGCATAGTGGCCTCTCTGTCCACAAGTGTAACACTTCCCAAAATCGTTACGTTGCTTCCTGTTCGCTTTCTTATCGTTGTTCCTTTTTGTTGAGTCTCGAACGCTCTCTCTCTCTCTCTCTCTCTCTCTCTGAGCGTCTCGTACCTCTCCTTTATTCCTGTGGCTGCTGATGTTTGCGACATACGCTTGTCGTTGTTTTACCTCGTCCACTTTTGATTGTTTTCGCCTCTCCGCTTCCACTAAAAGTTTCGATCGTAGTATATTAAATTTCGGCAGCTCATCTCTCGTCTCGATCGCAATGACGAAATTTTCAAACTCTTTAGGTAAACTTGACAGCAAAATTATTACCACAATTTCGCCGCTTCAGCTAATTTCTCTGTAATATTAG
>JAWNNQ010001751.1:0-20000 GCA_035044765.1 Leucophenga montana
GTATCTAGCTTTATTATTTTAATTTACGTAAAAGTCGGGTGTCTGGCCCAATGGCTTAAAATATGTTGTTCTCTAATTGGTCAATTGTTGTTGGTTTGTTGCCGTAAATCAGCGAATTATTTAAAAAAAAGTTTGTAGAAATCAAAGGTTTATCCAGATCAAGTTAAACATTTTTTTTGGATACGCTTATAATATAGCGATATCTTTATAATTCAGTTTTTCAAAGTAACGCATCTGAAAACGTTTATTACTACGAACAAATTATGTCGTTTATTGGGTATAATATAGTCGAGCACCTGAACTATAGTTCTTTATTTTTTTTTTGTAAGATTCTTAGTTTCTGTTATTGTATTTGTATAATTTATTGTATGAATATGTATGTATGTATGTACATATGCATATATGTACATATGTATATAAACTTAAAATAATGCTTAGTAAAATCGTTTACTCTTTTTAACCGACTTCGAAAAAGGAGGAGGTTTCTCAATTCGATCGTATATATATTTTTGTTATTTTTTTTTATGTGTGTTCGCGGTCGGTGGTAGTAAGGTTGTTGTAGTATTTACTTGGCACCGACTTCAAAATTATAAAATACTAAATCAAAATACGAATTACTTTTGCTAAGTAAATTTATTTTTTACTTTTTAGTCTCCTGTTTGAAGTCGGTTTTTTTTTTTTGTTAAAAATTTGTTTATATGTTCAATCTACGTGTTTTCCGTTCTCTCGTAATTCTTCGTAATATTGATTGCTTATTGATTGCTTATTGATTCGTTGACACAGGGCTAAAGTGTAGAAAAACCTGTTGGCAAGGATAGTGATGAGTTGTGAAAGTGATGGTAGGTACACCGATCGCTTACAGTCGACTTAGCTGCCCTTCTTGACATATTTTCGGCATGATTAGCATCGAAACGTTTGTTTGTTTCTACTCTTCGTCCATTAACATGTTGTTCAGCGTCCATTTACATATTGTTAACTCGGCGTCATTCATCATTTCGTTTTCAACTTCTTGCAGAGTTTACATAAGTTCATTTTGTAAGAAGTCGAGGCTCTTAACCGTGCGACAGCTGACTTGGGATGCAACCTGCTATTTTATTAACCAATGAGTCGATACTCCACTGCATCTCAACGTTTCTCGTTGTCCCCAGAAACAAAGACAAACTTATGCGACTTATCAAAATCCTTTAATGTAAATACTAGTCATCTCCTTTTGGGTGTCGATGACGTGTTTTATGGCTACGCTTCTGACATAATGTATAGTCGTGAGTTTGGTAAATGCAACCACAATTACCACAATGTGTTCGTTGAGTTTTGAACATTTTGGAAATGGACCCAAATGGTCGATATAGATTGACGATTTAATGTCGTGGTAATGGTATTGAACCTCTTGACGACCTACGGGTTTGTTTATTGATAGCTAACACAAAGAGTAATTTTATTTTTGGGAAAAACGAACCACGGTTTTTTTCTTTCAGTGAACTTACATATATTCCGAATTCAAGCCAAATCGATACATAGAAAACCAATAGCAGAATTAAGCCCCAGGAAAATCAGTGATAAAAGTCGCTCTAGGAATCGCATCCCTTCTCCCGCAGTATTGAAGAGTAGTTATTTTTAATTCAAAAATTATTTAATTCAATAGTTATATCCAAATATTTATATTACAGATATCTGAATAACACAGGTCAACATAGTTCAGTTGTTGGAAAGCTAAGGGTCATTTCCGAAGTAATTTGCTGCGTAAAATCCGAATCCGGGGTCAGTAAATTACTTCGGAATTACTCAGCTTTCCAACAAATGACATGACCCCGGTATTTGTAGACCTGTGTAATTGGCCGTTAATAAATTTCATAAATTATTTGAAGTAACAGGCAAACAGAAATATCAGCGCATAGACAACGAAGGAGAACAAGCAAACGAGTGCGAGTATACACTTTAGTCTCTGTCTTGTTTACACAAATAGGCCACATTTGCAATTTTGCATCTGTGTACTGTAAAAAACTTTCATAAGAATGTTCAGACTACGCCTCGTCATCCACTTTGTATTACTAATTTTATGCAGAGCAATGTAATGCAATCGCTCCCATCTGTTTTTGGAATAAATTTGCCAAATATTGACATTTCACAGGTTTTCAAATTAAAAACGTAGGATATTTCGCAGGACAGTTATTTAATACGAGAAACGGATTTGTTTTTTTTTTTTTGCTTCTTCGTTTTGAAAATTGGCATTTCATACCTTTTTTCTTCTTCACTTTCTGACATGTTGTAGCAAAAAATGAATTAAAACTATAAATTTAAGTATTCAAATGCAGTATTCAATATTATTAGTTAAAAGAAATTAATAAACTATACAATAAAACAAAGTTTCATTCAATACATAAAACAATAGCTGAGATATTTGCGATTAAAGTTAAAATTTCTAATATTAATATTCTAATAACCCGACTTTTCGTAATACGTTAAAATTTGGCATGGTAGTTTCCTATGAAGTGACTCTTCACATATGTATCAATGGGTGTGATCCACCACTTTTCTCGGATTGCTTCCATACAAACCACCCGACCTGCTTCAGCTGCAGTAGATAGTGCTTTTGTTGCGTTCTTTTAATATAATCTTAGTTATTCTGCTGCTGGATGTGTTCTTCCATCTATATGCAACTTTGGTCCAGGCGTCCTCTGCCAGTTTGCCTTATAGTGTCTGTACGAAGATTCGTACGTCTGCTGGCACTTCTCGTTGTAGCTCGACGCCTTCTTTCCCTAGACTGTCCACCATTTCATTACCGTCTACGCCCCGGTAGCTGGGAATTCAGAAGATGTGCACCTTTTTTGAGCTGCTGAGAGCATTAATTGTATCCCTGCTCGCCAGGACATTTCTGGAACAGCTGGAGGCAACCTGCAGTGGAGCGTTATTTCGTGTGGAATCCATTGCGGCATCTTGTATCTTTTTGTAAAGAGAATGATGTCTGTCTTATCCGCAACTGACTCCGAGTTCTGTGGCCCACCCAACTATCTCCTTTAATGTACGGTCCATGATTGAGCTTAGAGTAGATGGACATTTGTCCGTGAGAATTATGCTCACGTAGTCAGCATTTGCATTTATCTTTGGAGCTTTCCTCTACCACCAAGTTCCATAATAGGGGTGATAAGACTCCGCTTTGGGGCATGCTTGAATGTGCCTCCTTAGTCATGGTTGTCGGATTGGACTCTTCTGCAGCTTAGCAGGTTATGTATCCAGGAGAATATTTCCGTGTGTGGTGCTGTTGCTCTTATGTTTAGCATTATAGTTTTCGTTGAGACAATATTCAATGCGTCTGAGATGTCTACGAATGCTCCCAGTGCGTATTCTTTGTGGTACAGTGCTTTCTGTTTCCACCAATTTCCCTTTCATATAGGCGTGTTGGTTGAGTTCCATGGTTAGGTTCCTGCCTCCTTTTATATGGAGATCCAGTATTTTTTCCATTATCCTCAGCAGGAATTATGCTAATGAGCCTGTAGTCCATTGGCTGCACGGGACTGCATTTCCCCGCTTTGGGCAGAAATACAACTCATGCTGTCATCCAGGTTACATGCACGTGGCCGTACTTCAGTCATTCTTCAAAAATGAATCGGAGCCATAGGACAATCATATGCTTAGTCGAATTTAGCATTGCCAGGAAGATCCCGTCCAACCCAGGGGATGTGTAGTATACAGCCCACTGGATCTTCTTGAGAGTGATTATCCTATGCGGTATTTCGATCTGCGGTAGGTCTTGATCCGTGAATGTCAACCTGTGTTAACCTGATCTTAGCAATGTTTTTTTTTTTTTTTTAAATAACTAGAAAAAGTATTAATTGGTTCTTGGAAATTATTTTATTCAGTTTTTGAAAATGATATAGCGCTTATGGTCGCTTGTAGCGTAGCGTATTTAATGTACTTTTTTGGTCACGGTGGTATCTTAGAACGGTGCAATCTACTAGTAAATGCAACTGGGCGCCTACATTGCGTGAAATGGTGCTATTTATGAGTGGATGCAAAGGTGGTATCTAGGAGTTGATGAAACAGAGATATATAAATGTGGATTACTTTTTTTTTTTAATTGAGTTATCACCATTTATGGGTTTAGCTCTGCTGTGACAGTCTCTAACTTGTATGTTGCTGTTTTTAGTACAGTGTCTTCAGTTAAGTTGTTGACCATGTTCCAGATTTTAACTTTTGCCTATAAACCTATGGTCAAACTACATTCTTGAGGGTCTTTTGGATAAACAATGTAATTTCGTGATTTTCGCCAGTAGTCGGCATATATTATGCAACGGTTGCACAGAAAGATAGTTCGTGTTAAGCTTAGTGGTTTTTGCAAACACATGAAAAATAAATTTAATTTGTTGGCACATCCATCAGGAAATATATTGTCAAAGGGTATGCTGGCTTATGACATCTCAAAGGACAAGAATTACTGTATTTTTTCGAAGCAAATGTTCACAACAATTTGCCTACTGCAAAAATATCCCTGGTACATGTCTAGTTAGTGTGACCATCTCACTTTTGCGGCATTCAGAGACATTCGGCCAACAATTGGGAGACATTGAAAACGGTTCATGTTTAAATAAACAATCGCCGAAATTAACTTAAAATATATATGGAGTCTACTTTTTTTGTATATACAATATACTACAATATTACAACTTCAATTAAGGCCAAATAATTCAGTACATTCTTTATGATTTACTTTTGATAAATTCTTTGTCAGAACATCTTCTACCATTTCTTTTGTTGGCCAGTATTTCATGTCTATCACTTTCTGTTCAAATCAATTTCTTATATGGTGCCACTTAACATCAATATGTTTGCCTCTTGCATGGTAAACACGATTCTTAACTAAATTCATAGAACTAAGATTGTCACCATACATAACAACAGAATCTCGCTCAGAAAATTACATTTCATTTATCAATTTGCTTAAATACAATACCTCTTTGGTAGCTTCTGAGACTGCCATGTACTCCGCCTCTATGCTGCTTAATGCGACTGATTTCTGCTTCTTTATTGCCCACGAAAAAGCCGAACCAACCCATAGATAGGAATAGCCGATGAATGACTTCCTGCTAGTTCCTTCGCTCGCCTAATCTGCTTTTGCTTTAATACAATGCCTCTTTGGTAGCTTCTGAGAGTGCCATGTACTCCGCCTCTATGCTGCTTAATGCGACTGATTCCTGCTTCTTTGTTACCCACGAAAAAGCCGAACCAACCCATATATAGGTATAGCCGATTAATGACTTCTTGCTAGTTCCTTCGCTCGCCTAATCTGCATATGTATAGCCGCAGATGGCTTCCATCAATTTGCTTTAATACAATGCCTCTTTGGTAGCTTCTGAGAGTGCCATGTACTCCGCCTCTATGCTGCTTAATGCGACTGATTTCTGCTTCTTTATTGCCCACGAAAAAGCCGAACCAACCCATAGATAGGAATAGCCGATGAATGACTTCTTGCTAGTTCCTTCGCTCGGCTAATCTGCATATGTATAGCCGCAGATGGCTTTCATCAATTTGCTTTAATACAATGCCTCTTTGGTAGCTTCTGAGAGTGCCATGTACTCCGCCTCTATGCTGCTTAATGCGACTGATTTCTGCTTCTTTGTTGCCCACGAAAAAGCCGAACCAACCCATAGATAGGTATAGCCGATGAATGACTTCTTGTTAGTTCCTTCGCTCGCCCAATCTGGATCTGCATATCTGCAGTTGGCCTCGCCGGTCTACTCGTATTTCAGCTTCAAATCTGCTGTTGTGTGCAGATATCAAAGCATCAGTATGGTCGCTGCCAAATGCTCGCTGTGAGGTTTCGTGATAACTTCCAAACCGACAGCAAAGTTTCTGTACGTACAAATACAACAGGGACCCAATAACAGATTGGTTATCTGTTACGTTCACCATTATGCACGCAGTTCTTTCGCAGTTGAACTGGAATATTGCTTCCAAGGACGTTTTGTTCGACAACTTTTCATGCCGAACTCATCCTGCAAGCTCATAAAATGCTTCTTCTAGCAACAAGCAGAAGTACCAGTTTCACCTTGACGCTCGATTTCAACACCTAAAAAATTCGCAACTCCTCCCTTGTCGACTATCTGAAATTCAGAAGAGATTGCTTTTTTATCTTTACAATCTCACCTAAATCATCGCAAGCCATCAGTATGCCATCAATGTAATCAGCTATTACGTTAATCGTCTTCTTGTTTACCGTCCAGTTTCGTGTTCCAAACTCCAACAGATTGTTTTAGGCCGTACAAAGATTTTCGTAGCTTCAGCACGCATCCTGAGATGCTATTAAAAAACTCCGGCTGCTTCATGTAGACATAATCTTCGAGATCTCAATTTAAATATGCAGTGGATACATCAAGCTGATGCACGTTTACCTCAATTTCAGCCGATATGCGATCATGCGAATTGTTGCATAACGCAATGCCAAACTTTTGACTAAATCCTTTGGCCACTAAACGCGCCTTGTTTCGTTGCATGCAAGACGGCACGAATAAATCCCTTCCTCAACATACAACTACTCCACTGTGCAAAGCAGCGTAAATCTGGCCACACTCATCATCAGCGACAACATCAACATCAGCGACAGTAACCAAGGCAAAATCAGCGACACCAGAAACTACAGCTGCCGCTATAAAGCGCAGAGCCGAGCTGTATGACGAGGTTGGCATAGTCCAGCGCACAAAATTCCAGCGGTTGCACTGGTCAACTCATCCGGATGAACCCAGAAGCTCCAGCATTAGAGGACTTTGATGATCTGAAGAAGATCCGGATTGCCTGACACCGACTATCACTAAAGTAGGCCGAATGGTGCCAACGTGCGGCCTTGACCGATAGACGGTTAGAGAGCCCCCTAAGTAATTAAGTAAGTGACGCACATTATATTTAGCACTTTGTACTGCTTAAGCGGATGACCTCTCAATCCAGTTTTAATTGACTTTGGTCAATTTTTACTTCCACATTTTCAGTTGAACTCTCATAGATTCAATATCGCTGTCATCACTTGATGCACTCTGAATCTTTTAGTGCTCACCACATCTGTTGACAACAAATTGCCTCACTATCGGTGATTTTCTCAGATTCAGTACTTAATTTCATTGCTTTCCAATTCATTAGTGCTTTTGGCATACAGTTCTCGACGAAGTAGAAGTCACGGCTAAACTTTATGACACCAGTCTCTGTGTCATATGGGCGATACTTCGAAGATTCTGAATAGTCCACCATTATAAACTGTTTGAACCTCTCTTGGAATTGTTTTACGACTTCTGCCAAGTACAATAGCGATAGATCCGACAATTATTAAATGATTTATGACCGGTTTGTTCCCAATGCACAACTCATACGGTGTAGTAGGTGATCTATTTCTCAGATAAGCAGCGCAGGCAAGAGCCATTTTATTGCGGTGTATATGGTACAGTAAATTGTCGTTTGATTAACATTCCTTGAAATGCACATCGAATTTCTTATTTGCATACTCACAACCGTGGTCACTTCATATGGATTTTACTTTCATACCAGTCTGGCGCTCAACCATAGTCACATGTTTCTCAACCCATTCCAATACCTCTGTTTTTTATTGAAAAAATACACATTGACATATCGACTCTTAGCGTCGAATATTGAGAGAAAATACAATATATGCTGCAACCCTTTGTAATTTTATTTATGGGCCCGCACATGTCAGTATGCAACAACTGACTTTTTTGGTTCTACTTTCTGAATTATCTAATGGCTTTATTATTATATTATAATTATATTTTAGCGATATTACGCACGCACCACATATATAAACCGATTTCAATGATTTTCAATGTTTCTAGATTAACTAATTAATTTCAATGTTTGTAGATTAAATATAATGACGATACCTCGCTCTTTGTGGATATGCCTGGTGTAAATTTTTTGAATATACAAGGAGGCGCAACGTCACTAAGTTGTTGTTCTAGTTTTTCCATACAAATTTAAATAAATTTTCTTTAAAAATTTTACAAAAATTTTTTTGAAAAAAAAAATCATTGAAATGGGTTTTTATTTGTTGACTGTACCGAGGGAGTAAATTTTAATGTTTGTAGATTAAGTATAATGATACCTCGCTCCTTGTGGAACAGCGTTTTGTTAATATATTAAGCAATAGAAGAGAAGCAACGTCTCTGTGTTGTTCTTTTAGTTGTTCAATACAAATTTAAGTTCAATTTTCTTGAATGAAAATATTAAAAACACACCTAAAATTCCCAATTGATTAAAAAAAAGAATACTCGATATCAGTTTATATTTGTGGCCTGTACTGGGGATGTAGGCTAAAGGTATACTAAGTTTGTGAAAATGTATGTAACAGATAAAAGGAGTCGTGGCAGACATCATAAAGAGTCTATTAATGGTATTCACACAGAGCACACATGCAAGAAAATGTTGCAAAACCAACAACAATTTCCACTAAAAAATCTTACACTACTTTGCTCAACCAAGACAACTGACCAATAATATTTAAGCATCGGTGCAAAAAAAGGGCTGCAAAATATTGAATTTACGAAATTTTAGCAAGAGGCAGGTCGAATTTTGGTATATATTTTGTGTATTTAGTATTTTCTGATAACAATATCTTCTCGTCGATAGCGGCACAACTGTAAATTTCAAAATTGAAATGTAAAATTTGTATTAAATTCACATTAGATTGTAATTGACTAATTTTATTCACTTAATCCGACTAATACAAATTAGAAAGTTTGTATGGATGTGTGGAAGTGTGGATGTTTGTCGCTCTTTAATTCAAAAACTACTGAATGGATTTTAATGAAACTTTACAATAATATAGCTTATATATCAGAATAATAATTACGCTATAATTTATGAAGACATTGGTTAATTGGAAGCTTTTTTTTTGTGGTTAGCTACACTTGCAGCAGTTATTTTATTTTTATTTAAATTTTTATTAAATTATTTAAATAGTAGTTATTTGATTATTTGTTAAGGGAAAAAAAATAAATTAAATTATTAAATTACATTGCTTATTCAGCCAGTTTTTCCAAATCTGCCTCATAACTAGCGAAATATCAGTGTATAACTCCATCAACACGGTCATGTCATCCAAAGACCTTACGAGCTATCCTGTGGAGTTCCTAAACTCTTAGGATTTATCCGGGGTGCCATCCCATAGGTTGGAATTAAAGGTAGGTATACCCGTTTTGTTAATGCGCAACATGAACGCGCCAAGATTATGCAACAGTACACGGTTACGAGTCACCGAACTAGGAAAGAATATTGTGAAGGCCACAATCTTAACTGGCGAAGCCAAGGGAGACAATGTGCTTATACCACGCATCCCAATCGCCTGCAGTTCCCATTAAAAGTTGCATTTTCCTTGAAGGCAGCAGAAATACATTGTGGCACGCCATGTTTTTCCCACGGTCAGCTCTACGTATCTTGCTGAATATCTGGCATCTCAACGGGCTGCTGAGACATCAGAACAATCCCATTCTCGGTGTCAACAGAACGCTCAATATATGACATCCCAACGAGCTGATGAGACACCAGAACAGTCTCAAGTTCGGCGTCTTCAGCGAGCGACGTACAATTCGTCCCAAAAGAGCGACAGAAACCGTTGAAGCAGCAGAATCTCGCAGACGTGCTGTTGCTGAAAGGGCACAACAATGACGTCAAATACAAGAAACACATGGGACCAGCGACGCTGACCGGGGCAGCTAGTACTCCAATAATTTTTTTTGAATACTTTTTTGCGGCACTTTCTCACAAAACTAGCTGTTCGAAACAAATAAACAAACCAAAGTCTCAAACAGCTGATAGTGCAAAGTTGCACCACTATATTTTGCACAAGTGTTTACACGACGCCGTTTGTGTAGTGTTGAACTTTTTTACTGTTGCAAGAGCTTGTGAATATCTTATATATTCGTGATCAGCATTGAAACGTGAGTCGATCTAGTTGGATTACACGCTATAATACGGCTCTATGTGTATTTAAGGACATAGAGCCGTATTATATCGCAAAGTAAAGCAGCCGAAAAAAAACACACTCAAACACAATTGTTTTTTTTATACACAAAACATAATTTTTATTTTATATTTTTAAAAGCCAAAAATGAATTATTTTCATTAGTGTATGAAATGCATCATGCTATTTCGAAGTCGTGAATATACAACTGTTCTATCTATCTATCTATATATATATATATATATATATATATATATATATATATATATATATATATATATATATATATATATATATATATATATATATATATATATATATATATATATATATATATATATAGAGAGAGAGAGAGAGAGAGAGAGAGAGATAGAGTAGAGAGAGAGAGAGAGAGAGAGAGAGAGAGAGAGAGAGAGAGAGAGAGAGAGAGAGAGAGAGAGAGAGAGAGAGAGAGAGAGAGAGAGAGAGAGAGAGAGAGAGAGAGAGAGAGAGAGAGAGAGAGAGAGAGAGAGAGAGAGAGAGAGAGAGAGAGAGAGAGAGAGAGAGAGAGAGAGAGAGAGAGAGAGAGAGAGATATATATATATATATATATATATATATATATATATATATATATATATATATATATATATATATATATATATATATATATATATATATATATATATATATATATATATATATATATATATATATATATATATATATATATATATATATATATATATATATATATAGAGAGAGAGAGAGAGAGAGAGAGAGAGAGAGAGAGAGAGAGAGAGAGAGAGAGAGAGAGAGAGAGAGAGAGAGAGAGAGAGAGAGAGAGAGAGAGAGAGAGAGAGAGAGAGAGAGAGAGAGAGAGAGAGAGAGAGAGAGAGAGAGAGAGAGAGAGAGAGAGAGAGAGAGAGAGAGAGAGAGAGAGAGAGAGAGAGAGAGAGAGAGAGAGAGAGAGAGAGAGAGAGAGAGAGAGAGAGAGAGAGAGAGAGAGAGAGAGAGAGAGAGAGAGAGAGAGAGAGAGAGAGAGAGAGAGAGAGAGAGAGAGAGAGAGAGAGAGAGAGAGAGAGAGAGAGAGAGAGAGATATATATATATATATATATATATATATATATATATATATATATATATATATATATATATATATATATATATATATATATATAGAGAGAGAGAGAGAGAGAGAGAGAGAGAGAGAGAGAGAGAGAGATATATATATATATATATATATATATATATATATATATATATATATATATATATATATATATATATATATATATATATATATATATATATATATATATATATATATATATATATATATATATATATATATATATATATATATATATATATATATATATATATATATATATATATATATATATATATATATATATATATATATATATATATATATATATATATATATGGTGTCCTAACAAGGGTGCACGAAATGATTTAAAAATATAAGGTTGCTCCAAAAATTCGATTGTTTCATGAACAGCGTGAGGGTTGGCGCCGTCGTGCTGAAACCACTTGTCGTCTAGATCCATACCGTCCAGTTGAGGCCACAACAACTCCGTTATCATGTTCATGTAACGAAAATCATTCACTGTCACTCGCATTTTTAAAGAAGTAAGTCATACGTAAGACCTGACCATACTAAGCTAAAGATAGTTGTCGCTGTGGAGGCCCAAATTCTACAATACTGTGTTTTGACGAGCCCATTCAGATGAAAATGTGTCTTAGTGATTTTTATTCATCTCTAACCAGATATATATTATTGTCCTTGCAGAAAGAAACTCCGGGCTTAAAACCTTCGGTCAGACGCTTGACCTTTTGGTAAAACTTTCGAACATCATTTCTCTAGACTGGAGAGTTCTTCTCTAAGTTGTGTCTTTCTCTGCAGTAGCTTCGCCACACTCCTCGTCATACTAAGGGCCATAGGTCTGGTGTACCCAATGATCACCTTGACAGCTGTATCCATGGAGTGGGAAATATGTCTCCACTGCTCACCTATATCTTCGGAAGCCCGAGAGGACTTTCGGATCAATTGGGAGAGTAGTGCTAAAAACGCTTCGGTAGTGGTCCAACTCGATGTTGGGACCTCGTACCGTTCGCACATCCAACACTTATATTTGATTGCGTTTGTTTTGATCGGGACTGCGCCAAATAGCCTTGTGTATGTCTGGGTATAGAAATCTGGTGCTACTGATTGCCTTGTTCCGCCCTGCGGCTAAGTCGATTAACCTATCCCCATTGCTGGAGGTAGCGTCGTGAAGGCTAATTTATCCAACTGTTGGGTCCAAGATTCCTTCCTTCCCAATTATGGCGTTGAAATCGCCAAACACATTTTTACATCGTCATTGGGGCAGCGCTCGTAGGGCCGTTTGAGATGCTCGTAAAATTCATCTTTGGCCGAATCGTCTATGACTTTCTTCGGTTCGTAGTGAAGTAATTAGCCTTGATCCATATATCGGCCAGGCTCTCGTCCACAGGTATGAAACTGGAGACAAGACCGCGTAGTTTCCTACTAACCACGAAACCGAATCCAAATTCGTGCATCCTCGAATAGCAACTATAAGCAGATGTCACAGGATGTCTTTTTTTGAGCAGCCTGAGATCTGTGCTCATATTCCCATGTGTGTCTGCTGGACACGATGGGAGGGTTACTAGTGGCAATATGAGCAAAGATCGTCGGGAATTTGTTACCCTAGGTAAGTCGTTGGTGAAACTCCACGAAAGTTTTCGCGGAATTAATGATGCATTTTTATTTAAAAATTTCCAAGAAAAGCAATATATATTCGACCGTGTCAGTAGTAATAGGCTGCGAACAAAATTAACCCTATTTGAATAAAGGTTTTGATTTTAAATGCAATTTTAATTTTATTCAAATAGCAACAACAAGTGTATAAAAAAGTATATAAAAAGATGATAAAGCATGAATACAACTCCCACTGTTCCAAAAATAACTAAGCATATTTAAAATTTTCAAATTCGCCTAAACTAGGATCTAAATTGTTGATAACGTAAAGAGAAAGAGAACAATTGTTTTACTGCTTACAACGTCGGTTACAATCGTGCCGACTATTAAAATAAGAACTGTATTATCGTAACAGTTCTGTTTACAACACAGTCATGTCAATGCTGCTAATAACACTTCATTGCGTAGCAATTTAATTGATTTAATAGATTTAATATTTAATTTTAATCGAATAATACAGTGAATTTTGTAAAGGATAATTAGAAAGCTTCATGTTAATTCGTGTATAATTTATTTTTTGGAAAATTCATTGATTTATATTCTTAATTCGACTTAATTCCCACAGTCCGCCAACATGCGGAGTTCTGCGAAGAATGAAGCTGAAACGACTTCTTCCTTGTGCGCATGGAATACAATCTTCAGGTCTTGTAGCTTGCGGTCGGCACCTACTCAGTTGGTTGTCAATCCGCGTCCAATAAACATTTTCAAACACAATAAAAAATAATCTGTTGTTAAGTGTGTTACTAACTCAACATGAACAGCCTTAGACGTAAATCATACGAAATCGGAGATATACATTTTAACCGATGATCGTCCTCTAATGCGTAATTAGACCTGCGCCGCGCCACAAAAATCAACTCCGCATATAGAGAATGGAAGCAAAACTCTTACTCTGTCAGCGGATAAATTGCCCATAATCTGAGTGGACAATATCAGTTTGTACCGGAAACAATGTTCACAACTTCGAACTACTTTTCTGCAAGTTTCTCGCGCATTAGGCATCCATATCTTTTGGTGCAGGAGAGCAGCCAATATCTTTGGTCCGGCATGGCAATTAGTAAAGTGCAAATGCCAAATATAAAGTCTAGTAAACTTTGTACATTTAACAAACGGCTACCTACACGAACTAATGCAAACGAAGTAATACTCCTGAAACTAGTGCATAAAGGGATTCAGCCTTTGAATACACGGAGGCAAAAGTAACGATTTTGGATTTCATCATAAAATCCATGATGTTGAATCAGTTGGGTCAACTTAAGAAATGCCCATTTGAGTTCTTTGGCTGTCGGATGTGCAAAAGGTTGTCTATTTTTCTTTCTTAGGTTCGCAAATCTCAAACTATAACAGAACACTCTCACCAAATTCATATTTGATGAATATTTCACAACTGTGTGAAGAACTGGGTTGCGAAACTTCTCGACAGCCATGAAACATTCTTTTCTTCGTCGGTTAATTCAAAATGGCGATTCAATAAGATGGCCAATGGTCCATGGGATGGGTTTGTCATCAAAAACTTGGGGCCTTTGAACCAGATAGATGATTTCAATCCCGCAACAATACAAATTCTCAACACGATATCTGTCGAATTTTCCTTAGTAGGCACATATCTCCAAACGTCTTTTGATGTTTACTCTTGAATTTCTAAAGACGTAGACGGATGAATTTTAATACAATGTTACGTAACTTCCGAATCTGTCCAAAATGTAGTTTCTTCATTTGCACTATTATGCAAATGTTTTACTTTTCCCTTAACTTTGCCAACATGTGTGAGGCACAAAGGTCCAATCTGGGCAACGACTTTGTTTTCAGTGGAGCTACTTTTGACTTTTCACAGTCAGTAATCGACACGTTATATCGTCACCACTAAAGCTTTTAAATCCATGCACATGACATATCATATTTGTGGCTCCCACGAACCGAGGAATCAAGTTTACCTAAAATCGTTTTGAATGTTTGTCAGCCAATAGAGTTTTAGCAAGCACAGCTCTTGAGGTAGAATTTTTATTAGAGTTATGATAGGGCACAACAATCCCAGTGAGTTGTATAATCGCGCCGAAAGTCACAAGATGCTTCCTTGATAATTGTCTTCTAAGTGGAACTTAAAAGTGTCACATTTAGGAATCCAGAACATTCCCAAAGTTTTAGTTATCATTGACATCGATTAATCTCTCCGTGTGATCAGAATTATAAAGGGAATTATTTGAGCACCACTTAGCTAAATTCATACCAAAATTAATAATGTATTCAACTTGGTTTCGAAGAATCTCAAGGTCTTTTATATTATCATTGCCAGACAGAAGATCGTCTACGTAAAAGTCATTTCTAATTACTTGAGACCCAATAGGATAGCTTTTTATATGTTGGTCACTTAGATATTGTAGACACCGAATCGCTAAAAATGGAGCTGGCGGTGGTTCATAAGTGACAGTGTTGAAGTAAAAGTTTGAAGCGGATCGGTTCGAGTTTCCAAAGAATCAATTAAAATTATCGTCTCATCAAGGATAACTTGTACATCTTTGTGATGTCTGCTGTAATAGCGAATTTATTCAAGCGAAATTGAAGCGATGTTCAATAAATTTCTGGCTAGATGGTTTGTCCTATGAGCAAAATGTCATTTAATAAAAGTTGTGAAGATGACTTACTAGTGGCATCGAAGACTACACGAAGTTTTGTCGATTAACTCTGTGGCCTTAATACGCATTGCTGCGGTATAAAAAAAATGGGTCTCATTATGAATCTCGTAGCTGACTGGAGACATGTACTCCATATACATATTACGAAGCTCAGTATCTTTTAATAATATCCATTCTAAGGACAGGAAAAGTCTCCTTACTGTGTTAAATGATAGGCCAGGCGAGTTAGGGTTCGATTTGAAAAGCAATGAAACTCGGAATCGACCAGATGGTAATTAAATTACATTATCAACGAAATTCCTCTCTCAGATTTTTTGTTCTGCGGTATATTTAGATTTGACATCATCAGCTCTTCTAACTCCCAAAACTTTTGTAATAGTTTATCTATTAGGAACGAATTATATGAAACACTCAGGAGAGAGTTTTTTACTAGGTCCAGCTGCTTCTGGTGCTTGTAATTTTCTTATATAATCCAGCCTAGCACTGTTTTTTTTTAGCGTCGCAAGACAAGGGTCGATTTGATTTGCCCAACACACAGCAATTCAAAGAACGCCTCTGCGCTAAGTAGCATATCTATTTTCTGCGGCTTAAAAAAGTACTGATCGACTAATTGTAAATTCTCGGGAATATTCGAATCATTCGATGGTACTGTGTGATCTGGCTGATACCCAAAAATCAGCCGAAATCTCCTAAGCATTAAAATAAGGCCTTACTGCAGCGTGCAATTTTTGCTGAACAGTGAAGTTAGATTTACCAATGCCGACTATGTTTAATTCCATTTTTTGTCTTTTCAGTTTTTGAGAAAGCTCTTCGGTTATAAAATTAACCTGAGACCCAGAGTCTAGCCAAATTCGAGCTGATACTCCCCATATTGGCCTTTTATAATGATAATAGCTGTGGCCTAAATTGCTTGGGCAGCGATAGTGGCATAATGATTTACGCATGCATTTATTGCACCTGACAACACCGAATATTGAGCTGAAGGTTTATTATATAATGATTGATAGGTCATAGTTGGACCAGGCAGTGATCTGTACGATGTGTACTTATATAACAAGGTGTGATGAGGCTTGTTACATACTGTCCTGTTTTAAGACAATTAATGCAAAGTGGAACACTCTTTGCGAAATCGAAACGGTTAGAAACTGGCATTGCAGAATACGAACTACACTTGGATATAATGTTCGTAACACTTGCAGAATAAACATTTCACATCCAAACTACGCCAATTACGTTGGTTAGTTTCGACACAAGAAAATGAAGATTTCTGCCATTTGCTTATGTAATATTTATTTTTTGTTGGCTTTTGTAATATTTTTCTTTGAGACCGTGGGAAAATTTTCACACGAGGATTGACCTAGAATGTATGAATAGAACAAAAAGGTGGTGGGAATTGGAAAATTTTTGGATACGAGTAGTAATTTCTTTAACAGCATCGGACAGACAGACAGATTCGCATCAAATCGTGGGTTGGCAGATCAGACAGATGGGTGCACAGGCCGAGAGACTGATGCGTAGGCATGGCGAGCAGCATGTCAAATGAAGGTGCGAGTATTTGATCATGTGCCGCTTTTGTTGTTGCAGTATACATGTGGACTGTTGTTCTTTTGTCTTATATAAAGGTTATTATACGATGACGGAAGTCAATTGCAGATCAAGACATAATTGTATAGAAAAAGGAATTTGTATTATTTATGGTAAACTAGATAAATCCCGGCGCGTGCAGCTGCGCCTCTCAATAAATAAAACGTTGATTAACCTCCGACTTTTCGCCGCCCATGAAGCAAATTTGCGGAAACTTGGAATCGTCATCGGGTAGCGGAAGAAGTGAACCGACTTGATGATACACTTGACTTTTAACTTTGAATGTGGGCATGAAACAGATTCTAACAATTTCTGTTGCTCCAAACGATGTCATTTGAAAGGATGAGTTGTAGTTTCGAATGTGTTGTAAAAAATGTTTAGAAAACGGAGTAGATCCAGACACATACGATCGAAGTGGCTCATCCATTGGTAGCAACTTGACTTTGCCATTCGAGCAACACATTCCAGGCGATTCCTTGTAAAATTTCAGAGCACGACAAGATGGACACAATTTATCCATTTGGCCAAACACAACATGTGGGTGCGTACTTTAGTCGGAGTCTTTATCGTAATTGAATGCTTCCAACTTCAAATCGGACCTCAATCTTGAAGTGCTGTGGTTCTTAGAACTTGTAATCGTGCATCTCGCTGTTGAGTTGTTTCATTTGCTCTTGTGGTAGATTCTCTAGTTCGTAGGTCTTCCAACCGTGCGTCCCGTTGTCCAGTTGTTTCAGCTGCTCTCGCAGTAGATGTTCTGGTTCGTATGTCTTCTAATCGCGCGTCTCGCTCTTCAGATGTTTCAGCTGCTCTTGATTCACAATTTCTCAACCGGTTTTCATTTAAACGAATTTCTCCTTCACCTGGTGTTTCAGCCGCCTTACTGGCTGACTTCTGTTTTGATTCTTTCCAATGGATATTTTCTTGGCTGGCATTTTGGTCAATTTGCACTGTTTATTATTAATTCGAACAAAATTAAAAACAGTTTTGCGATTCCATACACTCCCTGGTAAATATTTTATGACTAACTAATCTTATCTGAATCATACCAAAGCACATTAATAAAATTAATAAAATTGAAGTGAATTTTGTCTCGTAGATTTCTTAGTTATTCTGCAGTTTATTTTATTTTTCACACAAAAAAACAAAAAAATTAAAAATAATAGCTGGTACACGGCTGTTTTTTTTATATCGGCAAAACCTTCTCTGTTCCTAAAAGCATATACACACCAATTTTCACGGCGAATGGTTGGAAGGTGTATCTGTCTATAGCGGGCATACAAGTATATATTGATACATGTATACAACGATACGTAGATATATAGATATATAGATACATACTTTCATTTTCATATGGATGTTTCTATATATTGTTTTTGTTGCTGCAGCTGTTGTTGTTGTTGTGGCCCAGGTGTTTTTTGTATTATGTTGAATGATATTTAGGGGTGGGTTTGTTTTAATGAATGAGTAGTATATGCTTAATGGTAGGGATTGATTAGAGAAAAGTATAAAAGCATACTCTACTGAATTACAATCATTAGCTATTCGTACGGAGTAGGTTTGTATTTGTGTGTTTTTGTGTTTCTGTGCAGTATTACTTTTAACGCATGCGACGTAAGCAGTTGATGCACGTTCATTTAATTAGTTCATTTAATTAGTTGATGTTATTAGTTAGTACGGTGTAGGTTGAGTAACTTATATTTGTGTGTTTTTGTGGGTATATATGTAGACTTTTCTTTCTTTTATGATGAGCTTAATGGTAGGGGGAAGTGTGCGTATATGTTCACTGTTATTTTTTTTTTCGTATAGCCTAATTTCAATACCGTAAGTATGGAACATCATTGTTTTTTGTGTTTCTGTGCAGTATTTCATTTAACGCATACAAGGTAACTCAGTTTGGGATGCATGGTCATTTAATTAGTTCATGTTATTAGCTACTCGTACTCTAACTGTACCAAAACGACCAAAATGGACTAATACATTCAGAAACAAGAATAGAAAGAAATGTTATTATGGAAAACTATGTATGATTTAAAAGAAGAAAAAAGGATGAACTTACAACTTCTAATGAAATAGAAAATGAAGAAGAAAAAGTTGCAATCATCTGTATAATAATTAGATTTAAGGTCATTCAGCTTATCTATCATTATTATTAATTGAATTAAATATATATAGAAGTTGTTGAAGTACATAATAGAATTGTAGTACATAATGGAAATGAAGTACATGGATGTAGTGCATAATAGGGATGAAGTACATAGATCTAGTTGTAGTGAAAACTTGCAATGTAGTATATAATAGAAATGAAGCAGCACCAACAACAACAACAAAAACAATGGAAATACTTTTATACAATTCGCGTAGTTTCTACTGAATACAAATAACAGTGAATATGACTCTAATTTTGCGCTCACTGATCGCACTGCGTGGGTGCATTATGTAACTGGATTCTATTCATCTTATTATAACCCAACTTGACCACAATAACAACAAGATTATATTCATACATTACATTGATGTAGAGAATATTAAATATTTTTTTTTTTTTAATCTTGTAATTATTTATTTAACTAGTATTCTGCTACTTACGTGGCAGCTTGACGAGTTACATATAAAAACTAAAACTAATTAAAGCTATTATAACGTAGCAGGTATATCTATAAAATATTAAATATACAGTTTTTATTTCTACATTCCACACTTTAATTACAATTACATATATATCAATTCGAACTAGCCCTCGAACACTTCGAAAATAGATGAAATTCACGCTACATACATAATTTGTATCTTAAATTTATTTACATAGTACCTGTAGTCTAGCTTTCATATATATATGAATATATATTTTCATATATATATGAATATATTTTTTCATATATATATGAATATATTTTTTCATATATATATGAAAACTAGACTACAGTTATTCCTCTTGCCTCTCCTTTCCCCTAGCCCTCCATACCCCTGTCCCACCATCCCCTTGCCCCACCTTCCCCTTTACACTAGAATTCTCCTACCCCTCTTCTCCTGTCCCTTCCACCCCTTCTACAGCCACCGCTTACG
>JAWNNQ010001751.1:25000-33113 GCA_035044765.1 Leucophenga montana
CCCCTACCATTAAGCTCATCATAAAAGAAAGAAAAGTCTACATATATACCCACAAAAACACACAAATATAAGTTACTCAACCTACACCGTACTAACTAATAACATCAACTAATTAAATGAACTAATTAAATGAACGTGCATCAACTGCTTACGTCGCATGCGTTAAAAGTAATACTGCACAGAAACACAAAAACACACAAATACAAACCTACTCCGTACGAATAGCTAATGATTGTAATTCAGTAGAGTATGCTTTTATACTTTTCTCTAATCAATCCCTACCATTAAGCATATACTACTCATTCATTAAAACAAACCCACCCCTAAATATCATTCAACATAATACAAAAAACACCTGGGCCACAACAACAACAACAGCTGCAGCAACAAAAACAATATATAGAAACATCCATATGAAAATGAAAGTATGTATCTATATATCTATATATCTACGTATCGTTGTATACATGTATCAATATATACTTGTATGCCCGCTATAGACAGATACACCTTCCAACCATTCGCCGTGAAAATTGGTGTGTATATGCTTTTAGGAACAGAGAAGGTTTTGCCGATATAAAAAAAACAGCCGTGTACCAGCTATTATTTTTAATTTTTTTGTTTTTTTGTGTGAAAAATAAAATAAACTGCAGAATAACTAAGAAATCTACGAGACAAAATTCACTTCAATTTTATTAATTTTATTAATGTGCTTTGGTATGATTCAGATAAGATTAGTTAGTCATAAAATATTTACCAGGGAGTGTATGGAATCGCAAAACTGTTTTTAATTTTGTTCGAATTAATAATAAACAGTGCAAATTGACCAAAATGCCAGCCAAGAAAATATCCATTGGAAAGAATCAAAACAGAAGTCAGCCAGTAAGGCGGCTGAAACACCAGGTGAAGGAGAAATTCGTTTAAATGAAAACCGGTTGAGAAATTGTGAATCAAGAGCAGCTGAAACATCTGAAGAGCGAGACGCGCGATTAGAAGACATACGAACCAGAACATCTACTGCGAGAGCAGCTGAAACAACTGGACAACGGGACGCACGGTTGGAAGACCTACGAACTAGAGAATCTACCACAAGAGCAAATGAAACAACTCAACAGCGAGATGCACGATTACAAGTTCTAAGAACCACAGCACTTCAAGATTGAGGTCCGATTTGAAGTTGGAAGCATTCAATTACGATAAAGACTCCGACTAAAGTACGCACCCACATGTTGTGTTTGGCCAAATGGATAAATTGTGTCCATCTTGTCGTGCTCTGAAATTTTACAAGGAATCGCCTGGAATGTGTTGCTCGAATGGCAAAGTCAAGTTGCTACCAATGGATGAGCCACTTCGATCGTATGTGTCTGGATCTACTCCGTTTTCTAAACATTTTTTACAACACATTCGAAACTACAACTCATCCTTTCAAATGACATCGTTTGGAGCAACAGAAATTGTTAGAATCTGTTTCATGCCCACATTCAAAGTTAAAAGTCAAGTGTATCATCAAGTCGGTTCACTTCTTCCGCTACCCGATGACGATTCCAAGTTTCCGCAAATTTGCTTCATGGGCGGCGAAAAGTCGGAGGTTAATCAACGTTTTATTTATTGAGAGGCGCAGCTGCACGCGCCGGGATTTATCTAGTTTACCATAAATAATACAAATTCCTTTTTCTATACAATTATGTCTTGATCTGCAATTGACTTCCGTCATCGTATAATAACCTTTATATAAGACAAAAGAACAACAGTCCACATGTATACTGCAACAACAAAAGCGGCACATGATCAAATACTCGCACCTTCATTTGACATGCTGCTCGCCATGCCTACGCATCAGTCTCTCGGCCTGTGCACCCATCTGTCTGATCTGCCAACCCACGATTTGATGCGAATCTGTCTGTCTGTCCGATGCTGTTAAAGAAATTACTACTCGTATCCAAAAATTTTCCAATTCCCACCACCTTTTTGTTCTATTCATACATTCTAGGTCAATCCTCGTGTGAAAATTTTCCCACGGTCTCAAAGAAAAATATTACAAAAGCCAACAAAAAATAAATATTACATAAGCAAATGGCAGAAATCTTCATTTTCTTGTGTCGAAACTAACCAACGTAATTGGCGTAGTTTGGATGTGAAATGTTTATTCTGCAAGTGTTACGAACATTATATCCAAGTGTAGTTCGTATTCTGCAATGCCAGTTTCTAACCGTTTCGATTTCGCAAAGAGTGTTCCACTTTGCATTAATTGTCTTAAAACAGGACAGTATGTAACAAGCCTCATCACACCTTGTTATATAAGTACACATCGTACAGATCACTGCCTGGTCCAACTATGACCTATCAATCATTATATAATAAACCTTCAGCTCAATATTCGGTGTTGTCAGGTGCAATAAATGCATGCGTAAATCATTATGCCACTATCGCTGCCCAAGCAATTTAGGCCACAGCTATTATCATTATAAAAGGCCAATATGGGGAGTATCAGCTCGAATTTGGCTAGACTCTGGGTCTCAGGTTAATTTTATAACCGAAGAGCTTTCTCAAAAACTGAAAAGACAAAAAATGGAATTAAACATAGTCGGCATTGGTAAATCTAACTTCACTGTTCAGCAAAAATTGCACGCTGCAGTAAGGCCTTATTTTAATGCTTAGGAGATTTCGGCTGATTTTTGGGTATCAGCCAGATCACACAGTACCATCGAATGATTCGAATATTCCCGAGAATTTACAATTAGTCGATCAGTACTTTTTTAAGCCGCAGAAAATAGATATGCTACTTAGCGCAGAGGCGTTCTTTGAATTGCTGTGTGTTGGGCAAATCAAATCGACCCTTGTCTTGCGACGCTAAAAAAAAACAGTGCTAGGCTGGATTATATAAGAAAATTACAAGCACCAGAAGCAGCTGGACCTAGTAAAAAACTCTCTCCTGAGTGTTTCATATAATTCGTTCCTAATAGATAAACTATTACAAAAGTTTTGGGAGTTAGAAGAGCTGATGATGTCAAATCTAAATATACCGCAGAACAAAAAATCTGAGAGAGGAATTTCGTTGATAATGTAATTTAATTACCATCTGGTCGATTCCGAGTTTCATTGCTTTTCAAATCGAACCCTAACTCGCCTGGCCTATCATTTAACACAGTAAGGAGACTTTTCCTGTCCTTAGAATGGATATTATTAAAAGATACTGAGCTTCGTAATATGTATATGGAGTACATGTCTCCAGTCAGCTACGAGATTCATAATGAGACCCATTTTTTTTATACCGCAGCAATGCGTATTAAGGCCACAGAGTTAATCGACAAAACTTCGTGTAGTCTTCGATGCCACTAGTAAGTCATCTTCACAACTTTTATTAAATGACATTTTGCTCATAGGACAAACCATCTAGCCAGAAATTTATTGAACATCGCTTCAATTTCGCTTGAATAAATTCGCTATTACAGCAGACATCACAAAGATGTACAAGTTATCCTTGATGAGACGATAATTTTAATTGATTCTTTGGAAACTCGAACCGATCCGCTTCAAACTTTTACTTCAACACTGTCACTTATGAACCACCGCCAGCTCCATTTTTAGCGATTCGGTGTCTACAATATCTAAGTGACCAACATATAAAAAGCTATCCTATTGGGTCTCAAGTAATTAGAAATGACTTTTACGTAGACGATCTTCTGTCTGGCAATGATAATATAAAAGACCTTGAGATTCTTCGAAACCAAGTTGAATACATTATTAATTTTGGTATGAATTTAGCTAAGTGGTGCTCAAATAATTCCCTTTATAATTCTGATCACACGGAGAGATTAATCGATGTCAATGATAACTAAAACTTTGGGAATGTTCTGGATTCCTAAATGTGACACTTTTAAGTTCCACTTAGAAGACAATTATCAAGGAAGCATCTTGTGACTTTCGGCGCGATTATACAACTCACTGGGATTGTTGTGCCCTATCATAACTCTAATAAAAATTCTACCTCAAGAGCTGTGCTTGCTAAAACTCTATTGGCTGACAAACATTCAAAACGATTTTAGGTAAACTTGATTCCTCGGTTCGTGGGAGCCACAAATATGATATGTCATGTGCATGGATTTAAAAGCTTTAGTGGTGACGATATAACGTGTCGATTACTGACTGTGAAAAGTCAAAAGTAGCTCCACTGAAAACAAAGTCGTTGCCCAGATTGGACCTTTGTGCCTCACACATGTTGGCAAAGTTAAGGGAAAAGTAAAACATTTGCATAATAGTGCAAATGAAGAAACTACATTTTGGACAGATTCGGAAGTTACGTAACATTGTATTAAAATTCATCCGTCTACGTCTTTAGAAATTCAAGAGTAAACATCAAAAGACGTTTGGAGATATGTGCCTACTAAGGAAAATTCGACAGATATCGTGTTGAGAATTTGTATTGTTGCGGGATTGAAATCATCTATCTGGTTCAAAGGCCCCAAGTTTTTGATGACAAACCCATCCCATGGACCATTGGCCATCTTATTGAATCGCCATTTTGAATTAACCGACGAAGAAAAGAATGTTTCATGGCTGTCGAGAAGTTTCGCAACCCAGTTCTTCACACAGTTGTGAAATATTCATCAAATATGAATTTGGTGAGAGTGTTCTGTTATAGTTTGAGATTTGCGAACCTAAGAAAGAAAAATAGACAACCTTTTGCACATCCGACAGCCAAAGAACTCAAATGGGCATTTCTTAAGTTGACCCAACTGATTCAACATCATGGATTTTATGATGAAATCCAAAATCGTTACTTTTGCCTCCGTGTATTCAAAGGCTGAATCCCTTTATGCACTAGTTTCAGGAGTATTACTTCGTTTGCATTAGTTCGTGTAGGTAGCCGTTTGTTAAATGTACAAAGTTTACTAGACTTTATATTTGGCATTTGCACTTTACTAATTGCCATGCCGGACCAAAGATATTGGCTGCTCTCCTGCACCAAAAGATATGGATGCCTAATGCGCGAGAAACTTGCAGAAAAGTAGTTCGAAGTTGTGAACATTGTTTCCGGTACAAACTGATATTGTCCACTCAGATTATGGGCAATTTATCCGCTGACAGAGTAAGAGTTTTGCTTCCATTCTCTATATGCGGAGTTGATTTTTGTGGCGCGGCGCAGGTCTAATTACGCATTAGAGGACGATCATCGGTTAAAATGTATATCTCCGATTTCGTATGATTTACGTCTAAGGCTGTTCATGTTGAGTTAGTAACACACTTAACAACAGATTATTTTTTATTGTGTTTGAAAATGTTTATTGGACGCGGATTGACAACCAACTGAGTAGGTGCCGACCGCAAGCTACAAGACCTGAAGATTGTATTCCATGCGCACAAGGAAGAAGTCGTTTCAGCTTCATTCTTCGCAGAACTCCGCATGTTGGCGGACTGTGGGAATTAAGTCGAATTAAGAATATAAATCAATGAATTTTCCAAAAAATAAATTATACACGAATTAACATGAAGCTTTCTAATTATCCTTTACAAAATTCACTGTATTATTCGATTAAAATTAAATATTAAATCTATTAAATCAATTAAATTGCTACGCAATGAAGTGTTATTAGCAGCATTGACATGACTGTGTTGTAAACAGAACTGTTACGATAATACAGTTCTTATTTTAATAGTCGGCACGATTGTAACCGACGTTGTAAGCAGTAAAACAATTGTTCTCTTTCTCTTTACGTTATCAACAATTTAGATCCTAGTTTAGGCGAATTTGAAAATTTTAAATATGCTTAGTTATTTTTGGAACAGTGGGAGTTGTATTCATGCTTTATCATCTTTTTATATACTTTTTTATACACTTGTTGTTGCTATTTGAATAAAATTAAAATTGCATTTAAAATCAAAACCTTTATTCAAATAGGGTTAATTTTGTTCGCAGCCTATTACTACTGACACGGTCGAATATATATTGCTTTTCTTGGAAATTTTTAAATAAAAATGCATCATTAATTCCGCGAAAACTTTCGTGGAGTTTCACCAACGACTTACCTAGGGTAACAAATTCCCGACGATCTTTGCTCATATTGCCACTAGTAACCCTCCCATCGTGTCCAGCAGACACACATGGGAATATGAGCACAGATCTCAGGCTGCTCAAAAAAAGACATCCTGTGACATCTGCTATAGTTGCTATTCGAGGATGCACGAATTTGGATTCGGTTTCGTGGTTAGTAGGAAACTACGCGGTCTTGTCTCCAGTTTCATACCTGTGGACGAGAGCCTGGCCGATATATGGATCAAGGCTAATTACTTCACTACGAACCGAAGAAAGTCATAGACGATTCGGCCAAAGATGAATTTTACGAGCATCTCAAACGGCCCTACGAGCGCTGCCCCAATGACGATGTAAAAATGTGTTTGGCGATTTCAACGCCATAATTGGGAAGGAAGGAATCTTGGACCCAACAGTTGGATAAATTAGCCTTCACGACGCTACCTCCAGCAATGGGGATAGGTTAATCGACTTAGCCGCAGGGCGGAACAAGGCAATCAGTAGCACCAGATTTCTATACCCAGACATACACAAGGCTATTTGGCGCAGTCCCGATCAAAACAAACGCAATCAAATATAAGTGTTGGATGTGCGAACGGTACGAGGTCCCAACATCGAGTTGGACCACTACCGAAGCGTTTTTAGCACTACTCTCCCAATTGATCCGAAAGTCCTCTCGGGCTTCCGAAGATATAGGTGAGCAGTGGAGACATATTTCCCACTCCATGGATACAGCTGTCAAGGTGATCATTGGGTACACCAGACCTATGGCCCTTAGTATGACGAGGAGTGTGGCGAAGCTACTGCAGAGAAAGACACAACTTAGAGAAGAACTCTCCAGTCTAGAGAAATGATGTTCGAAAGTTTTACCAAAAGGTCAAGCGTCTGACCGAAGGTTTTAAGCCCGGAGTTTCTTTCTGCAAGGACAATAATATATATCTGGTTAGAGATGAATAAAAATCACTAAGACACATTTTCATCTGAATGGGCTCGTCAAAACACAGTATTGTAGAATTTGGGCCTCCACAGCGACAACTATCTTTAGCTTAGTATGGTCAGGTCTTACTTATGACTTACTTCTTTAAAAATGCGAGTGACAGTGAATGATTTTCGTTACATGAACATGATAACGGAGTTGTTGTGGCCTCAACTGGACGGTATGGATCTAGACGACAAGTGGTTTCAGCACGACGGCGCCAACCCTCACGCTGTTCATGAAACAATCGAATTTTTGGAGCAACCTTATATTTTTAAATCATTTCGTGCACCCTTGTTAGGACACCATATATATATATATATATATATATATATATATATATATATATATATATATATATATATATATATATATATATATATATATATATATATATATATATATATATATATATATATATATATATATATATATATCTCTCTCTCTCTCTCTCTCTCTCTCTCTCTCTCTCTCTCTCTCTCTCTCTCTCTCTCTCTCTCTCTCTCTCTCTCTCTCTCTCTCTCTCTCTCTCTCTCTCTCTCTCTCTCTCTCTCTCTCTCTCTCTCTCTCTCTCTCTCTATATATATATATATATATATATATATATATATATATATATATATATATATATATATATATATATATAAGAGAGAGAGAGAGAGAGAGAGAGAGAGAGAGAGAGAGAGAGAGAGAGAGAGAGAGAGAGAGAGAGAGAGAGAGAGAGAGAGAGAGAGAGAGAGAGAGAGAGAGAGAGAGAGAGAGAGAGAGAGAGAGAGAGAGAGAGAGAGAGAGAGAGAGAGAGAGAGAGAGAGAGAGAGAGAGAGAGAGAGAGAGAGAGAGAGAGAGAGAGAGAGAGAGAGAGAGAGAGAGAGAGAGAGAGAGAGAGAGAGAGAGAGAGAGAGAGAGAGAGAGAGAGAGAGAGAGAGAGAGAGAGAGAGAGAGAGAGAGAGAGAGAGAGAGAGAGAGAGAGAGAGAGAGAGAGAGAGAGAGAGAGAGAGAGAGAGAGAGAGAGAGAGAGAGAGAGAGAGAGAGAGAGAGAGAGAGAGATATATATATATATATATATATATATATATATATATATATATATATATATATATATATAT